>PVHT020000009.1:275898-372696 GCA_004024745.2 Catagonus wagneri
AAAAGGAGAGGAGGCTTTGGTGTCAGTGTGGCTCCCGGATCCCCACGGTGGGTGAACAGCAATTCTATGTGCATACCTCTGCTACTTTTGTACCTTTTTAGAGGTACTTACAACTGCTTAGGAATTCTGAGTGGAAAAATGAGACAGGGCGAGTCTGGGGACTCTGACCTATTGTCCTCTCCCAGATTCAAGAGCTGTTTCCTTATGGTGGGGGCTGGGAGGAGCTTTGACAGGACAGCTTATGTTAAAGTTTTAAATGTTGAGAGAGAGTATGCAGCTCTCCTTTATACTCTTGTATCTGCTGCCTGACACGTGACGGGAAGGCCTGTGGTGATGCCCTCCCTCGTTCCGAAAACAATTCCTCAGGGCATGATCTCTCAATGAAACCACTTAAATTCTCTTCACTCTTCCTCTTTCATGCATTTACTTTTAGTTACCTGTACCTGGTATTATATTTTAATTTTGTGTTAAGCAACCCATTTTCTCTCTCTCCCTCAAGAAAAATGAGCTCCATGAGAGGAGTGACTTGGTCTTCCTTTTCACACCATATTGTCACCACTTAGAAAAATGTCAGGCACTTAGTAGCTACTCAACAAATAATGGTTGAAAAAAATGAAACTGTTGATACAGTGTCTGAATGCATGTAATATCTACTATAATGTCTGAATAATATCTAATGAGTGAAGTCATATTTGTAACAAGTTTCCCTGGTCCCTCTAATTTTTTCTATCAGACACCAGGTTGACCTTTATAAATCATTAATGGGATTATGACTATTTTTTCCCCTGAACAACCTCAGGAATTTTATTTGGTTTTGTTTTGTTTAGTATGATTTATAATGCTTTGGGGAAAATATGACAAACCTAGGTCTAAAGTTCTAGAGTTCTATAATATAGATTAGAATTTCCTAATTTTAGCCTTGATCTTGAAGATAATTCAAGTTCAAATGGCTTTGCTTCATCTATGAATTAAGACTCAACCTCCCAACAGCGGACATTCTATTTTCAAATAACTACCAGATCCCACGGAGAGAAGAGTCTCTCCTTTTGAATGGTTAGAAAATATATTCCAGGTTCACAGAACTAAAGTCAGTGATATCTGAAAATAGGTCTTATTTCACTTTTATTAAGATGTTTGTAAGAGCATTTTGTATTCCAAAGTTCTCAAAAGTTTTGTTTAAGATATCTATGATGTCTTTAGTACTATGTATATAGCTTTAAATAAATTTTATAAAATCTTTTTTTATCACAATGCCTCTTTTTAATGTAAAATTCATAATAAAATACTGTGTCTGATAACTATCTCATATAAATAGATACAGATATGGGTCCATGGACATATATATTTACATATATATACACACACACACACACACACACACACACACACACACACACACATGGTTTTAGGTACAGATACAGATATATACACTTTTATATTCTCTTCAAAATAGTGAAATATTTCCAGGATTTAACGTATTGGAAATAATTAGAATTTTCTCATGTAATATATCACTTTCTTCTGTCTTTCATATATCTGAAAATTGTGTAACTGTTTACATTACTGATAGATATAACTTCTAGTAAATTACAATTTCCCTAACTCTCCTGAGGATTAGGGTTACCAGGAGTATTTAACAAATGTTTTCTACCTACCTTTTTGGGCCCCCATGGCATATGGAGTTCCTGGGCCAGGGATCATATCTGAGCCACAGTTGTGACCTATGCTGCAGCAGCAATAACACTGGATCCTTGAACCCATGGTGCCAGGCCGAAATCAAACCTGGATCCTGGTGCCGCAGAGAAGCCACCAATCCCATTGCACCACAGGAGGAACTCCTATCCATCTATATTTAAATTTTCTCATTATCCATAGGTATATAGTCTCTGTTCACTTTCTTTCTAATGTCCTTCCTTCAACCATTATAAGAGAATCACATGTGTGAGAAGCAGACTCTGTGATCAAGGGGAATGTATCCAGACACTTTCTTGGAAGGAAGCACCAGTCTTTAGTGTGCAAAAGCTCATAGAGAAATTTCTCATTTGTTTCTGCCAAAACTTCAGAGTTGGGGGTAATTTCTCAAAGTCCTATCACCCTAATATTTTCTCATTTGACATAGAGTGAGTCTGCATGTCTTTTTATTTATTTTTTCATTTTTTTGAAGAAAAAACAGGAATCCGTAAGATTAGAGAATGAAAAGTGCTGGGTTAACCCTGGCAGAGGTGAACAGATCAAAGATGAGGTACAGCTTTTTGGCAGGGATCTTTTGTCAAGATGAATAATTAATGAGCCCTGGAGGGCATGATATCCTGCTTCTGAGCATCCACGCCTGGCAGGCTGTGCCTGTGAATCTCAAGTTGTAAAAGGATTCTTAGTTTATGAGCAAGCTCCCTGAGTATCTAGTATTAGACTCTGAATTTTTATCTTTTGTAATGTGCTTAAAGGAAATATAGATTATGAAGCTTAAAGGAAATGATCAGTTTATTAATTGGGTTGCACTTCTAGAATTGATACTGTAAAATATTTACTCTTATCTCCCTTCATTTTCCTATTTTATGAATCATTGGTACAGTTACTCTCCATTTTGAAGATAGGTGATAGTTCTTAGATTAATCGATAGCTATGACGATATCTCCATATTTAATCTGTTAAGTACAGGTGTTTCTGAGCCCTCTGCTTTCTTGTTTCCCCAACGTAATTTTACTGGCAAAACCCTAATTCTTTCTTTCTCCAAAGTACCTTCATCTATGTCTGAAACAGTAATTTGACTGGAGAAAAAAGACACAATCACGGTAACTGTTTCTACTTTAATTTTTAATTTAGTTTTATTTATTTATTTGGCTATATCTGAGGCATGTGGAAGTTCCTGGCAAGGGATTGAATCTGAGCCACAGCTGCAGCAACACTGGCTCTTTAACCCACTGCACCAGGCTAGGGTTCAAACTCTCTGCCGCTGCAGAGACAAGGCCAGATCCTTAAGCTGCTGTGCCACTGCAGGAACTCCTAACTGTTCTTACTTTAAATTCACAAGCATCTCTATAAAGTGGACTATTAATGCCAACTGGAAGCCCACCAGATCTCAAGCAATCCTTCCTCTCTCTTTCATAGATAACTCTACACTTTTGCTCTAGTCAAAATTCTAATGTGCTTTTTCTCAGCTGATGATCATTGTCTTTATTTTCTAGAAAATAGAAAGCTTTCTGAAAAAAAAAAAAAACTGCACACATTCTCCCAACATCCCATCTACAAAGCCCCTGAACTTGTATATGTATGTGCATTTCTCTGTCTTGCTTTTCATTAAAATAGAAGTACTTACGCTTTCCTCAAGTACAAGCCTACCTCTTGCACAAAGAATCTCATTACCTCTTTCCTACTCAAACATTCTATTCTCAAAAGTCTTGCAGTTTTTGTTATCATTATTTTATTTAGTTCCTACTGAATCGCTACCAGAGATATAAAAGTATTCTATAACATTATAGTCTCCCTTAAAGTGACCCAAAAGAATTCCTCGATCCCAAATTCCTCTCCATACACAAGGCTATGTCCACTCCAATATTTCATGCAACACCCACAAAAATAAATCAACAAATGGAAAAACAAATCTCTATCTCTGTCTCCAGTTCCTCTTTCATCATTTTCTCTGGAACAAATTCCAACTAGGATTTTTATTGCCATTTCCTAAGGTCAGGCTCTGTTTAGGGTCACCAGTGACCGCACATCCCAATAGGTCTCAGTCATTACCTTGCTGTAACAGCACCTTAGGGCACAAATCAATCACACCTTGTTTTTCTGAAGTGCTTTTTAAAATTTGGTTTCTAGAACATCACTCTCCAAAGGCTCACTCTCTCTGAGTTTGTCTTCACCTTTGTGGACTGTTTCATTTTAGTTTTCTTGCTGAATCTGTTAAGGAAAAACTTTTTCTGATACTTGTTAAGATGGTAGGAGGATTTGTAGAAGACTACTTGAATAGAGTTATTGAAATAGGGGGAAGAGACAGTGTTTAACTCTGGATTTGTAGCCAAAGAGCAGTGTGAGGGTGTCTGTGGATGGAAAACTACTAAGAGGAGACATTGAGGTTAGAGAGATGCTAGAAAAACTTCTTTAATAGGACTCTTGCTGAGGGCAGGTCAAAGGCTTATAGCTGAAAGGTAGAGTACTAAAAAACTTGCTCAGGTACCAAAAATAATCAGAACTCAAGGATGGGTATACTCCCAACCAAATTGACTTTGGCAGGATTCCTGCAAAAACTGGGCTGGACAGTCCAAAGAAGGGAAGGGGGCCTTACTAAAGTTTGGTCAAGGGTTACCAGTGGGGAGGTTACATAGGGGTGGGAGAGATGGAGGCAAAATCTATTGTGTATGAGATAGCATAGGCTCAAATGTGTATTGTACAATATAGGGAAGATAGCCAATACTTTGTAATAACTAGAAATGTAAAATAAACTTTAAAAAATGTAAAAAAAAATTAAAACATTTTAAAAAAAGGAGAGAATTGGCAGAGTTGCTTAACATAAGATCTTTCTATAAAAATAAAAGAAATTATGCCAAAATAACCATCCAGAAGACATTATTTAAAAAGTTATATTGGAATTAGCTAATAAAAAACATCTATGGAGAAATTTTTAAAACTCTGATAAAGAAACTAAAATATGAAAAAAATTAAATTTTAGGATTTTCAAAACTTAACCCTGATTTTCTCCCCCAAACCATTTCTGCCTTCTCTGTTTGTGTTTCTCATCTCAACAAGTCATATTAAATTGTGGAGTAATGCTTGATGCTTCATTTTATTCATCCATTCATTGTATCAGCCACTCGAACTTCATCTTCAAAACAGATCCAAAATTTCACCACCCTCAGCAACATGGTCTATGCTCATAATATCTTCAGTTCTCTGACACTATCCTCTTACTAAATCTCCCTTTTTTCATGCTTGTCTTCTTATATTGTATTCTTCACTCAGAAATGAAAGCAACCCTTTTCAAGGGCAAGTCATATAATGTTATGCCTTTGCTCAGTGCCCTCCAATGACTTTCCATTTCAGATGGATTTTTGTAATAAAATCCAAGTTCATGACCTTCCAGGCTTTACATGATCTGTCACTGGGATTCTTCTCTATCCACAACTACTCTTGCATCTTTTCTCCCTTCCTTATCTGTCCTCTAGCCTCTTATCTGTCCTCATGACTGATGAGCTTTGAACACTCAAGTGCACTCCCATGTCTGTGCCTTTGTGCTGGATATTCCCTTTCCAAATATTGTCCCTTAATTTCCGTATGACTCATTTCCTCATTTTAATCACATCTCAGCTCACATACCAATTTATTCAAGAAGCCTACCCAAATCTTTTTGTAAATAGACCTACATCCCGATCCATCATTCTTTATGTACTTATTTTGACTTCTATTCATCATAGCACTTAGTAAGTATTAACATACACTACATTTATTGAATATCATCTGCCAACTGCTTCCTACTGCAATATAAGTTAAATTATAAGAGGGGCTTTGAATTTCTTTTCTCACTGCTATATCCAGACACTTTAAACCTTTCATGGTAGGCATTAAATACATATTTATTGAGTGAATAAAAGTGTACAGTATGTTCATCTAAGTTTAATATTTTTCATTTTGCAGAGAATCCATTTTGGAAGCACACAGATAAAAACCGTCATAAGTAATGATATAGAAGTAATGTTATTAAAACTGTAGAAAGAAGGGTATAAGAAGTTCTCACATATACACTGAAAAAAAAATTGAATAAAAATTTTGAATCTGGTAAGAATGCTCTTAGCTTTGAAAAAGAATTAATGTCCTAACTAATGTGATTATATACATCAGGGAACTTCCTGAATTAGTATACATTTTGCCAGTTTTTAAAACTATGAATGACAAAGCTAATGCAGGGTAAATTGGTATGAATACAGTATAAGTTGGGGCCCAGGTTTCTTTTTCCTCAGTGTCAGCTTCTGTCTACCTCCTTTTCTCAATAACACTGTACTATCTCAAGAAACCTGTATTCAATCAGAGTACATGACAAAAGCCTATGTATTGAAGTAAAGAAAAAGTCATACCTTAAGACAGAGTGAATAACTGGTCCAAAGCTATACTAAATGGTGAAGCAACAGAATTATAATCCAGACTTTCTTAGATACTATACAATATAGCCATATAGTTGTATTGTTCAAAGACTTATTAATGAGTCACAAAGTACAGCGTTATGTTGAAGACTGTTTTCTTTCATATATGTTTCCTGAAAAATGGAGAAGGAGGTGAAAATACTGATGACCTGGTAGAGAGGTAGAGGGGCTTCATTTTAGTGAGAAAGGAAGAACCCTGACTGCAGCAAGATCCCAAAGGAAAAGGAGACAACTCTGTTTTTAAATATCTGTGGCACATAATCAGGACAGATACCCTGGCAGAAGAGAGGCATGATGTCAGGAGACTCAGCCAAGAAACACTGCAAAAATTAGGCTGAGGCAAATCTCATCGGGTGGCGTGATGAAGAATAAAAAGTTAACTGAGTTTTGAGGAAGATATACAACTGAGTGGTCAAACAGGTAGTGCTAGAAAATAAATGACCTGAGAAATGTCATAGAGAATTGCAAACATTAATTAAAAACTGATAGTGAAGGAGAATGTTGGGAGGAAAAGTAACTGATAGAGTTATGGCTATGTACAATGATCACTTAAATGGTGGCCATGTAAATAAGTGGATAAACATGGCTGAATTGACAGGACAACTTACGGAGTGTAACAAACCTAAGGTGGTGGGCAAAACATCACTATGACTGGTTATATATAATAAAGAGAGCAGTGTGTGAATATATATTATTGCAAGGAAAGTATTTTTGACTTTTGCGTTGTGTATATATACTATCACAGAGCAATGCCTACAAGGCAGTGCCAAGTCTGACACTTGCAAGGTTCAGGCAAGAGTGCAAATGGAGGATCACACAGCATATGTCTCAAGAGTGAGTGCTGATGAGTTAAATTAACAACTTATTAAATACGTTCTATTCTCCTACCTTGAAAACAGACTTTTATCACAGCCTGGTAGTACACGTTGGTGGATGGAGTCCCATCTCTACCACCAGTCAGACTCTGGAAGCAGTCTCTGATGGTTACCTGATAGGTATTTTAACTTGAATTGAAATTCATTCCTTCTTGATGAAAGTCAGGGCCAGCGAACATCCTGAACGGGGCAGAGAACCCTCCTGCCTGAATCTATAACACTGTCCAAATGGATGCCCCCGAAATGTTCATAGCATTTTCACTTGGGCAATAAGATTTAGCATGATTCTTAACTTGTATGCTTCTTCTATTATTTGACTTTTCTTCAGCAAAGTGTTTTAAATTTACATTATAAATGGAACACATGTGTTTTAATTTTATCATCCAATACAGGAAAATAACTCAATCACTAACAGGAAAATTTTTAACACAAACTTGGTAAATCTATAATTTTATTTTAAATGAAAATTATGAAAGAATATTATGAAAATATTTAACAGGATGAGTGAAAATAAAAAAATGACTACATTAATATGAATATATTTCCAGTAGAGGGAATGCATAAAAATACAGTATTTAATAAGAAAAATATGATTTCTCTTTGATTTTAGATTCACTATGATTCAAACTGAAATGCAGGTGAAATTAAATCTGCTTTGTTTCACAAAGGAAACCATAAAAATGTTGTAAAATGGAAAGACAGTAGAGAGCTTTCCTTTAAACTTTTTCATACAGACTTCCCCAAATCCCTTTATTCGAAGACTAGGAAATTGCATTTTAATCTGTAAAGACATATATTGTTGGAGAAAAAATAACCAGGAACTGCAATATTTGTCAAGAAACAAGACATTCTAAATGTAAATTTCAGACCACTTTTAAGTATTAGAAGGTGTATAAGCTGTAATTTACCTGCTCTTGCAAAAATAACATTTCACTAACCACTCACAGAATTTCCTAGAAATTATTTTTTTTCCCTGTGAGCTACCAACATAATAATGAAAACAGAGGTGAAAAAGCTTCCTTCCATCCAAATGTTAAAACCTCAGCTAAACACTGTATGAAAAAAAATTGTTTTCTCCTATAGAATGGCTTTTTAAAATTATGCTTCTCTTCATAGAAGTATTCTACTTATCTATATATATAGATATTTGAGGTAAAATAAGGCTGATTCACTATGCATTTAGTGGTTTATTAGCCATATACTTACTCTATTTGGAAATTCTGATTATTTTTCATTAACTACAAATGTGAATTTCTATACAATGCTATACTTGAATGAATTGCTAATATATGCATATCAGAATTACACAAACTATAATTTTTATTATATAAATTACCTGATTTTAGTGCCTTTAAGATAATTTAAGAATAAAGTCAGTAAGGTGGTTTACTATTTATCAAATAGTGCATTTCATAGTGCAGTTAAATTGATTTCAAGAAATGATTAATCCAAAATGAATATAAAATTAATGTCTTAAGAAACTTAGGGGTGTTACACATTTTGTTAAGCAATCAGTCTTTTCTCTTCTGCCTCCCAAATTTAAATTCAGTAAAACTGTCAAGACTACCTCTTTGTTTCATTTCTCAATCTGGACCAACATCTCCTTCCCATGCCCTTCTCACTTCCTAACCACACTTAGTATTTTTGCAAATGATGAGATTAAATTCACCCATAAAAAACATTTAGTCCTCATATATATAGGCAATATATTTAATTGTATGAGATACCACAGAAAGTATCATTAATATGTTGAAATTGAGTATTTTAAAAAATTAGTAAATATATATTTAAATTTATTAAAACTGTATACAGTATGTATCTAATACTCACTATATAAGGTACACTGTACTGAACATTAGGAGTTTTATGGTGTGTGATTTAATCTGTGACTTCAAGTGTTTTCCAAGATAAAGAGTACCAATCAAACTTTTTTTTACTTATCTTTATAACTGGAGAAGATGATAGCTACATGGTAATAAAGTTACCATACCTAACTAAGTCAAATGAGGTGGTTTATGAAAAGTCTATCCCAAGGCCCAGGTGGAAGTCCTCCCCCTTGTACCTAGAGAATCATTAAGCTTTATCCACCAATCTCAACTCTTTTACACACATACACATACACACACACACATGCATACTCACACCACACACCACACAAGTATACAAACCCACTGCTCCTAGGCAGTTATAACACTACTGAATCATCCTCATGTCTTAAAAAAAAAAAAAAAAACAATAATAACAAACTAATCACAGCAACCTTATAAGCAACAGGAATCTTAGGGCTTCGACTTTTTCACCTGCACTGGTTAAAATAAATAGTGCTGCAAAGACAATACAAAATTTCACATCTTGGGTCATATCCATAAACCAGTCGCAGTGAGAAAGTTCTGCTCTCTGAGAATGGTGAAAGTAAGTTCACCATTCCATTATCAGTTGTGTCTCCTGGCATTTTCTAAATGAGATCACATTACTTTAAACATGAAAAGACACTTTTTTACTATTGTTATTATTGCTTTTTAGGACTGCATGTTCAGCAAATGGAAGTTCCCAGGCTAAGGGTCGAATCGGAGCTACAGCTTCCAACCTACAGCGACAGCAACACAGAATCTGAGCCACATCTGTGACCTATACCACAGCTCACTGCAACACCAGATCCTTAACCCACTGAGCAAGGCCAGGGATCAAACCCGCATCCACATGGATACTAGTCGGGTCCATTACCACTGAGACACAATGGGAACTCCCTAAACATGAAAAGAATCTTTCAATCCAAGCTGTGAATTTGACTCATATTATGTACAGAGAGAGATTCACTATCTTTTTAATACATTCCTGATGAAGGAGGAATACAATGTAAAGTCAAGCTTTATTTGAAAGTCGTCATGTAAACATGAAAGTTCTTTGGCATATGACCTTTATCCGAGTGGAGATAACTTTTCAATCAACCAATTTTTTTAAGTAGTCTAAAACAATCTAGTAAACAGTCATTAGAAGCTAAATATATTAACAATATCTGAAAGAGAAGCACATGTCCAAATAGAGAAGGTCAAGTTCAGTTAACTCTGTCAAAGTATTCAAATAAGTATATACAAAACAAATATATTGAATGGTGCATTGACTTCTATCCCCTGAGCCTAAAAGATTCTCTCAGCCTTAAATGTCTAATTACTAGAAGAACTGAATTTATAGGGAAAAGGAAGTCCCATTTGTTGTTAATTATGAATTTAAATTCACAAAGCGCATCCATTTACTAACATAATTAAATCTTATCTATCATAAATTCTTATCTGAGTGTTATCTTTCTTTTCCTTTTCCTAAAACTGCTAATGGAAGGATACTATCATGTAGATAATTTTGAAAGATCTTTTCCAGTGTAATTGAAGAATGAAAATGGAGGAAAAGGCTTTCTGTTAGTTCTTTATCATAAAGAATTATACTATAAATCCAATTAACTATATTAATATTTCAAAGTGTTCTAGCATGTTTATGTGTTAGGTTCTTATTATCCATTGAGTGATTTAGAGACCATTAACTGTAAAAATGAGAAAGAAAAGCAACCCAGCACAGAAGATTCATATTTCAAACATCTGAGTCTGCAGAAGCTTGCGTGTCCTAATATTCCTAAGGAGAACATTCGCAGAGGACATTTTCTTCTTTCAGATACAACTTCTGAAGATAATACAATTAACTTTAAACATAATCTTCTCAATCTGCCTTGTGTTTTAATTTGCCCTATTATTTTAATGACCGATTTGCCATCCTTCTTCACTACATCCGCCATTTTTTAGTGGAGAAACCACTTTTATTATTTAATACTAATGTTAAATACTAATACTAGTATTTCGAGAAATTTCCCAAAATATAAGTTTTCTTTGCCTCAGTTTCTGTATTATATTCCTATATATTCTCTTTCCCATTATACAATAAAAGGAAACATGTTTTAAACTTTGCATTTTAATTTCAGGAACAGTCCCTTGTAGACTGTAGCAATTTTGTTAAACATGCTTTAATCCAAACAAATAAATTTACTAATCCACCACTAAATGCTTGGCCCTATGCTAGCTACATCAAATAAAATGGTAAGCAAAAGGCATATGGTCTCTGAGCAAATGGTGCTCACATTTCAGTGAAAACGGCAGGCACTAAAGACAGGAAATCACAAATGAGCCTAAGATACAAGTTAGCTCAATGCCTAGAGGGACCCAATGCACAGAGAAAGGATCTCCACAGTGAAGTCCTGGTAAGAATGGCCTCTCCCAGCAAAGAAGAGTTATTTTGAAATGAGCAGGGTGAGAGAGAGTCCATTAATTTGTAGACTGAACTGGTACTCTGAATAGAGACTCACTGGGTGTACATAAAGGTTTATTAGGCTGGTTGTAAACACTTAAAATGGCATCTAAGTAGCTAGCTATTTGTTGGAAAATGAATAATGACATAAGCCTCACATACGAAATTGAAAGTCGCATTTCAATAAGTACTGTAATAATTCATTAACATAGGCCAAAGATGGCTACTTGCACATGTTTGTTTTGAATTTTTAATTTTCTTGGTTTATTTTACGCATTTACAGGCTTCCACATAATTAAAAGAGAACTAAAATATGTTCATCATTCAAAATCCAAATAAAACCAAAGGCAGACACGTTAAGCTCTCAGAATACTGTGACTTTCCTTGAACATCCTCAGAAAAATTACTAAGTCCTCTATGACTTCATTTTCAAATAACTGAAAATAACAGTTCTAGCCTTAATTTGGCTACATTCACAGCAGGTGGAAGTTCCTGGACCTACTGAGCCACAATGGGAACTCCTCAGATTGATTTTTTTTTAATCAATCAAGATAAAGTATGCTATTTAAGCTTTTTTGGCTACTCATTATTACAAAAACCGAAAACTATTTTATAATTGCTTTGAATATCACCTGGGATCTCTTAAGTTCATATTTGGTATATGTTTTCAGCCTGTTGAAATTCACTAATGACCATAAGTGAAATAAAAAAAATACATGAAAATCAATGAAGTCTGTGCAAATTTCAGAAACAACAATTACCTATATAACCTTGATGTTTTGGGACAGTGATACTAAGAAAAGGAACAATAAAAAGTAAAAAGAATACCAACTAAGAATACAAACTTTATAGACTTACTAGGCTTTCATATTATAGATGTTATAGATGAGAAAAACAGGTTCTGAAAGAACCAAGACCCTGGGCGACCTCGCCACTTATGTCATGAAGAGCATATTCTCTGTTCACAAAATCATTGTGTGTAAAGCCTCGCATAGCATGCTTGACGTGTTAGCTGGGCCTCTGCTCTTCTAGCTCCATCTCATCTAGATTCATGGTCAACCAGTTAACCAATTTAGTTCTCATTGTGGCTCAGTGGGTTAAGAACTCAACACAGTAGGAATCAGGTTCAATTCCTGGCTTCAAACAGTTGGTTAAAGATCCAGCATAGCTGCAAGCTGTGGTATTACATCTCATGGCGTTGCTGTGGCTGTGGTACAGGCCAGCAGCTATAGCTTCAATTCAGCCCCTAGTCTGTGAACTTTTATATGCCACAGTTTCATCCCTAAAAAGAAAGAAAAAATCTCCAATTTATCCCAAGAGGCAGTAGGCCTATCCACATGCCTTTATGAGGAATAAAACTAACTAAAACCAGAGGAAAACATTCTTAAAACTAAACCAATTGTTTCAAATGGATTCCTTATGTAACTGAATCCTTCATATATAAGCATTTGTAGAAAAAATAATTTTCCACATTTCTTAAGTTTTCCTTTTTTTAATCAAGTCCAGTTTGGGCAAAAATTTAGTGTATTATTACGGTGATTTAATTTTGTCACCATGAGAGAATCATATAATGTATTCCTTATCAAGCTATTAAATTATATTCCTCTAAATATTCTCTTGTTCTCCTATGTTAAGCTTATATATCATCATCATCAAATTTCTAGTAGGGTAATAAATATGGTTGTGTCAAAGATTTTCTCAACAAATAGCATTCACCTTGGAAGATGATGAATTGATATATATCCATCATAAAATGTCCAAACTAATGCAGTCAATTCATCCATATGGCCAGAGTGTTCTTTCAGAGATGGACACCCTCTGACAATTTAATGCTTCATTTGCTTAGCTGGTACTTCATTCAACTTTCTTAAAAAAAATTATGTAGTGACTTTCCGAAGGTATATAAGAAGACACTCATACACATCTCTCATATGCAACCACCATTCTTTTCTTTGTTTCTTTTAAAGTTTTTCAAAATAATCATTTTAGTTAGAAAATTAAATGCTCACTTCATAAAGTTCTTGAAAAAATTAAGTATTAATTGAGACCATGCCATGTCAAAATTGTTGCTTTATTGTCATTCTTCTAAGTGTAGCGGGAGATATGTAATAATATAAAATCTTCTCACTGCCTCAAGTTTCTTTTCATTCAGTTATAGCAACAAAGCTTAGACAAAAAAGAAAAGAAAAATCTATACAAATGTATTAATTTATACCTCAACACTCACTCTGTGCCAGGAGCTGTTCTAGGTAACAGTCATATAGCAGTAGACATGGTCTCTGGTCTCACGAAAATTTCTTTCTAATGGTGCAAGACAAATGATACAAAGCAAATAAGTAAAGGGATTTGAGGGGATAGTTGCTGGGCTTGCTATTCTAAAACTGTATCATGATAAAAGACCTCCAATAATGAAGAGATACCTGGGCAAAGATCAGGATACAGTGAGGGAACAAACTTCATGAATATCTGTTGGAAAACTCACCTGCAGAGCAATGAATAGCCTTTAGGCAGAACAGGATGGAGTAAGATTTGTGTATAGAAAGTGAGAATAAGTGGGTGATAGAAGAATATGTCAGGAGAACTCCAAATTTAGAAACACGTTTTGGTTGGACAAAAGGAATTGTTTATATAATTCATGATATATCAAAGGCTGTGTAATGTTGCTAAACTTAAAAACAAGGAGGATTGCATAGAAAACTCAAGAAAATTACAGATCAAAATATTGTGTTGTCTTTAAATGTTGGATTATGGGTGACATCTTGTTTTTGTCCTTTAGCAATTTTTCACTTGTCTAAAAAGTAATGTCTATAATTTAAATAAAGTAACTCATGAAGGAGATGTGTTTGAACTACATAGGTCCAGTTACATGTGCCTCTTCCATTTAATAGGTACTATAGTACTAAATGATCTATGCTGGCTGAATCCACAGGTGTGGAATGTCAATACAGAGGGCTACTCTAAACTTATATGTGGATTTTCCACTGTGCAGGGGATCAGCATCCCTAAACCCTGCATTGTTCAAGGTCCAGCTGGATTGTTGAATATATTTATGCCAAAATAATACTGAATAACTGATATGTTATCAATGGGTGTTTTCTTGAAAGGAAGAGATTCCACAGTTGAGTCTTAAAAGCAAATTTACCAGGAGACTAATTTAATAGATAATCTTGTGGCAAAGTAAACAGGGGTATCCCATAGAGTAGGCCCAGCTCTGGCTGTATTTAGATTTTAAATCTCTCCCCTAACACTATTTATTTTATTGTATAGTGATTAATCTGTTTGGCACATGGAAACAGTTTGAAAGCATAGTGATAACTGTCTAATAATAAATTGTCTACAATTGTGATAATTGTAAACAACAAATAACAAAGCCTAGGAGTTCCTGTCTTAATGCAGAGGAAACGAATCCAACTAGTATCCATGAGAATGTGGGTTCAATCCCTGGCCCTGCTCAGTGGATTGGGGATCCAGTGTTGTCATGAGCTGTGGTGTAGGTCAAAGACGTGACTTGGATCCTGCATTGCTATGGCATAGGCCAGAAGCTGTAGCTCCAATTTGACCCCTAGCCTTGGAACCTCCATATGCCACAGAGCAGCCCTAAAAAAGCAAAAACAAACAAACAAATAAAAAAGCAAAACACAACACCGAAGCCTAGATGATCACAGTGAATTTGAACTGGTCAGTGCTAACAAGTAAATACTCTAGTTTTTCAAACCTGTGAAGGCTTTCAGTGAGTAAAGGTAAACCTGGTTTCAACATACAACATTAATTCCCAAGGACATGACAGGACAACCAAAATACAACCAAAATAACATAATCACAGCATGCAAAACAGAAACATACTGGTGTCCAGGCTACTCCTGGTACCTGTAAACTTCAAAAACATCATACAAATCTAGCAATGTTCATATTTTACAAATAAAGTCATTTGCTTATTCAAATGAAAGTGATATATTTATCCAATCTTTGATTTACACAATAATATGCTATTACATTCTCCAAGAGTCTTTGGAAACAGGTTGAAATATCTAAAGAATATTAGGGGAAATAAAACCTTACCAACTTTAGAAAATGTATAATGCAAGCTTATTTTTCATTAAGAAATTTTTATGTACTTTTCCTAGTTTTTTCGGTGAAGATACTTAACATGAACATGGCTTAGCTGCACAAAAAATATCAATTATTTCTTTTTATAAGATTATTTACAGAATATTATTTGTGATGTATTACCTATAGAATTTTGTACCCTCAATAAGCCCTTAATTTTTAAAACACATTTTGTTTCTTTCCTCTTATGTATTTTCCCTTTTATAGTGAGTTAAATCTTCCAAGTTTTCTTGAGAAATGTAAATTGTGATTAAATTAAAACTTAACTGCTTATATTTGCAATTTTATCTTCCATTTTCTTTCATGATGACTTTAGCTTTGAGTTTAAAATAGAGCTCTAAGGAACTCTACCCATTATTCTGTGATAATCTATGTGGGAAAAGAATCTGAGGGAATGAAAATGTGTACATGTATGACTGGGTCACTTTGTTGTACAGCAGAAATCATCACAGCCTTTTAAATTAATTATACTTAAATAAAACTTAATAAAATAGAGCTGTGAGACATTAGTTCAACTTTTATATTCATTCATATTGACTCAGCCTGTGGGAAATCACTTTTAGTTTTTCAGGAAACAGAGGAAGACACCTTTGTCACAAGGGAGAATTTAATAATAGCAAAATAATGTAGCTAATACCCTTCTTTCCACTTTTTTAAAAATTTACTCATACATTTATAATATTTTCGTCAAGAAGTGCTTCATTAAGGGGATACCAGGGCAACAAAGATATACAGACCAAGAGCAAAAGAAGGTTCAAGCCCTTCTTGTCTAATGTTGGCAGGTCTCCTGACTGAGTTGGTTTGAGGACCGAAGCACAAGGGCGGGAGGAAGAGTGCCATCCATCCTGCTTCCCTCAGAGGCTGCCCAGGCCAGTCCCCGCCCGTCCTTGTCAGACCTCATCGGCCAGACTGCCCTCCGGCTTCATCCTGTAATCTCACTCTTCCTCCTTACTGCTTCATGTCAATATAGCTTTAGTTATAGTCCTTGAAATTGTCTCCTTTCTTCCTTGACTCTGGTTCATTTAGGACATCCTGCCCCGATGCAGAAAAATTTGCATCCACAGACCATTATTATCACTTTGTTTTCTAGATTGAGCATAGACCAAAATAACAAACAAACAAAAATCCTAAAATAACAGCAAAAAGTCCTCATCTTGTCATAATCTAAATCAACAGAAGTATAAATACACTTCGAATTATAAGTGTGATAAAAGGTTAGAAGGCGTAACTAATAATTTTGACCAATAACTCTTTTTTTTATTTCCCGTTGGATTTACTTTTTTAACTTTATGGAGGTATAATTTATATATAAAATTGTAAGATATTTAAAGTGTACACTGTGGTCATTTGATGTAGTCATTCATTGTGAAAGGATTTCCCTCATGAAATGAAACCACCCGTCAACTTACATATTTACTTTTTGTTTGTTTTTTTGTTTGCTTTTTTTTTTTTTTGGTAAGAGAATTTCAGTTCTTCTCTCTTAGCACATTCCAATTATATGTTGCAGTATTAGCCACTGTAGTCACCATGTTTTACATTAGATCATCAGACTCTATTAACCTTATAGCTGAAAGTTTGCACTGTTATGGCACAGGTTTGAAAAGCCTTACTTAACACCATACATAGCGACTATGGATAGTTCTAACGTATGTCTGATCATGATTTGTACAGTAAAATGGTCATTATCTCCATTTTCTACATCCAGACCCTTATGTTCACAAAGGTCAGGTATTTGTAAAGATTTTCGGACTGAACTTTGGTGTCAGATAGTGCCACGTTTGTGGATAAACCATGAATGAGGATATTTAAGATTGAATGCATGCTAAACATGCAATTATTTTTGATCAAAAAATTAAAAATGATTTACTGTTAGAGTATAATGTGGATGGTAAGGTGGAAATAGGAGCAAAATATAAATCACATAGACTGACAATGAAAGATAGAAGAAAAAAAGCAGAGATGTCCTAAATCAAATAAAGGAAATCCCTGTAATTCTGCTGCCAGATTAAAGAAAATAAAACTAGAAGACATAGAATGCAACAGCTAGAAGGAAATAATTAAATGGTCAGCAACAAGAACAATGATATCATAAAGCTAAGCCAAACAATCTTAATCTTGAATCTTGGAGTTACAAAAATGTCAGTAATACATATTAGGGATGAAAAAAAAATAGTCAATAAAATGTGTATATTTCTTTGGTTAATAGCTAAAAATCAGGCACAACACTGAAGAAGATAAAAAATGCTTTCCTCAGGGCTAGCAAAACCAAACGAAGTACACGTGTAATTGTGTGTACACATACAAGCAACACTTCACACTAACATTGGACTGTATGTGAGCATCTGAGATGAGCATGTAATTTTGGCATGAAATTTTGGATACTAAAGTTTGTTTTTAAGAAATTATATGCTTGACTGGTTTCATAGATCCATCGTATTTATTTCATATAACAGCCATGTCTGGTAATATAAATGTCAGTTGGTTTCAGTAGCTCATTTTGATACAACATCCATCACAGTAAAGTATTAATGGCAAAAGGAAAAATCATGTAATATATTATAGAATTGGAAATGATGTAACTCAGAGGAAGGTACTTTGTAACAAAGAAACGTACCAATGTGGTGTTCAGATTTAACTTGATTTGACACA
The DNA here is from genome assembly GCA_004024745.2 of Catagonus wagneri. Taxonomy (NCBI): domain Eukaryota; kingdom Metazoa; phylum Chordata; class Mammalia; order Artiodactyla; family Tayassuidae; genus Catagonus; species Catagonus wagneri. The sequence continues at coordinate 293,954 of PVHT020000009.1, forward strand.
CCTGATATAGAAAAGTACTGAAACTGACAGCTAAGTGAGTCTTCAAACAAAATCTGACAATATTCTTTGTCTGCCTTTCCTTCATTACTTTTAAATTATGCAGCAAATGTCATTTAATCATTTTAATCATAAATAGAAGGCCTTTCATGGCTAATACAGCAAAAAATAAAAGAAACATTTGATCCAATTTACCTTACCATTATTTCAATATTTTTATTTTTCCAGTGTAATATATATAAAAACATAGATTTAAAAATTACAATTTTTGAAAAGGAAATCAAGTGAATGAAATTGTATGAACTATGCATTTTTTTCTATATACTGATGTTTTGAGATATAGGGTTTTGCTGACCCTTCTAGGGCTACTATCTTTTTTTTCTTTTTTTTTCTTTTTTCTTTTTCTTTTTCTTTTTCTTTCGTTCTTTTTTTGCTTTTTAGGGCTGTACCTGCAGTGTATGGAGGTTCCCAGGCTAGGGGGTCAAATCTGAGCTACAGCTGCTGACCTACACCACAGCCAAAGCAACACGGGATCCAAGCCGTGTCTGCAGCCTACACCACAGCTCACGGCAATGCCAGATCCTTAACCCACTGAGCGAGGCCCGGGATCAAACCCACAACCTGATGGTTCCTAGTTGGATTCATTTCCGCTGCACCACGATGGGAACTCTGAGGGCTACTTCTCACAGAGTTACCTAGTTCCCAAAAATAACAACCCAGCAGAAGTACATTTTCCATATGCAGGACAACGAATCCCGAGCACCCCCCCAACCATGGTTACCTTCTTTACTGGGTTTCTCATATCCTGGGGTTAGCGACCAACAACTAAGGACAGCCCTTTTGCCTCAAAGTCCTCTGAAATTAAACTAACCAATCTTAAACCTACTTGCCCTACCTCACCCAATTCTTCCCAAAGAAAACACAAGTGTTTCCATATATGTTCTCTTCACTATATTTCCCCCTCACTCCTTTACCTCCCAACCAGTCCTGGTGGCCCTGCGTAATACCTATTTCTCCCATTTCATGGGAACTATGAGTAAAAACTTCTTTCATTATAACAGTCATTCCCAGGTCTGCATATCTTATCACAGCTTATTAAAACAAACCCGAAATACTATTAAAACAGAAATTATTTATATTAACTCTTAAAAAGACAGGCAATTTGATAAGAAGGTTATCAAGGGTTTTTGGCCACGTAATGACATTGGGATCAAAGCATCCTTCTACTACTGACAAAATTTTTGTTACAATATTGACATTGAAAATATGAAAACAAAAATAATTTTAAGGACTTTAAATTTTAATTGAACTATTTTACCAAAGCTGTTTGCTGCATGTTTCATTTTAACAGCTAAATTTGATTTAAAGTTTTCAATTTAAAGACTTTATTTTTAGACTATTTCATGTTGCCTTGTGTGTAGTGAAACTCTTTCACCAAAACGTATTCCAAATCCTGTTTTCATACTAGTGTGTTATACATTTAAGTTTGCCTACTGAGATAGAAAAGGTACAATTTTAAATTATATTATCACTTACCATAATTATTAAAATGTTCACGACTGCAGCTATAATGGCAAATGCATTGGGTTTTTTGCTTTTCTTTTAAGAGATACCTAGAAAAATATTTTCAATTATGAAGAACTGATATTCTTATGGTATTATGATGCTATGCTCATCCCTCACAAGAAGAACTTGCACTACTAATTTCAAGTCAAACTTGGGTGCTTTACTGGGAAGATTAAGTAGACTTAATATCTATTTTCTCACATCACTGCTTTACACTCCTTTTATGATCCCAATTGTGCTGCCTCAGATTCAAAGCAACTCATTTTGTCTAGATTCCATGTGACACTTTTTTATTCTTATTTTACTGAACAGTAATGGTTTAATCAAAGTAAAAAACTGCTGCCTAACAAGATGTCTCATACTAGGATATAGGTCAGAGAACAGGAGAACTAAGTGGTAATAAACATCTACTGTTCATTCCATAAAGACAGAAAATCCATAGAGGAAAAGGAGAGAAATATAGTCCTCCTCAGATTTCTCAACTCTGAATTTCCTTAATCAGCAAGCTTAAAAATGTGGAGATAAGCCTGCCAGCTTTTTTTTTCTATTACATATAAACATTTTAATAATCCTCACTCAACAACTAGATACTATTAATATTATTTCTTCTGTAAGTAAAGAGACTTTTTTATAGTTAAAACATAGGATGGACATAATATCTTTGATTATACAATCTTACAGGTTTTGTATAGAAACAGGAAATTCTTCATTAAGAATTGGCACTGTAGTCTGGGGAGACAGAAGCACAGCTCTCCTCAACCTTGCTTTCCTTCTCCTGCATACCAACTCCCTGAATGCCATTGAAATAGACAAACCATTGCCGTGACTTACAAAAGGTCATGGCAACAGTGCATTAGTTTGCTAGGGCTGCTATAACAAAGGATCACAGCCTGAGCGGCTTAAACAACAGATATCCATTTTTTCTCATGGTCCTGAAGGCTAGAACTCACAGATCATCAGACTGGTTGGTTCCTTCTGAGGACCAAGAAAGCAATATCTTTTCTAGGTCTCTCTCCATGATTTGTCATTGGCTCTTTTATCCCTGCCTTCATATCATCTCTCTTTTCTTGTTGGTGTCCAAAGGTCCTCTTCTCTAAGGACACAAGCCATGCTAAACCAGGATCCATTTTAATGACCTCATTAATTTAGTTACCTAATTAAGGTCTTTATCTCCACTCATATTCTAAAGTAATAGGAGTTAGGACTTCAGAATGTGAATTTTGAAGGAGAGAAAAATTCAACCCATAGCAGATGGTATTCCTGATTATTGGAAGCAATGACCAGGGAACAGTCTTGCAGAAGCAGAGATAGCAGGTTCATGGCAAATATTTTCCTCTCTCCTACAGAATTAGGTGTGTGTTATATGCAAAAGAGAAGGAGCAGGGCCAGAACTCTATTAGAAAGACATTCAGTGAAGACAACAATGGAACACTGAATTTACCTTCCCAGACTTCTTTCTAAAATCACATTCTAAAGGCGTTCTGTTCACCTATTCCAAATGATTTTCCATTTCCTAAATTTCCGTAACTTTTTCATGCCTCTACCACTATGCAGCTCTGTCTTACATTTCTCAAAACTGCTGCTCATTCTTCAAGTTCTGTCTCTATGTCTAGGATATCATATCAGTATCCCCATACCCTGTACTTTAAAGGAGCTTTCCCCTCTCTGCTTTCCTTAGAAGTTACCAAAAATTTTGTGTTTTGTCATCATTCCATTCTATTGCTTACAGCACTCTTATGACTACTGATTATACACAGATGATCCAAATTCCTCACCATAGTCAATGAGACCTGCAATATTTGGCTTGTGACAACCTCTTGGACTTCGTCCTGTCACCCACTCACATTGTGTACTCAATCCAGCCACTTTGCTATTCTCTTTTGTCCCTCACATATGCCAAGCTTGATCCTCCTGGAACCTTTACACTAGTTCTTGCTTCTGCCTGGTAAACTCTCCCTACATGTGATCGCATCCCAAATTCTTCTTCATCATTCATATCTGGGCTTAAATGATTTCACCTCAGAGACAGTTTCTCTGACCACCAGTCAGCAGTGAACTCCCAGGGTCTTCCTAATATATCAACTTGCTTGCTTGACTTTATTGTACTTTACTAATCTCTAATCATTTCTTATACATTAATAATAAATTTGTTGATTTTCTGTCACTCTCAATCATGCTGGAAACTCTGGAAGGGCAGAAAATATCAGGCTTCTTCAATATTATCCCAAGGCAATCAAATTGGGGCTTGGAATACATGGGTGAAAACTGCTGAATAAGTGAATGTATCAATGGATGAATGTACATAGAAAATTTTATTCATGCATATATGAATAAATGCTAGGCACTATACTTAGCACTGAGTATAGGCTAAAGGTTTAGGGAGTACACATTATTTCAAAGATGCCATTATTATTGAAACTAGAATAAAATTTTAAGTTCGGTAGAAAAGATTCAACTTCTCCATCTAAATAAATTGATTTTTTGAAATTTTAATTTAGACCTCCAAATGTTTGCTCTTGTTTCTTCTCTTATAAGGAGTCACCTAACTCTGCATCTCAAATTCAGCTACCATATGATTCAAAAGAAGTATAAATATCTGATAGTTTCAGCAAGACTGGAATCAAGTTGTAATCTCTGCTTTCTCTGTGCTAAGAATTCAGCTCTGTTAAGTCTCCATATCTTCTTCTAAAATGGTCATCTATATAGGAGTTCCTGTCGTGGTGCAGTCGAAACAAATCCGACTAGTAACCATGAGGTTGTGGGTTTGATCCCTGGCCTCGCTCAGTGGGTTAGGGATTGGGCATTGCCATGAGCTGTGGTGTAGGTCACAGATGCAGCTCGGATCTGGAGTTGCTGGGGCTCTGGCGTAGGCCAGCAGCTGAAGTTCTGATTTACCCCCTAGCCTGGGAACTTCCATATGCCGCAGGTGCGGCCCTAAAAAACAAAGAAATAAAATGAAGTAAAATAAAATGGTCATCTATACAGCAGTCACTAACTACGTGCATGTGGAATTGAGCACAGGAAATGTGGCTACTGAAACTGAGGAACTGAATTTTTAATTTCACTTACTGTTAATTTAAATTTATATTTTAAAACGTGGAGAAGTGTCAAAGATTTCCTGTAAGAAAAAATCTCAAGATTGCTTTGATAATGATAAAATCACCTATAGAAATGTACCGTCCCATTATATTCATATTACATAATGTGCAAACATATCACCATATGCAGTCTGAGGCTTAAAATTAAGTCCTGAATTGATGTATGCCCTGGCATCCGCGGAAAACCTAGAAGGCTGCAAATTTCCTAATGGCAAGTGCTCCTACCTACTGTGTTCCTACAGGTTAGGTCCCTGGTCAAAGAACCCTACTGGTCACAGGGACCAGGCACGGTGCCTGATTTTCCTGAGGATCAAAGTTCAGTTTCCCTGCATCCTGTAGGATCTTTCACTCAAGCCAGCCACATCATCCTGCAGGATGTCAGAACCAGGGATCATCTCATCCCCTTGTTATTACGCAGCCTGCCTGCCATAGGCCTTGCCTGTTCATTCTTCCCTAGTGTGGCCCCCACTTGGCCCTGTGCAGTGTGCTGCGCTGTCCACCTGCCTCAGGCTGTCAGTACATGTGACTAACACACTGCTGTCAATCTCACCTGTCCAGTGCCACGTACTGTACGTACAGTCATTGTTATAAACCGGGGGCAGAAATCCTGCCTTCATCAACAAGGTGAAAAGGAAAGGAGAAGGAAATCAAAGCACAGTAACATTTAATCATTACAAATATTCTCTTTTATGGGCAATAGTTTATACGTGTTTAGAGTATAAATTCAGAAGCCATAAATAGCATCCCTATTCAATAGTCTATTCTCCCTCTCTGTGGTCTATTAACATTATCAATAACCAGTGTTTCTTGTAATTTTCAAATTAAATGTCATTTATATGCATATAGTTTGAATAATAAAAATGCCAGTATTCACTCATTTATTTATCCACAAAAATAGCAGTTACGAATGGTTCAACTTCTTACTTGAAAAATATCATTTCATGCTAAATATCCCTGCGTAAAGACAGTGTATTGATTCATCAGGCAGCTGGTATACACCTTCCTTCAGCTGTTAAGTTTGGAAGATTTTAGAAAGTAAAACTTTACATTCTAGATTCTTTTGAAGCTAAGATTTTTAAGTAGTTTATTTTCTACCAATGAGCTGTCCTCTAAGATATTTGAATTTAGTGGAGAACAAACCTAGAATATAAAGGACGGTGACATTGGAATCGCCCAGTTTACTGGCATAGAGCTGGCAGGAGGGCATGCGCCTCAGCCAGCTCTTCCAGTTAGAGCTTCTTGACACCTGGGCTGCAGTGAAGGTCCTGTGTTCCTGCAGATAACTGTGCTGTGATGGCGACTTGATCCTTTCCTCGAATCACGACTAAGATGATTTAGTCCTGGAGTCAGCAGTTCCCTCTGTCCCAGGTCTCTTTACTTCATCCAAGGGAGAAAATCCTTTGGCAGGTCATTCCTTGGATGACATTCTAAGTCCCATTTCAGGAGATTCAGATAGTACCTGCTCCTCCTACACGAACATATTTTTAAATGTAGACGTCTGAATAAAAATTAACTTTCTGCTGAACATAGTGACTTCTGTTATCTTTTTTTTAATGATAACAATTTCTATGTCTGTGAGTCTATTTCTGTTCTGTGATATTTTTGTATCTTTTTTTTTCAGGTTCCACCTGTAAGTTATATCACACAATATTTGTCTTTCTCTGACTTACTTCACTTAATATGATAATCTCTAAGTCTGTTATCTTTAACGGGACCCTGGATTTATACTAGTCTATCAAAGTGAATCACGATTATAATACACTCCTCTACAGCACAGTTTTGGGTGTATGGTGACTGGCAATTACTCCTGCCTCCATCATTTCATCGTCTTGCAGTGATACAATGGCTAACTTTATATGACTGAACTTTTAGAACCCACTTAAAATACTAAGGCATGTTTCATATTCCGTTTTTGAATCATACCTAAATCTTCCAGGTCCCCAAATCACTAATGATTTTCATACCATTTGAGTTTAGAACTCAAATTATTAGCTAAAGATTTAATGAAGTGTAAGTGTTGCTTATGATTTTAGGCTCACTTCATGTAAATCACTAGATGTCTACATTTTTTCCTATTATTATAAATAACTATCCATTGAGGTGATCTAAAAGTTGAATAACATTTTGTTAAGCAACTATGGATGGAAGGAGATAAAGCTGTCCCTTTAAAGATGGAAAAGCATATGGATAACTTGAGGGAGTAGGAAAGGCTGAGCAATTGAAAGGCCAGTGAGAAAGGAAGACATGGGGCTGAGAATGGGCCATCAGGAAGAGAAGAGATGGGACCAGAGGTGAAGACAGGGGACCTTAAAATCTGCAATTAAACAGCAGATACCTACATACAAATGGCCAATAAACCACTGTGATGAGATGGCCAAACTAAGAAATCTGACACAGATCCCAGGGATGAGAAAGTCATAAAGAACAAAGTGACCAGAGTTCCCCATTGTGGAGCAGCAGAAATGAGTCTGACTAGTATCCATGAGGATGTGGGTTCAATCCCTGGCCTGGTTCAGTGGGCTGGGGATCTGGCATTGCCATGAGCTGCATACTTGAAAAATACGGCTTGAGATTCCTGTGGCTGTGGCTGGCAGCTGTAGCTCTGATTCAACCCTTAGCCTGGGAACTTCCATATGCCATGTGTGCAGTCCTCAACAGCCAAAAAAAAAAAGTGACTGACATCCATGTTGTGAACAGTGAGCATGGGTGAGCATGTGTTGGGGGGGAGTGGGCAGGCAAGGCAGCTAGTTCTGGTCAGGAGTCCTCTCAGTGGGTAGGGCTGTAGCTGAGAAACGGAAAGTCTTATTGTGTATACAGTTTAGCACAGAGCACAGGGTGGAGAATGGCTCTAAATAAAGCTACAAAATGAAACCCGAGCCATGAGGAGACTTGTAAGATATATAAGGTCAGGATAAATTTATCACTAGAATTGCCTGTTGCTGCTCTGAAAATAGAAGGAGTGCTCTGTGATAAGGTTGGAGGATTTGACTGAAGGCCTAAGTATACCCCAGAGACATTTGTGCCAAGTTTCAATATTCCCTAGCTTTAAGAAGACCCAGCTTGTTATGAAATGGAATGTGATGATAATTAAGCTATCCGAAGCCGCAACACAGCATCTTGCACTTTGGAAGGAATACAGGTTGCAGAAAGGAAACTCCCTTTTGCACAATCAACGAGGCAGTTATCCTGTATTTTACCTCCTCTGTCAGATCCAGAGGATACACAGGACATATGCTTCCTATCTGGTTTCAAAGATATGCTGAGAAGACAGGCATCCCTTAGGGCAAGAGGAAAAATGGATTTCAAACAACGTAGTGAGATGGAATAAATATCATGTTTAAAAAAATGAATTTCTCCATCTGTCTCATCATATGCAGTGAAAACTTTAGAGGAGCAAACTGCTGTTCGTGAAAACACTTCTTTAAAATGTTCATTGAGACTTCATGGATATTGCCTATGTTAATAGGCTATTCATGTATGGGGAAAGAATTATTAAAAGCTAGAAAGGGAGGTTATAGGTTTACAGATATGAATTAAATTAATAGGATTATAGGGCTCTATGGACTTTATTATTTCCAAGCACCTTGTGTCTGCCCACAGTTTAAATAACAGACTCCATATGACAGTGATACTCACTATGACATGAAGAGTGTTACAAGTTGAGACACAGACACATACATACATATACACACACATACATAGCTAGATAGATTTGTACACATATGTGCATGTATGTATGTATCTATATCAGAAATGGAAGTTTAAGACATTTTGTTAAATTAATGATAAAGTATTATCAGAACAATGTACAACATGAACGTGGAAATAACAAAAGAAACATAGCTTAGAAAAAAAAACATGAAGAATATAATCGAATTTATGAAAAAATATAAACTGAGTATAAATCACTTAAATGTCTTCAATTAGAGTTAACTTCCTTGAAATTAAAGGGGACTGGTGATTTCTGGCATCAGAGAAGTATAGAAGAGAATATTCCTTTCCCTCTAAATTACAGAGGAAGGAGTTCCCATCGAGGCGCAGTGGTTAACGAATCCGACTAGGAACCATAAGGTTGCGGGTTCGATCCCTGCCCTTGCTCAGTGGGTTAACGATCCGGCATTGCCGTGAGCTGTGGTGTAGGTTGCAGACGCAGCTCGGATCCTGCGTTGCTGTGGCTGAGGCGCAGGCCAGTGGCCACAGGTCCGATTAGACCCCTAGCCTGGGAACCTCCACATGCCGCGGGTGCGGCCATAAACCCGCGGCCATAAAATGACAAAAGGCAAAAAAATAAATAAATAAATAAATAAATTACAGAGGAAAGTATAAATCACTTATTAGAAACCACTGACACATATATTATAGGGTATATATTGTTCTAAGTACTTACAAAGGTATAAACAAATATTAAATCACATAATATTCCTAACAACCTTATAAGCTATAATAGTTTTCTTAGATCTGTAATATCTTATAGGAAAAAATGAGGCATGGAGAGGTAAAATAACTTTTCCAAGTTCATACTTCTAATAAATGGCTATGCTGGATTCAAATACAGAGAATCTAGTAGAAAGTCTATGCTTATACCTTCTACAATTTGGAGCCAAATCTAAGACATCTAACTACTGGAACCCAAATTATTCAGATAATCAAAAAGGCCCATTGGAGTAGAAACTACTTTGTTAATCATTTGGTGAGTGATGCATTTCATTCTAAGTTTGATGACATAAAAATGCGTGTTTTGATTCTGAATTTCATACTCTCGGAAAAAGCATTGAAACATAATATAGATTTATTTTGACCTGTGCCACATTGCTATATTTCCCTGGTAGCTGTAAATATGTGAGACGATTACTTTTTATTTTGAACTATGAACCACAAGTTTGTCTCCATTTGCTTTAAAATTAAACATAGGAATCCCAAAAGTTAAGCTTTAAAAAAATTTATAACACACCTATTTATATAATAATTTATATAATATTAAATGTTTATATATAATATTTAAATATAATTTATATATATATTTAAACATTTATATATAATTTAAATATAATTTACATATTATATAATTTATTTGTTTTTATTCTTTTCACTAGAATGAAGTTACCAACACGGTAAGTAATTTTCTTTTTCTTTTTATGGCAGAACCTGCAGAATGTGGAAGATCCCAGGCCAGGGGTCAAATTAGAGCTGCAGCTGCAGGACTGTAAAACAGACATGGCAAGACTGGATCTGAGCTGCCTCTGCAACCTATGCTGCAGCTTATGGAAATGATGGATCCTTACCCACTGGGCAAGGCCAGTGATCAAACCTGCATCCTCACAGACACTACGTTGAGTTCTTAACCCTTTGATCACAATGGGAACTCCAGGTTAGTAATTTTTAATGATCTATTTCACAAATTTATGTACTACCCAGAGAGAGTCACTGGCACAAACTAATGTATAGACTGTTTTCAATAACATTTTTGAATAAATTAATCCATGAATCTACAATTTATCTCCCCTTGCTGCTAAGCATTGAATGCTTTATGTAAATTACAGAGAAAGCTATTAAGGAAGAAAATAAAGAGGAAAAGTAAATTAATTTTTCTCTGTATGACACTCACTTTACAGAGGCATCTGAAATATAAAAAAGAATTTTAAAATATTAAAATATGTTTAACATATATCATTTTCTTTATTTTACTTAATAATTTTAAAAAATAATGCAGATATGTAGGCACAGGTGCAAATATTTGCTCTTTTTGAATAATAGCTTATTGTTTTTAGCAGACTCTGGGACCCATAATTTTGTCATTAAACAGAAAGTACTATTATGAAGTCAAAAGTGATTTAGCCTATTTTTAATGCAAAAATATACAATAAGAAGTTTCATTTATTTCTTATAATAGCACTGTTAGTTTATGTAGCCAAGAAGCTACATAAGCAGAGACTCAAAGTTCTTTTCCCTCCTTGCCTTGAATTGGTTCTGGGAAATTCAGCACGATATTGTTAGAAAGCAGATAAAGAAACAGTTAAATGTAATGGTGGACAATACAATAAAGTTGTTCTGCTCTAAAATCTTACACAAGCTTGTATCAAAGCATATGATATGGTTGGGAGGAATTTAAATTTATGCAACCACTATGGAGAACAGTATGGAGGGTCCTTAGAAAACTAAATACATAACTATCATATGATTCAGCAAGCCCATTCCTGCGCATATATCCAGAGAAAGACATAATTCAAAAAGATACATGAATCCCAATGTTCATTGCAGCACTATATACAATAGCCAAGACACGGAAGCAAAATAAATTTCCATCAACAAAGGAATGTATAAAGAAGATGTGGTACATAGATTCAAAGAAATATTACTTGCCCACAAAAAAGAATGAAATAATGCCACTGCAACAACATGGATGGACCTAGAAATTATCACACTAAGTAAAGTAAGTCAGACAGAGAAAGGCAAATATCACATGAGATCGTTAATACATGGAATCTAATATAAATGATACAAAAGAACTTACAAAACAGAAACAGACTCAAAGATTTCAAAAGCATATTTATATGACTATCAAAGGGGAAACTCTGAAGGGAGGGATAAACTGAGAGGCTGAGATTGGCATATGCCTACCAAATGGAAAGAAAGGTTGTTTATCCCAAAGCATGGGGTATAGGATAGGGTACACTCAGTACAGAAGTAGCCCAATTTAAAAGATATGCTATGTTATTCTGACTGTTTTCAAACACAGGGTAACGGTGGCTTTCTAAAATGTCAGGTCAAATTGTTGTCAAATATGAACACAATATACATTTTAATGCTAAAAACAAATATATATTTTTCATTATCAGCCACTCTAGATTAGGAGCATTATAGCCCCCCTTAACTAAAACAGATAATTAAGTTTTGGCTACATTAAAGAATCATCACCAAAGGATATTTGATATTAAACCAGGGAATCAGAAACTAGAATCTATTTGTATCTCTTTAATAGGCTCATTATCCTTGAAAAGTGATTTTATTATTCTCTGTTCTATCCTGGTGTTTTTATAAAACTGCAAAGTTCAGGTGTATCATGAATCCGATTGAAAAGAATACTGAGAAAATTAACAAATTAGTATTTTCAAGAGCTTTAAAATTTGATTAAAGTTTCTATCTTCAACAAAAAATGAAACTTCTTACTGTGTATGATTCCCTCATTTGCAGCCAAAGACCTTTGATTAGGATAATTTTTCAAATATAAACAATTAGTAACAAGCCATTTGTTTACTAAGTATTATAGAAGACACCCAGCTGTCGTTATCTGCTTCATTTGACTATTCTGATGTTAAATTTTTCTCATGACATTTCACTATTTAAATGTGTTTAACTAAACATGAAGATCTTTTTGGACTGGATTTTTAAGGTTATTTTCCATACACTGTCAAAGAAGAAACATGTTTCGATCTAGGAAAATGATTCACTTTTCTACATAAATTGACTCCACTTTTACTATACTGAGATGTATGTTTCATTTTGATGGGAAGGGACCTTTATTTAAATCAGTTTGAAAATTATTTTCTCCTGACTTGCCAAGTGGCAGGTCGATGCTAATAAAGAGAAGTCTTAAAAACTTTGACACCTTTCCCCCTGCACAAAGATTGCATGCTCTCTGTGTTCTAATCCTTGGCTTTCCAATATTGCCTTTACGAGGTTAAGAAGATGAATGCTCATTGCTTTTAATCCTTACCATGATTTATGAGCCTCTTGGTATCCCTTCCCCAGAGCAACTACAACTATGTGGTCGTTCTGCCTGTTGCTTAAATTACACAGACATCTGCAAAGTAAATTATGGATTGTGGTCCCATGGACCATACCTAGGCATTCTCTTCATCTCTCCTGCAGGATATTTTTTTTTTTTTATTAGAACAAAGACCATGCACATTTTTACTTGCTTGTGTACTGACGAACTTTTAAGTTAACCTGAATGAAAGCACAATGATCTGAATTATGACCTGTCACATAACATCAAAGCAGCATGACATATAAACAGGATTACTTTAAAGCCAGAAAAAAAACCCACAGAAAACTTCACATATATTTATATCTTTCTTCTTTATTTAGGGAATACCACCTTTAGGTTCTCAGAAGGAAGGTGACCTTTAAAATTAACTAAAAATATGTCCACAGAGTAAAGACACATGTAAGTGACCTGAGTCTCCAAAATTGCAAGATTTTAAGAGCATATTGTGGATCTTTAAAACTAAATATTGAGCAAAGAAAGATAAAATTTCATGAAGGCAAATCAATGGAACATTGAGGTATCTTTTTTTAGATTTTGTTTTTCTTGTACTGGTATCACTTGCAGTAAACTTGATTTAATATCCTGGAAGTGTGCGGCAATCACAAGCAATTGGAACAATTCTTCCTTCTAAATACAAAGCCTAGCAGAGTCTAAGCTGAAATAGTCAACTTTTTCTGTCTTTTCCTTTCTTTTCTGTGCTTATTATTCTGTGTAGATGATGAATCATAATTCTCAATGACAAGGCCATTGTGAAATCCTAACAGGCATGTTTCAAATGACTAACCTTAGACAATAACCAAAAACTAAAAATATCCCAGCATTTATTTTATTCAGATGCACTAAGTGCAACCCAAACAATAACCCATCAGGGGAAAACTCCACTAACAAAAATATTTAAAAAATGATTTCTAATAATGCCTTACAAAGTTTATTTCTTTACTAAACAGATAGTTCCGCAGTTCATTTCTGAACCCTGTTGTCAACTCAGCAGGATACTGTGAGCACTAAAACCAGATATGCTCAAATCCAGTCCTGGCTGAGCAGATCTGTGGCTTGCTCTGTGTTTCCATCAGTTTCTGTTTCACCACATCATTTCTGAGAGGCGATTTTCTCTTGGTGTCAGGTCATGATAGTCATACCAATGCCCTAAAGACTTTACTTTTAAGGATAGATTCTAGATTTGTTTGCCTTTGTGTCAGGCTGTTTATTGTCAACACTTGCCTTTTACAACCACACTTCATCTCTTTCTCCTATTGAAAGGAAATGTTAAAGGTATTCTTAAGGATTAGATTTGAGTTAAAGCCCTAAACTACTTAAATGTATCTCCAGATTAACAATGTCTTTTTTAAATTACTCAATGAATTTTATTACACTTATAGTTGCCCAATGGTCATCACAACCCAGTTTTATAGCATTTCCATCCCAAATCCCCAGCCCAGCCTCCCATCCCCTCAACCTGTCTACTTTGGAAACCATAAGGTTAACAAATATCTTTTGAATACTGACTATATACAAGTAATTTTCTAGGATATTATAGGGAACCGACATAAATGACATGAAATCGGTACTCTCAAAAGACTATTATATATATATATATATGTGTATATATATACATATATATGTATAAAATACATAGACACACACACACGCGTGATCAGGTTATTTTTCTGTCTTCAAAAATAAACAGCAACAACAAACATGGCTCCCCATCACAGAAAACATAAATCCTACAGCCCAGATATGTTTTAAAATTTCAAAGTTCTTCATCATCTGGGCTTCTAGATTATCTACCAGCCAACTTATATTTGATATGCATTGTATTCTCTAACTTCCCAAATGTTATAAAATTCAGTACATATGAAGTTATATTACATATCTTCCTGTCTTCTATACATCTTTGCTTCCTTAGCACTTCTCTTTAAAATCAGCTCAAATGCCCCCTTTTTTATTTTCCCTTCCCTCTCAACCATAACATACAGAAGGAATCCCATCCCAGTGTCTCTACAATCATAGCATTTTTCATATTGAAACAAACATATTCTGTAAATAGTCAGAGTGCTATGTGACCATATGAAAAAATGCTATCTTTTCTTTTTCATTTCCCATAATTTATTTTTTTTTAAAAAGGATCTATTTACTTGTTAGGCAATCATGAATATAAATAAGAAGCGAGTAAAACAAACAGTGAATTTTATAAAATGTTAAAGGAGATACAGATTGCTCTTTCTTCAGAAAAGAATTTACAAAAGGAGGTGCTGGGATTGTAAACAAGACCCATGGCATTATTGTGTTCAAAATTAAATTAATGATTAGAGAAATATTGTAATATTAAAGTTGTTTGCCTTAATGCTCTCTCTTCAGTGTTCTTGGATATCACTCTATTTTACTACATCATTCCACTGATATTACTTTCTGGTCTACTTTCACATGTGAAATTTATGAAAACCTTTACATTAAAAGGAAAGTAATTTTAAGCTAGTCTCTTCAAATGTCTTCTGTATTAATCTGAACTCTCTCCCGACTGAAAACAAGTGAACACTCTGATTTCTTTAAATTTATTTATTTTCAAGTTATCTCTAAGCTATTTTTATGTAAAATGATTATCAAACTCATGCATTTCTTTTTATCTTCATTTATAGCACAGAGAGAACCAAAGGATATTTAAGAAGAGTATGCTTCTCTGTTATTTGAATCTGTGGATGTTTTAATGCTTCATTAAGCTTTATAGTAAAAGATGCAAAGTTCTGCATTAATAATTAAAATGGCCTGGTATTAATTTTTTATTACTCTCATTCTTGTATCACAAAAATTATTTAGCTTGATGAAATCATAGTTTTATAAGAAGGGTAAGCTGCCTGTTATAGTAATAAATCTAAAGTATTAACCTTTCCTATCCAAACAATATTAGTATAAGTTTTGGAATGAAATCCTCATTCCAAAATTATTTTAAATCAGAAATTTAAAAATTATTCAGGAGTTTCAGTCATGGTTCAGCGTTAGCCAACCTGACTAGCATCTATGAAGACACCGGTTCGATCCCTGGCCTCGCTCAGTGGGTTAAGGATCTGGCGTTGCTACAAGCCATGGCGTAGGCCAGCAGCTACAGCTCCCATTGGACCCCTAGCCTAGGAACCTCCATATGCCACGGGTGCAGCCCTAAAAAGACAAAAAGACCAAATAAATAAATAAATAAAAATAACAATTATTCAAATTTTATATAAAATACAGGATTTTACAAAGTAAAATTAAGAAATTTTCTATACGGTAGATCTGAATATTGATGAGAAAAAACTCAAGGAGAAATGAATGACAACAAGAATTAGGAATCAGCAGTATTTCAAATAAAATGGTTAACAATGTTATTTCAAAGTTTTAATCTTGAAAAATTTCATCGAAAATGTGTATACCTTTTACTCAAATTCACAATTTGAATTTAATTGATGATATAAATTTGAATAAATTAAAATCATAAAAGATAAAACAAAAAGAAAAGATACAATTTTTCTACTTATTAAATATGAGTATGCAGGAAGAATTTGAATAAATATCACAGCAAGATCCATAAAGCCACATTAGCTTAATTACATAGTTGCCTTATCTCTTTAACCTTTTCTTTCTGAGCTATTATGTCATGTTTAATCTTAATTGATCACTGATCGAGAACTGAGAATATGAAACTTGTTTTGACTGCAGCCTAAGAATAGATACTACATTTACCAAGCAAGGAGTGCCAAGGCAGTGCTTTAATTATTGTCTCTAGAAGGTTAAGTCTAAGTGTCTAAATCTCAGGGTTTAGATTTCTGCCATCAGCAAAGGAAAATCAGCCTACAATTGTCTTCTCAAGAAACAATTGCACGAGGCTCTGCATATTAATATTAATAAAGACAAGAACACTTATGACATTGTGTCTTTGTTTCCTATGTCACCACTTCATCCGAGATTTGCCTTTGAAATGAGACATATTCAATTTAACAAAAGTAATATCCACTAATTACGAGGGAGGAGGCAAAGTGTCACCAAAAAGAATATAAAAGGAAGAAAACAATTTCTGTTCTTTAGTAAATACATAGCCACTAGGTCTTCTCAAAACTGCACGTAAATTGAAACCGTGTAAGAAAAATCTAACAGAGTAACTTAAAAGTATAGAATTCTGGTTATTTAAGTTTCACAGTTCTGTCATTTTATGTCAATCACCTGTTGAATATTCTGATTTCTAATAGATAAACAGTAAATGAGTTTTAGAAACAATTTGAAGTATTTTGTAAGAAGTTAAAAGCATATATCTTGATGATATTTAAATATCTCTTACCTTTAAGAAGGCTGGCATCCTTTAAAACGCCAAAGTACTACTGAGTTCCAGGTGGACTAGACTCCCAAATAGTCAGAGCTGGAAAGACAAACGTACAGTATTGTCATATCATAAATATGTGTTTCTGATATGTATTTATTTTAGAATATTTTACATTTACTTAAAGCTTCAAAGACAGTTTAGAGTGCTTATGGTCCCCAAATCTAATTTCTCCCTTTATTAGCATTTTATAATACAATAGTTTATTTGACACAACTTTTGATACATTGAGATACATGGACTCGAATAAACAAATATAGATACATTATTGAGACTACATTAATTTTTCTCCTAAGGTCCTTTTCCTGTTCCAGACAAAATGAATTTAGTCTTTATGTCTCCTCAGCCTCTTCTGGACAGTGACTGTTTCTCAGATTTCCCTTGTCAGTTATTATTTATTTATTTATTTATTTATTTATTTTTTAGGGCCACACTTGCGACATATGGAGGTTTCCAGGTTAGAGGTTGAATTGGAGCTACAGCTGCAGGCCTACACCACAGCCATAGCAATGTGGGGTCCTTAAACCACTGAGCGAGGCCAGGGATAGAACCCTCGTGTTCATGGATACTAGTTGGTTTTATTAACCCCTGAGCCTCAACAGGAACTCCACCGTTTCCCTTGTTTTCGATGCCTTGCACAATCTTGAAAAGTAATGATAGACATTTTTCTGATGTCCCTCAACTGGAATTTTTCATGATGTTTTTCTCACAATTAGATGAAGGGGGATGAATGGCCTGGCATTTGGAAGAAGACCACAGAGGCAAAGTCATTCTCATCACTTCATATCAATGGTTCATGTCACCAGCATAACATATCACTAATCTCCATCAGCTGACTGAGACAGTGTTTGCCTCAATTCCATGAGATAAAGTAACTTTTCTTCTCCCTTTCTGTACTGTCCCCTGTAAAAGCAAGTCACCAAATGCAGCCCACGCTCAGGGGTAGAAAGCCTACCGCCCCAAGAGGGGAAAGTCTGAAATTTGTTTGAAATTCTTTTGCAAGAAATATTTGTCTATTCTCTGAATCTTGTTTATGTATTCATTCACTCATTCTTTCATTCAAAATTTATATATATATATATATATATATATATATCAGTGTGAACTCATGGACTCATGGTATTTATTTTGTATTATAATTTAATACTACACTATTTTGTGGCTCTGATGGTTCCAGCTTTGGCCTTTGTGAGCTCTTTCTCTGGTTTTCTGTCATTTAGAAAAACCACATCAGTTTGTTTACTGAGCAAATATTTTTAGATTCCTTCCTTACATCTACAGTACAAGATAGTCTGTGCTATTATTATATATTTCCTGTTTCAGCCCTAGACAGCAATATTTTCAAAGATGCAGATTCCTTTTATTGGAGAATGATATTATGAACCAAAATCTGAACACTAGGTGTTTTCCGTGCTACTAGAACAACATTGTTTCCAAAACTTCTCCAGGGGCTGAGCTAGGAAATATACATACTTAAACTAACTTTTATGTACTCATATATCTGTAGTCCTTTCTAATGTTTCTGAACATTATTTTATACTGTTTTCTCTGACCCTAATCCTATCTATAATCTACTTCAAATAAAGAGTATCTTGGGTTCAATAGAATATATGATTGAAAACACATTTTATATTTCTGTTTGAAATGTTCCTATCTGTGTAATATACCAGGATTGAATATACAAAAGGGTGTCCACCCAAGTGAAAAAATACATGCCTGGTGTCTGGTTCTGAAGAATCTTTGAAAAATTCCATGGACTTTACTGTCATTCATTCCTAATAAGTACCTCATGCTTGAAAAAGGGAAATAACCTTTAATAATGTGTGCATACAAGCACAGCTACCTGATTGTTCTGTGTCAAGTGTCATACACTGAAAAAACTAAAAATAAAAAGAGTATGAGGAAATATAGATTACTTATTAACATATATATTTTCTCTGTTGATATATCCTACATTACAACTACGTTTTATATGATTAGATTTTCTTTAAAGGATGAAAAGTCTGAGATAGCAAGTTTACCTATCTGAGAAATTTTATTTTTAATGAATTTATACAATCAATAGTGAAAATTAATATCTATATATCAGCTATTATGAGTAAGTAGTAATCAGAATACTTGGCAGTGTTTTTATTATTTTTATCACAAAAACTGAGTGGAATACTAGACAATAGTACACTCAATTTAGAATCCATATGGGATCAATGTTATTTTCTGGAAGGAAAATGACTCATTTTATCATTTTATTCTGGTGTTATGGATTGTATATATACATTCTCCCGACCAAATTCATATGTTAAAACATTAATCTTTTTATAACAGTATTTTGAGATGAGGACTTTGGAAGGCGATTATGCTATGAGGGTGGAGCCCTCCTGATGGAATCAGTGCCCTGATGGAATAAGAGACAAGAGAGCTTGCTTCTCTCTGCTTTGTGCCATGTGAGGATACAAGGAAAAGACATGCATGTGCAAACCAAGAAAAACAACAATTACCAAGAACAAAATCTGCTTACACTTTGATCTTAGACTTAGCCTCTAAAATTCTAAGAAATGCATGGTTATCGTTTAAGTCACATAGTTTATGTCATTTGTTATAGCAATCCAAGCAAATTAAGACATCTGATAATCTTAAAGATTCCAAACCGTTAAAATAAGCAATGAAATCAAAAGAAATTCAAGGACATCACGTATTTTTAAATTCTATTAGAAATTTTGGTTAAAATAAACTAAAACCTGTATCAGTATCCTGTGGCTGTGGTAAGAAATTGCCACAAATGTAGGGGCCTAAAGCAATAGAAATGTATTCTTTCATAGCTCTGAAGGTCACAAGTCTAAAGCCAATATGACTGGGTTGAAATCAAGGTGGCAGCAGGGCTGTTCTCCTGTCAGTACCTAGGGAAGAATGTGTTTCTTGCCTGTTTTAAGCTTCTAGTGACTATGATCATGCTTTATCTTGTCTAGAGCATCTCACCTTTGTTTGTTTGTTTGTTTGTTTTTGTTTTTGTGGCCTTGGCCAGAACCCAAACCCAAGCCACAGCAGTGACAAGGAGTCACAGCAGTGACAATGCTGAATCCTTAGAATGACAATTCCGAGTCCTTAGAATCCTTAATCACTAGGAAACTGGGGAACCTCCTACATCATTCCCATGCTTTCTCCTCTGTGCTTTTTTTTTTCTTTGTCTTTTTGCCTTATCTAGGGCTGCACCCACAGCATATGGAGGTTCCTAGGCGAGGGATCTAAAAGGAGCTGCAGCTGCTGGCCTTCGCCACATCCTCAGACATGGGATCTGAGCCGCATCTGCAACCTACACCACAGCTCACGGCAATGCCGGATCCTTAACCCACTGAGCAAGGCCAGGGATCAAACCCGCAACCTCATGGTTCTTAGTCGGATTCGTTAACCACTGAGCCACGACAGGACCGCCTGTCCTTTTTTTTGTGTGCTTTTTTTTTAAATCTACTATGTGTCTCACTTATAAGCACATATGTGATTGCATGCAGTGCTCCCTTAGACAATCCAGGATAAACTCCCATTTAAACACCTTTAATTTTCATCTACAGGCAAAAACTCTAATTCTAAAAGATACATGCACCCCAGTGTTCACAACAGCACTGTTTATAATAGTCAAGACATGGAAGACAACTTGCACCTTGAGAGATGACTGGATAAAGATATGGTATATATATATATATATATATATGTGTGTGTGTGTGTGTGTGTGTGTGTGTGTATATATGCTTAAATAAAGAAATAGTAGTCTCCATTGTGGCTCAGCGGTTAACGAATGAACCCGACTAGCATCCATGAGGGCACAGGTTCAATCCCTGGCCTTCATCAGTGGGTTAAGAATCTGGCATTATTGTGAGCTGTGGTGTAGATCGCAGACTTGGCTTGGATCCCGCATTGCTGTGGCTGTGGCTGTGAATGGCAACTGTAGCTCTGATTTGACCCCAGCTTGGGAACTTCCATATGCTTCAGGTGTGGCCCTAAAAAGCAAAAAAAAAAAAAAAAAAAAGGAAAAGGAAAAGAAAGAAATATAATCAAACACAATGAAAGAGTGTTTAAAATATAGTTAAGACAATATAGGTTAGGCATAATTTAACATAGAGTGATAGTTGGATATTATTTAATAATATGACTTACTGATTCTTTCTCTTCCTTATTGACTAGGACCACTGATAACCTACACTTATGTTGTGATAAGCTGGATAAAACCACAGAACTGATGTTTCAGAATTATACCTCCATTTCTTTAGTAACATATTAACTAAGGAAAATGTTGGAAAAAATATTAAAGGAAACTCACATATTCTGAAGCATACTACATTCGTAAATTGTTATTATTGCTACAATGCATCTTGTCAGTTTTCAAGAGACATCGACACCAAGAAAAAAACTGGTAATGAAACCTGAGGTACAAGCAATAAAATAAGAAGGATGGAGGTTGATAATTCAGGAAATTATCAGAGATAGATAAAGGCCTGAATGGTTTAGTAGGGTTTAAGTCCCCAACACTATTTACAGGAAACTGACCTCAGGGCATAAGAGCTAAATGAACTAGGAATTATTTATTTACCTGTCACGGGTATGTTGTAGTGGTTGCTCCATCTATGGAATAGAAATTGTTTGAAAAGGCTTCTGTCCACACATTTTGAGAAACTGCTCACCAGAATCCAGAGGTTTTAGGTAGAAAAGATATCATCTTTAAGAGAGCAGATCTCACGTGTGGACCTATGTGTATGAGGTTCAGATTCATGTTCATATATGGTATACAGACTTTAACCCAAAATATGAACATGAGACCATGTGGCACTGGTAAACCAGTAGAGTCTCAGGTGAGTAAATGCAAAAATATCTTGAAGAGGTTCTTTCACAATATAAGATGTAGACTCCCACAGTAGGGGAACAAGAGAGAGAGAAAAAGCAGAACACCATGAAGGAAAGTCAGTAGATGCATTTTTTTGATGTTGTTGTTGTTGTTTTTTTGTTTGTTTTTTGTTTTTTGTCTTTTTGCCTTTATGTAGAGCCGCACCCGCGGCATATGGAGGTTCCCAGGCTAGAGGTCTAACAGGAGCTGTAGCTGCCGGCCTTCACCACAGCCACAGCAATGAGGGATCCGAGCCGCGTCTGCGACCTACACCACAGCTCACGGCAACGCGGGATCCTTAACCCACTGAGCAAGGCCAGGGATTGAACCCGCAACCTCATGGTTCTTAGTCGGATTCGTTAACCACTGGGCCACGAAGGGAACTCCAGCAGATGCATTTAAATAAAAAATTTACTGCTTAGTATCCAGAAACAATAATCTATAATAGACAAATTAAAAATATATTTAAAGTCTTTAGAGTTAAAGAAAAGAAGAAAGAGTGTATCACAAGTATAACAAACAAATCAAAGCCAAAAACTATACAAATACATGTATATACATAATATATTACATATATTATTATATATTTGCAGGTATACGTATGTTTATACAAATTCCTATAAGCATTCTTATAGGCCATGTCTAGATAATCCCAGTAATCACTTGGGAGAGAAAAACCCCAGAAGTGTACAGACTATGTTAGAAGTATAAAATTAAATAGTTCTCCCTATCAGATATCAAAAATTATTATAAAAGGAAATATTGTATTGCTACTGGAATAAAGATAGCACAAAGTAAGAGAAAACAGAGTAATAATTTCATACATATATGGGAATTTTATAAGGAGAAGGGATGCCATTAAAATCAATGAGATAATAAAATATTAAATGGCACTAGAACAATTTGCTATGCAGATGCACGGAACGGAAGTAGATTTCCTTCATCATATCATGGACAAAAATAACTTTGGGGTATGCAGAGAAATAAAAACTTAAGTTGGTAAAGGAAAATGTAGAATATTTTACAAAACTGAGTAAAAATGCTTCCTTTAAATGAAATGTTAATAGTGCAAAAAAAATAATGATACATTTGATTTAAAATTAAAGTCATGTATTCAAAGTTAAACCTCAGAAACCAAAAGAAAGTGTATATCAGTTATTGTGAGAAGAAATTTGTAATTCATGGAAAAAAGTTTAGCATATAGATTATAATAAGAACTTCAATAATCAATGAAGCACTACATTTACAAGGATATAAGCTGGATATTTACATAAAAGAAAACCAGGACTTCCAATAAGCGTATAAAAAGGAATTCAACATTAGCCATTATCAGGGAGATGTAAAATAAATAGCAACAACAAATCGTTTTATACCTAACTAGATTAGAAAAAGAAAAAAAATTAAAACTTATTGTAAAGTGTAAAATTATTAATAATTTCAAAGCTGTGGAGGATGGAAACTTTCATGTAGAGTTAGATGTGAGCACTGATAGAATAATACTTGGCAAGAATAACTTTGAAGAATAACTTGGCAATATCTAGTAAAGGTGACAATGCCAGTATTCTTTGCTCCAGCAATCCCATGTCTGCATCTGTAAACTGGAAAAAGTCTTTCACATGTGCACAAAAAGGTATGCACAAGAATGTTTGCAGCAGCTTTATTCAAATTCCTAAATCATTTAGCATATATAAATAATTGCTTTATATCATGATTTCAATTACTAAATTCATGAAGATATTTTTGCTTATATTTTATAGAAAATATTTTAACTTGATGTCTATATGTGCATGTGTGAATATAATTGTATGCATGGGAGTTTTTGTGCATATGGGTTCAGTACATATGTTATCAGATTAGAAGAGTAACAGTTTACTTTATTATGTTGTAATCACAATTAAGAACATCATACCTAACTTATTCAAGAGCGATCACAAAAACAGATCAGTATTTTTGAGTTACAAATTCATAAATATTTGAAAACACAGTGGGCCAGTCCGATTTTAATAAAAGCAGACAACACTAGAGTCAGGAGAAATGTGATATTTAGTTAAAACCCTTAGGCAACAAAGGATTAAGACCAAACTCACATTTTACCAGTAAAGAGGATCTATCAAATAATTAGATACACTCTTAAGTGTTCTTCTGCCTGCATCTGGCATAAAAATAAATCCCCTTGTAATTATCTAACCTATTTCACTGCAGAGTAGCGGTAAAGATTAGCAGCATTGAAAATAAGTAACACCAGAAATACACAGGCTGAGAGAAGGGTTGAAAACCAGATAGTAGGGTGCGTCAACAAGACCCTGGGCACTAACCCAGGATAAGAACATTCTGTAAAAATACAACTCATGAGACCATTTTAGCAAAGGTAAGAACATCCAGGACTAATATTAGCTGAGGACAAGCAGTTATCAAAAGTGGGGAAAAAAACTGCAACTGGGGCATAGACATATACTTCATTTCTAATGTCCCTACCACAATAAAAAGGGATTGTAAACAAAGTTATAATACCTTTGTTAATTTAGTTAAATATGGAGACCATTCGGCTGAGGTGGCTCTAATTAATGTCACAGTATCCTAATTCAGTCAACAAACCCAAAACTAAGCCTGTAAATGCCTCAAGGTGACAACCAATCACAGTCAACTAGTCAGTAAGCTACAGCCAATGAAATAATTTTCTTTATTTCCTTCCACATTTTTTGTGTAAGTCTCTCCCTGAGCTCCTGTTCTCAGAGCCCTCCTAATCACTTACTGTTGCCAGATCAAATACAGTCTGAAAATATTTAATATGCCTCAGTTTATATTTAAAATTTTTATTGATGTAATAGTAAAACATTTTATAGGTATTAAATAAGACCTGAGAAGAGAGATATCTTGTGTATTGAATCAGTTTTAAGAATCAATCAATTCAAATAACTCCAGGCAAAAGTAATAAGTTTATTTCTGCTGTTTTTTATTGAATTTGTAAAACTGATATTGATAGTGAATAATATGGAATAATAAAGGGTGAGAATAGATAGTATATTAATAGAGAAGAGAACAGAGGATGGCTTTGTCCTACTCAATACTAAGACTTTTAAAGTATGTAATTTAAAACAGTAAAGCATAGGCTATGGAGAAAAAAAAATTAATCAATGAAATAGGAGAGACCTGAAACATAGAAATTCACAGATTCATTTGAAAAACTGATACGTAGTAGAGCAGGTATAAAAATTTAATAGAGAACCATAGATTACTCAATAAACACTACTGAGAAACTTGATTATCTCTAATTAAAAATATTCTACATTCTACTTCACTCGACATGCAAAAATAAATCATAGGTACATTAGGCACTTAAATGCAAAAGATCATATTATAAATTATTTGGCAAAATATAATACATTTGTTAACTTGCTATAAGTGATTATTGGACAAGTATTAAAATGTTATTCCCATATAAAGACAGGCTAATAAATTCCAGTAACACAGTGAAAAACATTTGTGTTATCTTTATTCTTAAAAAACAGTTTATCACAGAATTAAAAGACAAGGTTCATATTGTGAACTGAAATTTGTCATAGATATGATAGCTAAACATTATCCAGATTATATAACATAATTCTAAAATACAATTAGAAAAAGACAATCTATTGTAAAGTTGAAACTTAAAAAATGTTATTTAAGAAAAAAAGGTAACACAAATGACTCAAAATCTATTCAATAATGGCCAAACTTACTAGTAAAGAGATCCAAGCCCATTAAGGACATCATGAGGTATAATTTATAACCAAGGAGGTAAAAATGAAGTGCATAAAAATGGCCAGTGTTGAGAAGATGAGGAAAAATTTGAACATTTATGTAGTGCTGGAAAAAAAATGTAAATTGGTACAGTTCCTCTACAAATAACTTGTTATTATCCTGAAACACATTTTTAAATTTTATATTTTAAAATAAAGTATGTAGATTTGTGGAAGTATTTATTTCATGTTGCTTGCAAATTAGAATGAATAATTATAATTGTAAATATTGCTTAAATATTTTAACACATTTGCATAATTTTTGTCTTCCTTTTTTTTTTTTTTTTTTTTTTTTTGGCTTATGGAAGTTCCCAGGCTAGGGGTTGAATCAGAGCTACAGCTGCCAGCCTACACCACAGCCACAGCGATGCCAGATCTGAGCCACGTCTGCAACTTACACCACAGCTCATGGCAATGCTGGAGCCCCAACCCACTGAGTGAGGCCAGGGATGGAGCCCGCAACCCAATGGTTCCTAGTCAGATTCGTTTCCACTGAGCCATGATGAGAACTCCCAAATTTTGTTTTCTGACACTCCAAAATGTAATTGGCTTGACTGTCTATAGAATGTAATGTCAAAATTAATAAATAGAAATCTTTATGAAATAGAGTAGGGAGACCAGAAGGGGGAGCTCTTGTGCTCTGCAACAACAGCAGAGCCCAACAGGAAGAAGGAAGACATCTTCTTTCTTAGCAAGTTCTCAGCCAGTGAAAAGCCTGAACTCTTTTGTTTACTATGGCCCTCCCAATTTCCTTTTTCTTTCAATAAAAAGTTTTCCCCTCTTTTGCTGTTCAGAGACTTCCATATGGCTTGCCATGATGGCTAACCCCTCATTAAAATTAACTGCTGATCTAGTGTACACTCATCTTTGCTGGAGAAATATTTAGCAGTGTGTTTTAGTTGAACATTTTAGTGGCCTGTACAGGAATCAAAGACCCCCCCAGGGGCTTTGGGGCCAGTGAGCAAACTAGTGCATTAGCTACAATTGAACTCATTGTTATTTGCTGCTTTTCTCATCAACCCTCAACTCTGAAGGTATTTATTTCTCCTTGATCCAAGCTCAAACCCTTTCAGTTTTCAAAGCTCTCTAGGTATTACTTGGGAGCTATTTTAAAGTTCTATCTGACTGGGTAAGTTCTTGTTTGTATACAAGTACTCATTTGGCATTTTAGTTTGATGTTGCGATCAGACTGTTTCAACCACAGCCGCCTAGTAACACTTTTGGTCCATTCCTTCTGGAACAGCAGCTACTTCACTGAAATTACCAGTTTTTCATCTATCAGCCTATTCCTTTGGAAGTGCTGTCCTCTAGAAACTTGCTGAAAAAAAATCCTTTAGCCTGGCTCTTCTAGGAATCAAGCTGTTTCCTTAGAATTGGATAATATTAGGTTTGCAAATTGCTTGAATTGAGCTATTTCAGCCACAAGCCAATTATGCTATTTGAAAATTATTTTACTCTAGAAAGAAGGAAAAAAAAAACTCAAGTTTCCATTGTGGCTCAGCAGTAAGAACCCAGCTAGTATCCATGAGGATTCGGATTTGATCCCTGGCTTTGCTCAGTGGGTTAAGGATCTGGAGTTGCTGTGACTGTGGAGTAGGCTAGCAGCTGCAGGTTCAATTCAACCCCTGGCCTGGAAACTTTCATATTCCACAAGTTTTGCCCTAAAAAAGCAAAAACAAAAACAAAAAAAAAGAAATAACCAAAAAAAACACTTCAAGAAATTGTATCCCAATTATCTAAGTATTTTTAGAATATCCCTTTCTTCAGGATCTCCAGCTGATTTTATGTTAAAAACCTCAGTCCTTCCTCATGCACATTAGTAACTAAATGGAATGACTTGGCCAAAGGCAATTTTTAATATCAATGGCCATGACCATTATAGAGAAATTTTAACATCCTCAAACTTAGTGTTCTAAAAACTTAGACTATAATAGTTCAGAAACTTATAGAACTAAAAGGTATGCCTGTTTTAATTGGTATCTTGAGGATTCTACAGTTATCAGGAATCTAAAATCATCTCTCTGCAAAATAAGATTTTAGGGTAAGTGAAGTGAATAACCCAAAACAGAGAAAATGGCTCCCTGAGCCTTGGACTCTTCTCCATTAGCTTCTTTGTTTCAGACTCCACCTCCAGTGCCATGTTGTTTTTCCCTAGGCTCCTCAGGGTCAGACTCTGTCTCTGGCACTATTTTCTCCCTTCGCATCTATCTCACTACACCTCCTTTATAGTCTAAATGCCCACACAATAATTGCTGAATTTTTCCTTTTCTCTGAAATTCTCCCCCAATCCCTTTTCCTCTGAACTTGCCAGAATTTGTCACTTTAAAATTAAGCCGTCTGAAGCTCCAGAGCAATAACTTCCTTTTTTTTCTTTTTAGGGCCCCACCCACAGCATATGGAGGTTCCCAGGCTAGGGTTCAAATTGGAGCTACAGCTGTCAGCCTACACCACAGACACAGCCACTCCAGATCCTTAACCCACTGAGTAAGTCCAAGGATTGAACTCACAAACTCATGGCTCCTAGTCAGAACTTTTTTTTGTTTTGTTTGTTTGTTTTTTTGTTCCCTAGACTAATGCCAAACTGCATGCCATGGTTAGAGATTTTACCAAAGTAACTGAAGTTCCCATGGATTTGCTGAGGTGTTTAATATAGTCATTCAAAGTCATTAACCTGGTTTCTATGCCTTATATCAGCTAGTTCACATGTTTGTTAGTGAAGATCATGCTCAGCATTGACTGAAAACTGTTAATCGGGAAAATCGCTAAAAGATCTCTAGAATTACAACCTACATACCAGTCCACTGACTTATTATATGATCAGGCTTAGACAACTGCTAGATGACTTTGCTAGGGATGGAGTAGGCACAGGCAGTTGTAGAAGTCCCAGTAAAGAAAAGGATCATAGACAAAGAGGGAAACTTAGGGGACACTGGGAGAACACTTAAGTTAATAATTACTCAGGAAATCCATCAGAACAAGGCAGGCTTGCCTGACTAGTGGAGGTGGGAGAATTTCCTCAGGTCATTGGGTCAGGAATCTGAGGAGGCCTGCATTTAGATTCAGACAGAGCAGGAGTTTGAGGACTGCTCTTTGGCTGATTTGAATACACACCTTATCAGATACTAAGAAGGAGCTACAAAGAAAGAGGAAGAGGAAGTCTTTTCCGATCTCCACTCCCCATGGATAATAAAACTGTAGCCCATGGGATCTGGGGACAGAGCCTCCTTGCCTGCCTGCTTGCATCTCTCACAAGTGTCCTATCTTAATAAATCTATTTCTTGCCTATCACTTTGTCTCTTGCTGAATTCCTTCTGCTCAGAGTCATGAAGAACCTGAAACTCAGTGAGTCCAGACACCCGGTGAGTGATTCTAATTTAAAACTGTGGGTTTAAGTCCCAGTCTAGCTCTATGCTGGGTTTGAGTTCTGGCATGTGGGTTCAAGTCCCAATCAGGGTTTAGCTGGGTTTGAGTCCTAGCACATGGGTTCAAGTCCCAGTCTATTCTGGCTAGGTTCAGGCTGCAGTGCTATCAGTTTCAACTTCATCAAGCAAGCAATTCCTAGAAGCCTGTTATATGGAACAAAATTCAGGCTTGAACACAAAATCTGTTGAATCTGTTCATTCCTATTTCAATTGACTTCAGAATATTTTTAAAGAAAATTCTCATCTTCCTTCAGTTGTTTTCAACCAGGTAGCTTCTAACTCTATGTTTATCCATGGGCTGAACCAGGACCTTTCCCTACTAGTAAACAGGACCAGGATGGGATGGGAAACTATGTCCACTCCACATTTCATTGATCTGTCAGACAAATCTCTCACATTTTAGAAGAGTAACCACAGAGGAAGACAACCAGAATTAATCTTTGAATTCCTGAAAATGAAAACTCCTCAGTGAAACCAAAATCCCTTGTTTCTATTATTATTGCAAAGAGCTAGGAAATTGGCAAAGACATTCTTACAGATTTAAGCATTTTAGGCACCTTCAGCCCTCATCCCTGCCTTTCCAACTCTCAATAATGGGGATCTGAGGAACTACAGGGATGCTTTCCAATATTCCCCTCTCAGTTGGCTTGAGAAAACACTTCTCCAGATTGAGGCGGAATCTCTTCCAGTCCTAAATGACACTGGAGACTCACTCCTGGTGTTCAACCTCACCACTGTAAAGTAGCCCCTGCCTCAGGCTACTAAAATGGTTCAAATATCAGGGATCTCAAAATGAACATCAATATCTCTATAAACATATTCTCTTTTTTTCAGACCCTTTGAGAGGTACGCTCCCTTTCTCTTTAGTTCCCTGGCTCCATTGATTTATTAAGCAAAGACTTCTTAGAAAGATATCATGTCAGAATGTCTTTCTCACAAAAGGGGGAAAATAATTCTAGAATTTTATAGTAGTCATCAATGCAATCAGCCACTTAAAAGAGTTAGGTGACTCTTTAACATTTTAATTTATTTTGTCTCTGATGGTTCTAGAGTTGATTGTGGCAACACTGATCATTTGTCCCTATTGAATCAGCTAGCACCTTCTTCATGGGCAAAATTTTGAACTGACATTGGCAAAATTCACAGTACACTTTCCAGTAAAATTCAAATAGACCCCTTAATGCTACTTCCCAGGAGTTCCCATTGTGACTCAGTGGCTGGTTAACGGATCTGACAAGTACCCATGAGTGTGTGGGTAGGTTCCATCCCTGACCTCATTTCATGGGTTAAGGATTGAATGTTGCCATGAGCTGTGGTGTAGGCCAGTAGCTACAGCTCTGATTAGATCCCTCGTCTTGGAACCTCCATATGCCTTAGGTGCAGCCCTAAAGAAAAAAAAAAAATGCTTCCCAGAATTAATCAATACTCCATAAGAAGTCATTCAAGGCATAAACCCTGTAACTGAAGATTACAAGACTCAAAGCCTCATTATCCCTTGTACTAATGCTATAACACCTGCATTTTACCCATGAAAAAAACCTAAGGCCTGAGGGTGGAGGTTTATCCAGGCCCCCCAAGCAATAAACAACATTGTTATCCCTTGACAGCTGTGTTCCTAAGTCATACATTCTCTTGCATTACAAGCCACTGTCCCCACCAAAAGTAAATTATTTACTGGAATTGATTTATGCAGTGCATTCTTTAACATTCCACTTGCAGCTAGCCTATTGTTTTCACCTTCACCTGGGAAGTTAAACAGTTCACTTGGACAGTAATGCCTCAGAGATTTTACTGAGTCCTTCTTATTTATCACAAATTCTGAAGGCTGATCTGGATGATACAAAATTCTCTAGAGATTCTCCTTTGTTGCAATATATGGATGATTTGCTTCCTTGTTCTCCTTGTCAAGCCTCTTCACAGGAAGTCAGTGTCCACTTGCTAAAGTTTTTAACCTTAAAGGAATATGAGGTGGCCAAAGAAAAATTGCAGATTGCTCAAAACCAGATTTGATATTTAGGTATCTGATACTAGAACAAGGACTACACCTAAACCAGACTTCACTACACCAGATTTCATGCTTTTCTGAGTTTCCCAAATTCCAGTACTAAGGATCAGCTGCAAGGTTTTCTTGGGCTAGTTGGTTATTGCCAAAACTAGATTCTAAATTTCTCTCTTATACCAAATCTCTATATGTTTTACTAAACAATAACAACCCCAATGTTATGGGGAGAAATCAGAAAATCTAGCCTTCAAGGTCTTAAAAGAAGTTGAGGAATCCACCTGTCCTTGGGCATTCCAAAGATAAGATTTTCTTTCTTTTTTCTTTTTGCATATGAAAAGGAAAAGAATGCACTTGAGTACTCACCATAAAATACAGGGACCACCATCAATCCATAGGGTTATTATAGTCAGCAACTGGGCCCTGTGGCAAGGATTAATACCCTTGTTGTAGAGCCATTACAGTAAAAGATTACCGATAATAGATGTGGAATCCCTTTCAACTATTTTTGCACCTCATGCAGTAGAAACTTTCCAAAATTCTCATCAAACTCAATGTCCCATGAAGCCTTTTTGTTAACTTTTTTCAAATAATTATTTTATGTTGTAGCCTTAAGCCTGCTACTCTTCTCCCCTACATCACAGAGTCCCCCATGAGTGCTTAACACTGATAGATGATCTCCTGACTCCTTATGATGATCTACAAGAAATCTCTTTCAGTAATGTTGCTTTCTCATGGTTCATTTATGGTTCCTATTTAAAAGATTACAATGGCAGATATTATGCTGGGTATGCTGTTACAACTCCTTTTGATGTTGTTGAGGAAGCATTTTTACTTATGACCATTTCTGCCCAACAAGCTGAATTATGCACTCTTACATAGGCTTGTACTTTAGGCAAGGATGAAACTGCCAGTATTTATACTAATAGTAGATACGCTTTCAGTGTAGTTCATGATTTTGGACCTTTGTGAAAACAATATGGCTTCCTGACTTCCAATGGAAATTAAATTTAAAGTGATCCATATATCTTGGAATAATTGGATGCAATATTTAACTGCCACTTTAGTTATTAAGATTCTGGGGTTTTCTAAACTTGACTCTCAGGAAGCTATGAGAAATGAACCAAGAGCTACCAAACCTTGGTCTTACTTTAAAGGGATATTTTTCTACATTATAATTTAGAAATACTGGCCAGAGAAGCCAACAATTGGCTTCAGAAAACAAAAGTTTTTAAAAAATAAGAAAAACATTGGTAATTCAACAACTGTCAGTTTGATGAAAAAAGAAAAGCTCTGACTTGGACCAAATAACAATCCAGTCCTCCCAAATACTCTAAAATTCTCATGCCTCACTGTGTACATGAATTAAACAATTGTTCTACTGATCAAATGAAAGACTTCCTGAATTATTTTTGGAGAAGAAACATTAAAAAGGTACCTACCTCACTTGTCCTACTTCTGCAAACTATAACCCAGGGAAGCCTGTTCATATTGCTCCCAGACATTTTAAACTGTCTAATGGAGCATTCAAGTTTTATCAAGTTTTATCATCTAATGGAGATAAATGTGTTTTATTTATGGTCTATATGATTTTACAGTAGACAAGTATGTATGTTTTTCCCTTGCAGACAAGCTGTTGCTTCTTCTGTGTCTAAAGTCACTTTGGAAAATATTGTCCTTACCTGGGTACCTGTTCTTGAATTTCAGAGTGATCGAGGAGATCATTTTATTGGCCAGGTACTGAGATAAAACTGCATGTTACAGCAACTTCACTATGCTTAGCACCCTCAAACCTCTGATTTATTCAAATGTACTAAAGGCAATATTAAATCTTTATTAGCAAAATGTGTAGGACCCTCCAAATGCCTTGGCCTACAGCACTGCCACTGGTCCTTCTAAATCTTAGAATGGTCCCTTTTGGAACTCATAAACTCTCCCTTTGTGACAGTCAATTAATTTGGCTCCTGTTTCTTTTGACTCACAACTGATTAAAAAGAAGAAACTCTAGGATTAGTAAGGCCTAATTGCTTCTAATAAAAAAAAAAAAACGTTTTGGTAGAGCAATCTCTTTAGAGCACACTCTCAGGAGACAAAGACTTTAAGCATCATGTCTTGTAACCTTGAGATTTCATCTATTGCAAATTAAATCTCCAGAAGAACTCCCTTCAACCTTGCAGGAAAGGCCCCTATAGGATATAGCTTTACCAAACCTTATGCCACCAAACTCCAAGAAATACTCTAGTATTTAGGTACATACCTAAAGAAAGCACCAAAGTCTGGAAGGACCTACACATCTGGTTACTTGAAAGTAAAGATTTCTTGGAATTGAAACAGATAACATCTAATGAGACAGTTTTCCCAAGATATCTGGATAACAGTCCTTCCAATTAGAAGTTTGTCTCTGAACATTTGATGATGATAGAACACTTGAGATAATCTCCAGTGTCTGTGATCATGATAACACATGGACTTTAGTGCCTAAAAGTTCTCCCTCCTACTTCTCTTTGTTACTTAAATGTGACCTTAATAGGTTTCTCTCCAATGTGAGACACTACACCTAGAAAAGATCCTTCTTGATATCTAAGGGAAAAAGTCACTAAAACTAGCAAAACTACCTGTTGATCAGTAATGTTTTCAGAGAAAGACTTTGAACAAAATGGAGAAATGTAAAAAGTTAATAAACAAAAACCTCAGTTAAATAGAGTTGGGAGAACAGAATGGGGAGCTCTCATACCCTGTGAAGATAGCAGGGCCCAACAGGAAGGAGACTCTTCTTTTCCTGGTAGGACTCAGCCAACTTTAAAAAAAATATATGGATTCTTTGTTGCCTATAGACCTTCGAACTTCCTTTTCCTCTCCACTTGAATTCTCCTTTCCATTACAGGCAGGTACTTGCCCATGGCTCACCATGGTTGTTGACCAATAAGTTGTAATTGTCTGCTGCTTATGGATAAACCCAAATTTGCTGAAGAAATATCTGGCAGTTTATCTGTTTTAGCTCAACAATTAATTCTACACTTTTATTTATTTATTTATTTTTTTAATCTTAGGGCTGCATCCTTAGCATATGGAAGTTCCCAGGCTAGGGGTCGAATGGGAGCTGAAGTTGCCAGTCTACACCACAGCCACAGCAATGCATGATCTGAGCCACATCTGTGACTTACACCGCAGCTTGAAGCAATGCCATATCCTTAACCCACTGATAGGGGCCAGGGATCAAACTCATGCCCTCACGGATATTAGTTGAGTTGGTTACCTCTGAGCCGCAATGGTAACTCTTACACTTTTATATTTATCATTCTGGTAACAAAGTTATATTTTATACACTTGAGACAATCTTTATGCTCGTAAGGAATTTAAAGTATTATTACAAAGTTAATATTATCAACCAGGATACTACAGAAGAATCTTTGCTAAGGCAAATGATTTAGAGCCTTCATGTATGAAAGGGAATCACCTTCTTTAAAACTGGAAAATGAACCATGGGACTAACAAGCTTGAACTCTGTCAAATTACTGATACCTAACTTATTTTAAGGTTTATTTATTGGAACTTGTTAAATCTAGGTTTCTTGCTATTTTTTTCTAACAATAAATTGGTAACATTAAAATTTCAGGGCATGGAGTTTCCATCATGTTTCAGTGGTAACAAACCCAACTAGTATCCTTGAGGATGTGGGTTCGATCCCTGGCCTTGCTCAGTGAATTAAGGATCCAGTGTTGCTGTGAGCTGTGGTGTAGATCACAGATATGGCTCAGATGAGTGGATCTGGTGTTGCTATGGCTGTGGTGTAGGCAGGCAGGTACAGCTCCGATTCAACCCCTAGCCTGGGAACTTCCATATGCGACAAGTATGGCCCTAAAAAGCAAAAATATAAAATAAAATAAAAATGTAAGGCAAAGGCATTCTGATATTTCTTTTAGAGTACTAAAAGATCTATAATTTATATTTTGATTGCTTGTTTCTCTCAAACTCTTAAGCTTCCATATGTCAACATAAATGTAATCCGATTGGTAATTTGCATTTTTATCTCAAGTTCATATATTACTGTGTTTTGTTCACTTATATTCGTGAAGGTTATGTTGGCATTAAAAGATTATATATTTACATTCATATATTTATACTTCTTGTGTTGGAAGATATACTACTTCCCTCTAATTCTACTCTGTTATTTAGGAAAACGAGGAAAAGCTAAAGAAAAAGAGAAAATATGTTCACTTTTTAAAATTATTCATGCTTTATTTTTACTATTTATTCTATTTCGAATTCAATAAACTATTGAGTACAAAGTTGATACCAAATAGGAAAATGAATTAGAAACAATTTCTGCCCCGAGGAAATGTACAAAATCAAAGAAAATTGATGAATAGGCAAATGTTAGAAATACAATATTGCAAGTCATATAATGCACAAAGATAAAGAAATTAGCTGACACAATGAAGATATTAGGTTTTTCACAAGATTTAAAAATTTGAAGTAGATATCGAATGATAAATATAAATTTGCCAAGGAGAGAAAAATATGAGAGGGGTTTCTGCAGGAAGAAATAACATGGTCACAAATGCATACTTCATTGGGATTTGGTGATTAGTGTCCACATGGAGATGGCTTCAAAAGAGAATAGCTTGTAGAGATATTAAAAACCGTGATGGCCAGCAAAGCCAAGTCAAAAATAGATGTTTACCTCTGCTACCATAAATAGCAAGGGACACCCAACCATTAAATTTTTCTTCAGTTCATTTTTACCCCTGATCCAGGTACTGCAGTACAGTAGTTAACTAGCTATTTTTCTCTACCATCTATAAATCACGTCAATCTTTAATTTGAACACTGAAGCTATAAATTGGGGAGTTCCCATTGTGGTGCAGCAGAAATGAATCCGACTAGGATCCATGAGGTTGTGGGTTTGATCCCTGGCCTTGATCAGTGGGTTGAGTATCCAGTGTTGTGGTGAGCTGTGGCGTAGGTCACAGACACGGCTCAGATCTGGTGTTGCTGTGGCTGTGTGCTGTGGTGTAGACCGGTGGCTACAGCTCCAATTCGACCCCTAGCCTAGGAACCTCCGTATGCCATGGGTGCAGCCCTAAAGAGCAAAAAAAAAAAAAAAAACAACATATAAATTGGATTTCTTTTGTATTCAACTTATAAACACTCACCTCCACCTAAAAGACTTCTCAGCATCCATACTTATGTTTAATTACCTCCATCAAAGTATGATAATTGTGAACTTTGGAGTCAGGATGATGAAGTGTCTCAAAGCACAGTGTCTAATGTTACATAGAATTGCCAT
Source organism: Catagonus wagneri (assembly GCA_004024745.2). NCBI lineage: Eukaryota > Metazoa > Chordata > Mammalia > Artiodactyla > Tayassuidae > Catagonus > Catagonus wagneri. Next base: position 330,091 of record PVHT020000009.1, read on the forward strand.
TTTACTGTACAGCTTGAACTTCATTTTCCCTATGTATGAAATAAACACATCATGTAATTCATTATGTGAGAATGAGAGTAATATAATAACTTTTGTAAGTCCCAGAATCTGGACCATAGATCACCTAATATATTGTAGATGTAGTATATTTGTTCTTATACAATAATTGATGTGTATTTTTTTCTTTTCTAATCTAAGAAATTAAAAATGTTCACTTTGTTAAAGTTTAAGGTTTACCTTCTATGATGAGAAAGAGATACAAAAAAAGGAAATTAAGTTACATCTTAGCTATGAGATTTGGGAGCAGAAACATGGGTCTGTCCAAAGAGTAAAGAAAAATCACTTAAGCAATTCCCAAATGAGGAAGGAAATCTTGACTATCTTGGCCAGCTCCCACTCAACAAAAAGTAAAACATACAACAGGAATAAAGATTATGCTATTTTTTTCTTTGCTTAATTACATAACACTTCATTTGCATTTATCTATATAAATTTATCTAATTGCATTAATATGATGGAAATTTGACATTTCCATAGGTAGGAACTGGGACATTATAATCCCATAGTTAAACAGGTATAGATAAATACACATGTGGCGGACTTCCCATCGTGGAGCAGCAGTTAATGAATCCAACTAGGAACCATGAGGTTGCAGGTCCGATCCCTGGCCTTGCTCAGTGGGTTACCAATCCAGTGTTGCTGTGAGCTGTGGTGTAGTTTGCAGACACGGCTCAGATCTGGCATTGCTGTGGCTGTGGCATAGGCTGGTAGCCATTGCTCCAATTCAACCCCTAGCCTGGGAACCTCCATATGCTGCGGGTGTGGCCCTAAAAATCAAAAAAAAAAAAAAAAAAATATATATATATATATATATATATACATATATACACATACGTACATACATGTAGCAATGAAAGAGGTTCCCCTCTTTAATTCTTCATTATATGTAAAAACATTCATTATAAATAATCCATCACATAAGTTAGATATGAGATTTACAAGTACAATTATTGGAGGTGCTATTAAAATCAATTTATACTTCACTGAGCGGATACTTGTATTAGCAATGCAGTCATGTGTTTCCATTATCCAAACTGGCTTAAAGCACAGAAAGAAATATGGACTCATATTTACTGGAGTAGCGATAGAGACTCTGTTCAAAGTGTGCAGGAGCCCAGTACACCAGGGTTTTAATTAACCACATTAACTGAAGTATAAGTAAAATGTAGCACTTTAGTGAACCTAGTATTTAGCACAAGGGACTTTTTAGTCAATGTTTTAGAAAGACAATGCAGTTATTTGTATATAAGTAGAGTGTGACTAAAATATATACGATGAGGATCCAGCGGCCAGACATGAATTAGCTTAAAAGGACCATCCACAGTTTTATTATAGGTACACATAAACATATTGCACTTTTGGGTTAATTACTTATTGTGAAGTTTTACTGTCTACCTTTCAGATGCTCCAGTGCATTATTTGTGGGACAAGTAACCAAGTTTTCTTAGCCCTCTTCTTTCTCACCAGAGCATATTCTTTTTAATTGTTCTTTATCTTGGGAGGAAGTGGGAAGAGGAGAGGAGATGGTGTGTTTCATGTTCCTAATATGCTTCTAGTAACATAGAGCTCATGAAAAAGAAAAATCCCTATAGAAACGTTGTTTGTTTCTACTTTCATCAATTAGCATTTTGAACTTTATCTGTTTGCAACTTAATGGGCAGTTGAATTGGGGAAGCAGAATAACTGATAGCCATTAATATTGTATTATTTTAATATTTAATGATATTTTATCTTAGTAATATATATTATATGCATTTTAAACTTATCCTTTCTATTAGTCCCTTGGAAGTTCTGAAGTTTTCATATATAACATTTAACATTTTTTTCTTTGAATGTGATAAGTAAAAGTAAATACGCAATATTAAAATTGTGGAGCCCATACTTATAGTCAGGTTTTTGACAAAAAGTGTACAAAAGACATGTAACATTTATTTTCAATTAACTTTCAGATGAATGGAGAACCTAATTTGTTTTCTACCACTATACAAAGTGAGGGAGATTCTTCATGAATAAATACAAATATTAACTGCGGCAATGGTTACCTATGACATTCAGACAGTATTTTACTAACAATATAATTTGTTTACCTAGAGTAGGGGTCAACCAAATTTTCTATAAAAACCCAGATACTAAATATTTTAAGATTTGCAAGCCATGTGGTCTCTACCACAACTGCTCCATTTGGCCATTGCATGTAAAGGCAGTCATAGACAATACTTAAATGAATGTAGCTGAATTCCAATGAAATTTTGTCTATTAAAATAGCCAAAGTCCAGCCAATTTGATCTGCAGACTATATATATATACATTACTGCCTTCCAAGCTAAAGGGGAACTTGTTGCCTCCAGAAATATGTTTCCTGCCAAATATTAGAGTCATTTATATGATGCAGTAATCACAGTCTAAGTTCATGAAGACACAACCAGATTGGCAAGAAGGACTTAACATTTATAGTCCAATATTGCCTATTAGACACAGTTAGCAATAATTAATATGGTGGGTCCTTAAGTGCATCGGAAAAGTAAAACATTTCTCAATTATCTGCCATCAACGACCTTACACAAGAAAGCTTTTACAATGAGAAAGCCATTGCCTTAGTGTTATGAGGGGACACAATTACTAAGTGAAGATAAGTAGGTATTAGATAAGCACTGTGGTTGGTAGGTCCTTTATGCATATTACTGTGTGGTAATAAAACAACCACACAAGGGTAGAATTATTATCCCCAGGTTACTGATTAAAAACTTAAAGCTCAGCATGTATATATAAACTGACCAAGGTCACGTTGATAGTAAATTAAAGTAGAACACCAAATATCGATTTCAAATCCTTCCAACTCAAAAGCCTATTTTTACATACCACTTCACTGTGTATGCTGTCTGCTACAGCCCTGGTCTATTTAAGATTGGCTTGGGAAAATGACTTACTATTTACAGCTGCTGGAAATGTCACTGAGCGCTCATCGCTGTCTAGCTTTCTTTATATTTCATTTCCACTGTCCTCTGAATTCAGATTTTTGTCACCCCTTTTAGACCGGGCAGTGAAGCTGCCTTCTATTCACTGAATTGCAAGACCATCTTACAGAGGTCCCATAACTTCAGTACTTGCTACTCCTAATATCTTTAAAGTGTGTGTTTTTTTTAACTTTTTTGTTCTTTTTTGCAAAATAATATCCCCTTTACTTCCCTAAATTAGCCTAAACAACCTTCTGGATTCTCTCCTGCCTCACCAGAATCACGCTTCAGATATGATTTTATTTCTTCCAGCTGGCTGGTTTCAAATTCTCAGCCTACAAATATGTACAAACCTCTTCCAGCCTGATCTTAATCCTCCAGCCCCTGAAATATTTTTTTTATTGCTTCTCATTTAATTCACAGCAAAACTCTGAAAAAGTAGTCTATGCCCTTAAGAAACTTGGCCACCCACTCCCACACCATGTCCCCTGGCACTCTAGCAACAATATTTGCCTGAAATTGATCTCCCAAGAGTTTCCTGCAGTTCTGGGGAAAATCCCTCCTGATTGACTGGCCTTAGACTATCACGATCTCTCAGGGTCAATTCAAGATGTGCATCTCCCTCCTGATTTTGAAAACTCTTTATTGGATTTTCTTTGTTCTTTCCCTAGACTTCTTTAGTGACTGCATCCACCTGCTTTCTGCCTTCCTTAAAGAAAGTGCCAGTGCTGAATTCATATCATATTTGTTCCGTCTTCATACACTTCTCCATGGGAAGTTCAGCTACTTTCATATTTTGAAATACTGCTCTATGTAGATTCTACATCAATATCTAATCTATAAGCTCCAGATTCTCTTCCTTCCATTTTTAACAGACTGTGGATATCTCTTTATGAATATATCACTAACGAACCATTAAAATGTAATAAGGCCCAAAACAAACTCATCCCACACATGCCCCAGCAGGAAACCAGTCTTGCTTTGTCATCTACAGCTCACAGCTTCACAATTGTCTTGAATTGTTCCTCTTATTCATTCTCTTTCTCACGGTTTATTTCCCCAGGTACCATTTTCATATTCTACATGCCATATCGTTTATATACAATGTCCTTCATACTCTACTTTGTTACTAACTTAGTGACTTTATAATTTCTAACTACTCTTATTACTTCAGGCTTTCAACTTACTGAATGAGGGCCACATACATTAGGCGTGTGAAACCTGTTTTAATCAATCTATAGATTCAAATGTTAATTTCATATAGAAACCCTCTAACTGACAGTTTCTCTTATATATATACTCATATATATATACTCATATATATATATATATATATACACTCATATATATATATGTATGTATATATTTGCATTTTAGGGCCCCACCAGCGGCATATAGAGGTCCCCAGGCTAGGGGTCCAATCAGAGCTACAGCTGCCAGCCTACATGACAGTCACAGCAAGGCCAGATCCAAGCCATGTCTGCGACCTACACCACAGCTCTCGGCAACGCCAGATCGTTAACCCACTGAGCAAGGCCAGGTTTCGAACCCGCAACCTCATGGTTCCTAGTTGGATTCTTTAACCCCTGCACCACTATGGGAACTCCTGAACAATATACATTTGACGTAATACCTGGACATGCCTGGGCCCAGTCAAGTTGACCCGTAAAATAAATCATCACAGTCTCCTTTTGACCAGGGCAAGACATTAGAGATATTGGCCATATTTACTCAAGGCCAGTATGCACTGGCAACAGGGAGAAATATTTTGCTCTCTAGTGCACTGCAAGAAGATTGTTCTATTCCAGGATCTAAAAACAGAGGTCAGCAAGAAAGGATTCTCTATAGATCTATAAGCTGCCAACTGTCAACCTGTTTCTTGAAGAAAGTTCTGGGCAACAGCACACTGAGATACATCAAAGGTAAAACACAAAAAGACTGAAATTAAACTGTTAGGATTCAAGTTCGCCATCTACTGTAATACCTGACTATTTTGATTTAGACTTGTGGCATTCCTCTTTCAAATTGTTAGCTATTATTAAGCTCAAGATGACAGTTTTGAGTTAAATACAAATCACCTAACAATAAGTAAGATCCTTCTGAAAAACTGGTCTTGCAGAAATGGGATCCTTAATGAAACTGCCCTTTGAAAATAACTCATCTTCATTCCAGGAAATGGAATTATGGGAAGAGATAACATTAAGAAAATAATTGTAAGAGCACATATACTTTACATTTTGTCCTAATTCCACTTTTTCATATATTTAACTTCCACATTAACCTAGATGAATTCTGTATGGACTCATTTGAAAGAAAAGTCAAGAAATTGTCTTTAAAGTCAATTAAAATATATTGGCTTCAGATGTTTTTAGAAGGGCAGAGTTTAAAGATGTCTAACATTTTGCTAAAAGCATAGAAGTATTCTTTCTTTGAAGGAATTTGACCCAATAGAAATACCTGTCTCATTAAAATACTCAGTTTGCTAAGTTTGAACTTTAAAGTGCAATTTATTTTTGAGTGAAAAAAACAGATCTATATTTAATGGTTTAAACTGAACTTTTCCAAAAATGACAGAATGGATTTCTTAAACCATTTTAAACTAACATCCATAATAATACACTTTAAAATTCAAAGTTTTATCACCAGTAACAAATAACTTTGTGATAATTATACCTTTTTAATGACATCCGTATTTACACACATAAAATAATAAACAGCTCCATTCAAATTTTCAATTACTCTCTGTGTTAATCTATAGGTAAGTGTATTATCAAATTATCAAATATATATATATATATATATTTATTTATTTCTGAACAGGTGGTATCAATCAGCTAAAATTTTTGAATATTATAGTCCTTGTCAAAGAACTTATTATTTCTTCTGACATCTTCTTTGCATGTATCTACGTGTTCATCTAATGAATGTTTTTGTGTATGTTTATATTTGGGAAACTTTTCCCCCCAAATACTTAAATATTTACTCTACTCCTCCCACCTTTGAAAGGACTGAACAAAATGTGCTGAAGACAGTGCAATTTAATTTCGTTTTCCTGCCTAATCGCAAAATGCTCTATTCAAACATTTTTGGAAAGTCAGGCTTTTTAGTTGGGAGAGGTCAGATGAGAGTTATAGATGCAATCATGTCATCTCAGTGTTTATCTTTTCAATTCTTTTCACTGTTTTATCTTACATTTATATAATCAAATGATGAACCAGAAATAGCCTAGACAACTATAAATGGATCATAAATGAATTACACTGTCTACTTTTAAATACTTTGAATGTCTATTGTAGCCATCACATTTATTAACATAATGCACTGAATGTTTGCACTTTAATCCTCAGTGTATTCATCTATAAAGCATGAGATGTACCTTGTGAGGGTACAAGGTACACAAGGTGGGGTGAATATTACCTTGTGTTTAGAATATTATCTATGATAACATTAACATATTATATAAAATGTGTAAAATAAGATTACACTTGTATAAATATTTTATATAAAAACTTATACCTATTATTCTATTTCTAATATCAATACTATAAAATAGAAGCACAATAAAAATAACAGCTCACCTAAATCAACACAGAGTGCTGAGTCCAACAATAAACATATTAAAAATATTGATTTTAAAAAATTTTCTTAATTATCAAAAATAAAATAACGCTAAGTACATGCATGTGTAAATTTCTATCAAAATTACTAGTTTCCTTAATTTTAAACAGACTTTTCCATTACCTTCTAAGTTTTCTACCCTAAAGAAGTACTCAGACATTTAAATATGAGAGCTAACCATAATGGTATGAACATGTGTTTATCTCCCTCCCCGAAAAACTAGTAAGATGATTGTTAAACTAAAACATATACCCTCAAAGTTATACCAGACTGAAGATAAAACAGCAAAAATACGGCATCCTAGAAAGTCAATGAGGGAATTCCTATTGTGGCTCAGTGGTTAACAAATCTGACTAGATCCATGAGGACGCAGGTTCGATCCCTGACCTTGCTCAGTAGGTTAAGGATCCTGCATTGCCATGAACTGTGGTGTAGGTCACAGATGCAGCTCAGATCTGGTATTGCTGTGGATGTGGTGTAGGCCAGAAGCTACAGCTCTGATTCGACCCCTAGCCTGGGAACCTCCATATGCCATGGGTGCAGCCCTAAAAAGCAAAAAAAAAAAACTACTTTTCAATAAACAAAAAAATTAAGAAAAAAAGAAAGTCAGTGGCACAGTGATAAAGAACTTAGAACACTGAAAAATAATACCCAGTTTGCTGGTCCCCAGGCCAAGAGGAAGCCTAGTTTACAGCAGAAAATTCAGAGAAGATTCAGAAGTAAAGGCAAGTGGAGAGAACCCATTAACTGTAATGTGTTCAAACACCTGGCAAGGCTTTTATTTATTTTTTTATTTTTTGTCTTTTTGCCTTATCTAGGGCCGCACCTGTGGCATATGGAGGTTCCCAGGCTAGGGGTCTAACAGGAGCTGTAGCTGCCGGCCTTTGCCACAGTCACAGCAATGTGGGGTCCAAGCCACATCTGCAACCTACACCACAGGTCATGGCAATGCCGGATCCTTAACCCACTGAGCAAGGCCAGGGATCGAACCTGCAACCTCATGGTTCTTAGTCAGATTCATTAACCACTGAGCCACGATATGAACTCCTGGCAAGACTTTTAGATCCCTTCTACCTCACCAGCAGAACCACCCACCACCCCGGTCTAACTGCCTACAGTTTCTGTATCTTTTTTAAGCTTCTTGTTAATACTAACAGGATTTTATCTGTAAAACCATGATACATGTACAAAGGGAACCACAGCCTGACTTCGCTGATTTGCTTTGGTATAGACAAATTTTTTTTTTTTTTTCTTTTTGGAGCTGCACCTGCAGGATATGGAAGTTCTGGGGCTAGGAGTTGAATCGGAGCTGCAGCTGCTGACTTAGGCCACATGGGAGCCCATTTGTGTCTGTGACCTACACCAAAGCTCATGGCAATCCCTGATCCTTAACCCACTGATGGAGGCCGGGTATGGAACCAGCGTACTAATGAGTACTAGTCAGGTCCATTGCCTACTGAACCACAACAGAAACTCCAGTACAGATGATTCTGATGGTCAAGTGATACTGCCCTTATCTAAGAGTTTCTGCATTCTTAATAAGGAAAATTCAACAATTTAGGAAAAGCTTGTTTTCAACCAATCTAGAATATACCGGATTGCTTTAGACAGGTCTCCCAGAGCACAAAAATAACTTATACAAAATCTAATTCTGATAGTTTAAATTTCTGCTGAATTAAGACTTGATTTAATTTCACCATAGGAAAGTAGAGATCTAGCTTTGACTTTTAAATCTATAGTATGCTGAGTCCTTCTTACACTTAACTTTTTTGATGACTCCTGGTTTACCAAGTCTCAGAAGTGATTTGATATTAACATGGTGTAACTAAACCCTGGAATTTGTCCTCAGAAGTGTTGGAATTGATGGAAATTGTAATAGTAAAGCTTAAAAAAGCTCTGGCATCATGGTTATACTGATTGTGACCTATTTTATGTGTAACAAATGCAGATAAAAGTGTTAGAATAGCAAGTAATAAGCATATTACATGCATTGTATATTGCCATTACGTCATTCAATAATGACAATTACATAAGGCAAGTGACATTTAAGGAAACTGTTGTAATCACAGTACAAAAGTATTTAGGGCAAATCACTGTGCTATTTGATGCTCTAGAAAAGCATATCTCTCACTGAATTATAAAGGAAATGGATCTTCTTAGGCTATGTACTCTCTCTTTCCTGTTTTTTGTTTTTGTTTTTTTCTCAATCCATCAGCTATTTTCAAAACTTGTTCCTTCTACACCAGTGGTTTCAGTTGGCGGGGGATGGGGGTTGCCACCCAGGGGGTATTTAACAATATCTGAGGACATTTCAGTTGTCACAACTTCGGGATTAGATGCTTCTGGCACCTAATACATAGAAGCCAAGGGTGCTGCTAATAAATATCCTACAATTCACAAGAGAGCCCCCTCCACAAAGACACATTAGTGGGAAAAAATAGTAATAGTTCTAAAGTTAAGAAAGTTTGCTCTAAGAGTTCCCATCGTGGCTCAGTGGTTAAGGAATCTGACTAGGAAAACCATGAGGTTGCAGGTTTGATCCCTGGCATCGCTCAGTGGGTTAAGGATTCCCTGTTGCTGTCCCTCAGATCTGGTGTTTCTGTGGCTGTGGCTTAAGCAGCTCCAATTCGACCCTTAGCCTGGGAACTTCCATATGTCATGGGTGCAGTCCAAAAAAAAAAAAAAAAAAGAAAATAAGAAAGAAAGCTTGCTCTATATATTTTCGTCTTTCCTAAAAGTCCCCTTTCCTTGCAGAATGCTAATATTGTTAAAATATACTTGTTATAATAAAGGAAACACTATGGTTTTGAACAGCATAAATTCAAAGTCAAGAATCCTTTTTCTCTACATAATTCTTATAGATTTGCTACCCGAACTTGAATAAAACACTAGTATATCAGGTATTTTGTTTCTCCAAGAGTAAGTTGTTTGGTTAGATTTCTTTATTCCTGTTTTCAATGTAAATAATTCATTAATTAAATAAACTTTGTATTGTAAACTCAATAAATAAAATGAATCAAAGCATACAACATCCCCCACTTTTATTCAGAATTCAAGAATAGTAGCCCTGTAGCAACTTCACAGTTTTCTTGAGCACAGTTGAAAACTTCTGGGCTCTTAGGATATTTCAAGAATTTTAAGAAAGAATAAAACTCAATATATTCTATGAGTTAAATTTAAAGATGTTTTAGGTGTTTGTTTTGTTAGCTTAATGTATATTTCAAAAATATATGCATTATATAATATTCATGTTTCTCATAGTTGAAGTTTTAGAAGTTCTAGTCCTTGCTTTTGTGAAACATTTTAGAATAAGAAATACTACATAAAAAGTGCAAGAAAAACCTTTGGTTGTTTGACCCTCCTTATGTTTTAAATATGTCTATAACTATTAAAACACTATTTATTGTTGATTCTAAGATTTACTATAAGGCACTGAATAGATGACCTGTATATGCTCTCGAATCAAAGAGGGGAAAGAGAAAGAAATAGAGACAGACATGGTGTGGAAAAGGAAAAGATTTCAAGCTTGTGAGTGAGGACAGGACCCCATGAAACAAAAAATGCACACAACCGCCCTACTCTAATGGTAAACCATTTATAATTTCATATATTAACTTGATTAGATTAAGCCCATGTGTTTGGCTGAACATTAATTCTGAGTGTGTATGTAAGAGTTTCCAGATGAGATTAGCATTTTTTTTTGGTAGGTTAAGATTTAATTTAATTTAATTTTTGGGGGGCCTCAGTGGTAACGAATCTGACTAATAACCATGAGTATGCAGGTTTGATCCCTGGCCTCACTCAGTGGTTTAAGAATCTGGTGTTGCTGTGAGCTGTGGTGTGGATGGCAGATGTAGCTCGGATCCTGTGTTGCTGTGGCTGTGGTATAGGCCTCTGGCTGCAGCTTGGATTTGACTCCTAGCCCGGGTCCATATGCCACACATGTGGCCCTTAAATTTTTTTTTTCTAAACTTCATTGAGTCATAATTGAGACATGTAATTGTGTACGAGTACAATGTGATGATTTGGCAGACATATGCATTGTGGAATGATTACCAAGATCAAGATAATTAACACATCCATCACTTCACATAGTTATCTCTTCTCTCCCTTCTTTCCTTCCTCCCTTTCTTTCTCTCTTTCTCTCTTTCCTTTTCTATGGTGAGAATGACTAAGATTTACACTCTGTAACTTTCAAGTATAGGTAGTTTTCCTCACTGTCCAAAAGTACAACATTCCTATGAAAACTTTCATAGACAATTATGTAAAGCAAAGAAGCAATTATTTTCGGACACATCTTGCTAACAGACCGCAACATATATTGAAACATAGCACAGATGCTCACAGACACAGTTTTGTTTTGTTTTGTTTTTTGTCTTTTGTCATTTCAGGGCCCTACCCGCGGCATGCGGAGGTTCCCAGGCAAGGGGTCTAATTGAAGCTACAGCTGCTGGCGGCAATGCCAGATCCTTAACCCACTGAACAAGACCAGGGATTGAACCCGCAATCTCTTGGTTCCTAGTCGGATTCGTTTCCACTGAGCCACGACGGGAACTCCCCAGACACAGTTTATGGCTATGGCAGCTTGACATTGAGAGGCTGAGTAGTTCCTAGGGAAGAAATTCGGCAGGCCATGCTTATTGCTCTAAGGGTTCACTACCTACTTTTTGATTTTTTTTCCTAAAAGCAAAAATCCTCGTCAGGTTTCTTTTCATTAGAAAAAGCAGTTACTAATACAGATATTTCAAAACAGTGAAGTGATGTAAAGATACCTTTAGAAAGATAGGGGATACCTGCACATAATATTGTATTATTAGCTATAGTCACCAGGCTGTACATCACGATTCTTAAAAGATACTCTTCTTAAGCTGAAAATTTATACCCTTTAATCTACATCACCTATAAACTATTCCCCAGCCTCTGAATCAGTGGGTTCACCAAAGTATAGTTTCTGTCTTAACATTGATGGACATCATTCAGTTTGCTGAGGGCCTAAATAAAACAAGAGAAAATGGAAGAAAGGATTCACCCCTTTTTCTGCCTGACTGAATGAGCTGTGACATCTGTCATCTCCTGACCACAGGCTGAGACTTATAAAACTGCCTTCAGACTAGGACTGAACTGCAGCAATGGAATTCCTGGGCTCTTGCTTGCAGTTGGCAGATTTGGGGACTTCTCAGCTTCCAAAATCACATAAGCCAACTCCTTACAACAAATCTTTCTATATCTATAAATCTATTCGTTCTGTTTCTTTAGAGAAACCTAAGACATCTGTCCACTAAGAAATAAGTCATTTGCTGTTTTTTAAGCCACTAAATTTTGGGATGGTTTGTTAAAGGGCCTTTGATGACTAAAACAATGTTATTATTGGTTACAAAACCAAAGAATAGTGAAGAGCTTTAGTTAAAAACTTCCTGGTAAAGGTAAACTTCAAATTACCTTTAATAACTTTAATGACATATTTTATGATTCTTAAAACTACACCACTTTCCCACTCTAATTTCATTTTATCCACCATAAACTTGATATTTTTAGATTAACATTCACTACTTCAACATATTTATCTATCATAAATGATATTTTTAGACTAAAATTCACTAATTTGTTATCTGTAGATACAAAACATGAATTTTTCTTCAGATCACTGCTTTGTATGTGAGATAAAAGGGTTCAGGAAACTAGGAGCTGAGAATCTTAATTGCAGTATTCTAATGTGCAATTAAAAGTTTTTAAATTATAAACTGGACCATATATAAGGGAATATATATTCCGTTAATATACTCAGGGAACCATAGTATATTAAAATGCTATGATTCTCCAAGAGACAAATATAAATGAAGACGTTCACAGAATTTATTTGACCACACAAATTTTTCTTACCAAATTATCTACAGGCACTGGAATAATATCATTAACTGTGAGAGAATACTATGAAAAATCACATCCTTTGTTCTCAAGTGACAAATTTTTGCTTTCTGTTCACTTTGAAACTTAACCAGTCACAACTCGGGTGCCTAGATACCTCTAATCTTAGGTAAGTGGTCTCATTATTATTTGTGTTAGCTTCTTGGCCTATAAAAAAATGATGATCATATTATCTAGTTTGTGTGGCTTCTATGAGGATTTTAATATAGTAAATGTAAAGAGATTAAAATAGTAATTACCATATTGTATGTGCTCCATGAATGTTAGTAACTCTTCTTGTTGTTACCGTCTTAGGCATTCTATTTCCTAGATAATAGAAATGGTATTTTTGCAGGTCCTTCTTGCCAAAAATTGGGCTAATGTGTTTTCAGCCAATATCATATATGACTTTGATAAAATCTAGCTGTATTGATTGTCTTACCTAGAAATTCTGTAGAATATATAAGCTAGGATTTGAATTTAGAAAATGCATAACTGAAAATATAGCACTAAAACCAGTAACCTAGTGATCAAAACCACTAACCTAGTTTGGAGATTGTGAAAAAAATTTTTGTTTATTTACATTGCAGGTTAATTGTATGAACTTTAAGCTACACATTCCATGCTTAGCTCAGCTCTGAGTCCACCTGACTGAACAAAGACCTCTCTTTAGCTTTATTTTGTATAGTTTTTCTGATGTAAATGGCCTCTTGTGTGACCTATAGAAATAGCACTGCATTTTAAAAAGAATATTCAAAATTCATTAAAGAGATTAAAGCTTTAACCTTTGGGCTTTGACCCCATCAGTGCTGACATACTGAGGGCCTTTTCTTCCAAATCCTGTGAACCAAATAAGCACCTTTTACTATGACCTTGAGACACAGACATTTTCTTACTGTGTTGTTAATAAGAAATGAGCATCAGGGCAAGCTGAAACTTTTGGTAATATGCACATCAAGCAGATTTTAAAGTTAATTGGATTAAATCATGGCAAAGAAATATTCTTTATATCCAATTATCATCTGGGTGAGAATGTTGCTGCTAAATAGTGAGGTTAATAAAATAGCTGAAGTTCTCACTGTGGCTTCAGCACTAACGAACCTGACTAATATCCATGAGGATACAGGGTCAGTCCCAGCCTGGTTCTGTGGGATAAGGATCCAGCATTGCCTGAGCTGTGGAGTAGGTTGCAGAAGTGGCTGGGATCTGGCATTTCTGTGGCTGTGACTGTGACTGGAAGATACAGCTCCTATTCAACCCTTAGCCTGGGATCTTCCCTATGCTATGGGTGCAGCCCTAAAAAGATCAAAAAATAAAATTAAATAAATAAAGAAAGAAATAAAATAAAATAAAAAATAAAGCAACCACTAAGGATGACTTGAAGATTGCCACTTGAATAGGAAAAAGAAACTTAAATCCACTGGTTCATGTAGGACAAACGTTAACTCCAAGTACAAAGTATGCATTTATGAAATCTCAAAGGAGTTTAATATAGTGCTACTACTTCTAAAATTTTAAGAAAAGATTGAGAATGATCATTTGGTTTAGTTCTCTGCAGTCACCTAGAGCAGGTGCATCTGCCTGGGCTACCATATCAAAATACTATAAATGCAATGTGTTAAATAACGTATTTATTTCTCACACATCTGCATGCTGGGAGTTTCAGATCAGGGTGCCAGCATGGTTGACTTCTGTGAAAGATCTCTCTCAGCTGGTTTCTGTGAAAGCTCTTTCTCTGGGTTTCACCTTCTCACTGTGTTCTCACATGATGGAGAGAGAGATAGAGAGAACAAAGGCACTAATGCCATTAGACCAGGGCCCCATCCTTATGAACTTGTCTAGCCCTAACTACCTACCCTAAATCCTATCTCCAAATAACATTACATTGGAGATTAGGACTTCAACATATGAATTCGTGGGGACACAAATATTCAGTCCATAATACCAGTGTTTTCTGACCATGGCTCTGTTATGGCCTGCATGATCCTTTCTTTGGACTGCCTTGTTTATCATACATATGATGCCAAGCAGTATTCAGTAAGACAGACATCCAACAGCTGGCTCATCTTTCTCACTGCCATTTCTTTGAGTTGCTGCCAGTACTCTCAGCAGCACGTCCCCATGACCACAAGGGGTTATATCAAGAGTCATGAAACTCCTATTTTCTTCACTCCATACAACATAGGCTTGTTTTCCTCTCACCACCATCTCTACCCTCATCTAAAATTCTACATCTCTTCACCCTTGAATTACTGCAACACTCTCTCAGGCATTCTACTCTCTTCAGTTTTACATCACTTTCCTGGAAACATTTTACTCAGGGAAATTCTCTCTTCAGAAACCCTTAACACATATGGTGTGGTCTATATTATAAACAACAAACTTTCCTGATTAGGTTTAATGTAGTGTTTGTCAATATTAGTACCACTGACATGTTGAGTTGGAAACCTCTTTATTGCGTCGGGCTATGATGAACACTGTGTAGAGCTAATCAGTAGTCCTGAACTCTACCCATGAGATTCCAATGACACCATCAATCTCGTAGTTGTGACAATCCAAAATGCCTCTATATGTTGCCACAGATACCTGAGGGAAAAGAGGGGTACAAACTCACACACACTTGAGAAACACTGGTCTATATCAGTACTTCTCAAACAATTTTTGTTGGAAATCAGATTTTTCAAAATTTCAATCTGAGATAGATAATTTTATAAAAACATTAAACAATGCTGATGCTCAATTTATGTCTAGTTCTTTCACATATCAGAATGTTTAAGGAGTAGCCCTGGTAAATGTACATTAAAATAGAACACCCCAGATCTCTAGTCAGGAGTTGTACCGATCCATTAGATAATAATACATGTGGCAACTTTAATAATAATATGGCACCTAAGTAGAGATCGATCCATACACAGACCTATGCACAGCTTGCACATAAAAGGTGTCAGGGAGTGTGTTCTTCAGAAAAACAGACAACACGTGTGCATACTGATATTCTGTGTAACACCAGAGCTGTGCCTGCTTATACATACATACACATATTTCATGAGTGAATGGGTGAAAGGTCTCTTGGAAGCTTTCCCTTTATATCTATGAAAGTTGGCAACTTCAATGAAAAATACTTTATCAAGGTGGGACTTTGTAAGAGCAGAGGCCATACTTGCACATCACTGATGAAAATGCTGAGCACATGGCAACTGCTCAATAACTACATACCAAATTAATGAATGTGTTATTAATTTCATTTTAACCCCCTTGCCAGTTAATATATGAATGAGTGAGTGAATAATGGACTAAAGGAGCAGGAGATTTTCCTAAAAAGGCTGATGAAGAATCTTCCTGCGTCAGGTGGCACAGCAGACCACCTCCAGTGCGTGTCCAAGGTTTTACAGCAACAAGAAACAAGATGGTGCACTGTATGAAAACACACGTTAGAGCTTGGGGTAAATATGTGATGTTTATAAACTAAGATACAGAGAAGGGGCCAAATAAATGAAAATATGCCAACATTCAATTCTGGGAAAATTTTGCTTATTTGTCCTTGAGGGTATACATAAAAGTATCTATAAGTGAATGAAAGGGCTGTATTTATGCAATCTGGAGAGATGCCCTACTTTTCAGCGCCTCTGTTTCACCATTTAATCAAAGTAGCAAGGCTATAAAAATTGTATCTCTGAAACAGAACTGAATCATAGTTTCAAATGATTTTATGATGTCAGCTCAACAACTTGATCATATTGCTTGCCTTGTAAAATGTTAAGACAGCTATCAGAGTGCTTTTAATTTACTCTCCTGGCCTGGATCCACTTGAGTTCTTGTAACATTCTGTCAGCACTATTTTCCTATTGAATGTCAATGAGATGTTCTACTGTGATTTCTTGTTTTTAAGCCAATACTCCAAGTGAACAACAAAACATGTAGATGCTGATTGACAGAGACAAAAAAATGTTTATTTTTTTTAAGCATAGAGCAATTTTATATTTGAATTACCAAAAATCTCACACAGTATCATCTCATGATGAATATGTCCTTAAATATATGTGTATATATTATATACTGTACATACATAATATATGTATAGCATATGCATGTGTTATATAAAATGTATATATTTACAAATGGAGGGAAGGAATTCTATATCACTTCATTAATCAAATGTTATATTTACGGAGAAAATTACCTCAAATTGTAGAAATTACGATTTTTTTTAACTTCAAGGACACCATTTTAAGATGGATTTTTTTGGCAATTTAAAATTTTCCAAAAGCATTATTAAATCTTTAGAAAGGAAGCCGGAAAAGAAAAACTATATCTACCACATTTTGAAAGCAGCTGTCTTCACATTTAGTAGTTGCATGCTGTAAAGAACTTTTGATGTTTTTTTATATGTATACAAATTACTATACAGTTTTAAAAAAAGAAATCCATTTGAAAAATCCCAAGCCTATAGTACTTTAGAAGTGATTATATGCATTAGGATCATGGTGATTCACACAGGATTGTTTTTGTGTCCTGTTAATCTGCGAAATTAAAATATGAATCCACCTACATTCAAATTCAAAGAGTATACTTATTGTGTAAAGCCAGGTTCACTTGTACAACCCTGCCATCTGTTCACCACAAGTTTCAAAAAAGCTAACTTAATAGATTCAAAAATTTTAAGAAAGAGAAGCATTAATTCTGTTAAACAAAATTATCATATGAGTGAAACATCCATTATGTACGGATATATGCACATGCATATATATGTGTGTATATATATATACATATATATATGTATGTGTATATATATCTAGCAATTCTTGTCAATGCTTTAATTAATTACCGACACGTGCACCTCCTGATTTGCAGTCTCTAAATTTTAAATATTTCTAGGTTGAGATATAAAAGTGATCTCACTCTTACTAGTTGCATTATCTAAGGGAAGAGAAATGAGAAGGGAAAAGAGATGTTCAGTCTCTTGATCTTGAAGGGAAGTAATTTGTTTCCTGGTATTTAGGTTTGTATTTTTAGCAGTGACTAATAAGTCCTGGGTAAAAGCCATTTCTGTCAGGAGGATTAATTGCAACTATTATGCCCACTAAACCATCAGATGTTCTACCTCCTCCTGTGAGAAGACAATGGTGTCAGATACTTGAGTGACACTTCCCCTGTCAAAGCCCCATAAAGCCCACCTGGACATGCAGCTGCTGCAGGGATTGGGCGGTTTGCCAAACACTCTTCATTTCAAGCTTTTGCCTCTTCGCTTGCAGATGAAGTGTGAGATAAAGTGCTCCCGATCAGGAGAAATGATGAAAAGCCCTGGCATCTAAACTAGATGTCATTTTAGGATTGGCAAGCTGTATGGTGTGAGACACTGTGTTCTCCCTCAAATTCCAATATCCCGAATGTATTGAGGGTGAACATAATTGTTCAGGATTTAGCACGAATCCACTTGGTGGCAAAACCAGATCAGAAGGAAGGCCACTGAAGATTGAAAATGTTTCCATAGTGAGGTTGTTTAAAGGCTGCTTAAAGGCTGCAGAAAGGATAACACGTGGAATGACAGGGTGCAGCCTCACAGCCTAGCAATAATGTTATGAATCACACCTTATTTAAGCCCCATTATTATTTTAAGATCCTCCAAAATCTGGATTTCAGAGCGCACTTGCCTCCCAAGATACAAATGGAGGCCTGGACCTTCAAGATGGAATTTTGTCATTTCAAGTGACAAGGGAGTGAAATTAGGATCTAAGCTTTGGGACTTTTCCAAAGACACATACCTATCAAAATTAGGACTAGAATGAGGATTTTTCTGACTTTTCTGGGATCTGAATCTAATGTCAACATCCTATAATTCACCCTATATTTCTTTTTAATTGAGCAGAATTGACTCATGAGCATTTGTTTTTATTTGTTCAGTTATACAGCAGAACCACTGAAGATGAGGTTATTGTCCTTAAAGCATTTTTAGAACATTTTGCTAAATTTAGAAAGAAATGCACACCTTAGAAGAAAGACTACATCACTTTTAAGAAGTGGTAGTTTCTGATAATGCTTTCAGTTTATAATGTTTAACCAGTGTTAACAACTGCAAACTAATTCTCATCTTCAGGTTAGAATAAGAAAAGGTAGGCATTTCCTTGTGGCACAGTGAGTTAAGGATCCTGTGTTGTCACTGAATCAGCTTGGATCCTGCTGTGGTGCAGGTTTGATCCCTGGTCCAAGAATTTCTGTATGCCTCAGGCACAGCCAAAAAAAAGGTAGTGTTCATACCTCTCTTAATGAAACTCATGTTCTTGCTGATATACCACTTCCTATTACATGAACTCTATCTTGTCCACAAAAGTAATTTTCTATTTTATAATTTCACGTGTTTCCACTGAAATCCAACCAATAACTTCTTGCAGTATAGTTGACAGAAAACGTACGTGTAAAGAAGAGAAAGTGGTTCAGGTTGGCAAATGGTTGTTCAATCATGATTTCTACCAAGTTATTTTAAAGTATGTTAGTGCAGCCGTAAACCAATTTCAGTGATTTATAAATATCAGGAGAGTCCCCAGAGGTGGCCTTGAAATTAATGGTTAGTTTGTATTTAAAGTAACCACCTTCAAGGATGGCTTTTTCTAAGTGGAACTTCCTTAAGAGTTACACTTTGACTTAATTACTGAGACAGTTCATGATTATCACCCTTTGGCTGCAGTGGGAAAGTTTTAAAAGAATTAACACAAATGTGATTCTTTTTTCTCATGCGGTGCAAGAGCAGCGAAGCAATTTAAGCCATGAAGAAAATCCTAAAAACAGTAACACTTGTCAACAGAAACTAGGACATTGAACTTAATTGCTTAAGTTAATGATGCCTATGATATGGATTGCAACACTGAAAAAGTACGAGTGGAATTCACAGATGCTTGACTTCAGTTCTCCGTTTATTGGCACTGATGACTTTTGACAGTAGTATCTAAACGGGAAAATTGTAATAAAAATGATTTGTTCACAAATCATAGAAAAATGGTTTTACAGGCAATTTATTTAATAAGGTCAAAGAAAACTCTAAGTTCCTACAATTCTTCAATTAAAGGAAAATAGCAATATAATCAGAGTCAGGGGGGTTATATGCATTCTCAACCTCTAAATCTAGCTTACTGTGAAACTTAAGGCAAAGATGATACCTTCTAGCCATTATGTTGTAAGTGCCAAATGGATTAAAAAGTGCCTATATCATATAAATACAGGGTTCATAGGAGGATCAAATGTGATAATACACACGGAACATGTACATTACCAACCAGCCTCTTAAGGATCATCATAAAAAGAGAATAAGTCTTACCTTGGACAACAGCAAAACCTGACTAGATTGTTTGGACAATGTAGCATGGGAGTTCTTGTGGTTTAATGTACACATGCTACTTTAACATTTCTTTAAAATTCTATTGAATGCTGTAATGTATTTTGTGTTCTACTTAATATTAAATATAAAAAGCCTATCATAAAACAGATATTGAATTTACCAAAGGGGAAAAGGAGGAAGGGTTAAATTAGGAGGCAGGGTTAACATTTACACATTACTTTATGTAAAACAGATAAGCAACAAGGACATTCTATATAGCACAGGGAATTATACTCAATATTTTATAATAACCTATAAGGGAAAAGAATCTGCAAAAGATGTGTGTGTGTGTTTCACATGCATGTGTGTTAACTGAATCTCTCTGCTGTAAATTTGAAACTAACACAACATTGTAAATCAACTGTATTTCAATAAAAATAGAATTATGCTGAATTTCACAATTTCTAAGTTTAATTATAGTCCCATGGTAGTACAAATCTTTGGTTCTAAGATTTCCCTATGCATCAATGTCAATGCCTATAAACATATTTCAAACCTCATGCCCAGGCTTTTGAAAACTAAAATATGTCAAATAAACATACCATGTTTTGTTTTGTTTTGTTTAGAAGCAGTTCCTGGCATTCTGAAGAGAGTTTAGTACATGAGGAGAAG
The DNA here is from genome assembly GCA_004024745.2 of Catagonus wagneri. Taxonomy (NCBI): domain Eukaryota; kingdom Metazoa; phylum Chordata; class Mammalia; order Artiodactyla; family Tayassuidae; genus Catagonus; species Catagonus wagneri. The sequence goes on from PVHT020000009.1 coordinate 350,608, forward strand.
TCAATAATCTAAAGACTTCCCCCTCAACTCTTGCATACTTTTGATAGCAATGTAAATTGGTAAAGCCACTGTGAAAAACAGTGTGAAGATTTCTCAAGAAATTCAACATAAAACTATTGTGTGATCAAGTGATCTCATGTATGAGGAAATGAAATGACTGTCTCAAAGAGAAAATGCACCTTTATGTTCATTGTAATATTATTTGCAATACTGAAGATATGAAAATGACTGTCCATTGATGCATGAACAGTTAAAGTGTGATTTTATGTATATGTAAAGAAAAATCCTCGAACAGTAACACATAACTATACATAAAAATTATGTATATGATGTAGAAAATATCTATATAAATATATAAAACATGATATAATCTTATCTGCATGTGGAATCTAAAAATCAAAGAAATAGAGAACAGATGATTGGTGGTTGTCAGGGGCAGTGGGTGAAGGGTGGGGGAGATGGCTGAAGGTGGTCCAAGCATCTAGTTATAAGATAAATAAGCCCTGAGGTTGTAATGTAAATCATGATGACTACAGTAAACAGTACTGAATTGTATATTTGAAAATCGCTAAAGGAATAGATTCTAAAAGTTCTCACCATGCACACACACACACACAAATTCTATTTGAAGTGATGGATGCGTTAACTAACTTTATTGTAGTAACTGTTTTGCAAAAATACATGAATCCAATGATTTCATTGTATACCTTACACTTACATAATGTTATATGTCAATTATATTTCAATAAAACTGGAAAAAAACCAAGACTTATCTCTTTCTTACCCTCCAAAAATCAAAGAATTAAAAAGAAAGATGAGAAGAAGGGGTGAAAAAAGATAATAGTGAGGCAAAATTGGGGTCAATATTCTCTTCTCTCTTCTAGATTGTCTCCTAGTAATCAGCATTGCCCTGCACTGGTGCATAGCAGTGTGAAATTAGACAATGTTTACAAATGAAGATTCCCATTGTTCAAAGTCTGATAAAAAATTAAACAGCCAAAGGAATGCCAAGAGGATAATTGATGATGATACCTCAGTTATGTATATAATGAAATATAATTATTTGGCATCAGGAAATAATTCCACAGATTAGTTCCAGAATCCCTTACTCTATAATCAGATCAGGTCTTATCCTACAAGCTCAAGATCTGTCACATTGTGTACAAAAATTTAAAGTATCCACAATATGTAGTCTCAGATCATCTATCCATGAGTGGGTAGTGAGTACATTACAGTTCCCCTATAAGTGACATGTTTTCCCTTCCACACAGTGAGCGACCATATGATAAGAGAATCATATGTGCCATGTTGGAAGAAAAGGTTACAGGTACAGGTAACCTTCATTTTTTAAGCTAGAGGACGCTAAGGGTTAACTGTATTCTAGTTAGAAGTGGCAAAATACTATACCAGTTTACACACACACACAAAACACAACATGAGCTTTCATTTCCTTGTCTGCCTGTGCAAAACATGATTTTATGATGGTTTTTTAACAAGGTACTCCTGGCTAACTTTGGGGTGAATATGTGTGCAAAGAGGGAAGGTAGATTCCCAACCCTAAAGTGATTAGGTCATTGTACTGAGACACATAGAACAACGTAGTTCAAAGGGCTTTAAAGAAGCCATATCCCTTGCTGGCTCAATATCCATCAATGCTGGGGCCACTCTGCCTGTAAAGGATGTTCTTGGGTTATCCTGATTATGTAGACAGAAAGCCACTGCAACAGCATATAAATCAGCCAGAACTATCTTTAGCTTCAGCAATGGCAGGTCATACTTTTGCCACTTCGAGCTTTGAAATTGTTGAAATTGTGTGACAAGAATTAATATACTAGCAGACATGTAGGGTAAGGTAAAGACAGATAAAACTGCTATAATATAGATCCCTAGTTGATTCAGGATATGCTTGGGAAACAAGAACAGCAGGGTCACAACAAACTCTATACTAAGACTGAAATAAGGGTACAAGGATCTATTATTTGTCTCAGACCATATATTTTTAGATCATTTGGATAGCATTCACAAAAATAGATATCTCTCATAGATAGCATGTGTATGATCATGAATAATTATGTTTAATCCATAAATATATCATTTGTGCATTTAAAGGATGTACAAATAAGTACATAAACTATAATTAAACTCATCCTATTTTCCTCATTTTTTTAACCTTTTTAACTTATATACAATTGCCAATTGCTAAAGTACAAAGTAAAATTATCAGCACAACTGAGAAAATGTTTAATGGTAAAAAATTATATGACATATTTATGTCATTAAATATATGTGTGAGTTAAATAATAATGTTAGTAATCACCATCTAGATTTGTTGCAAGAAAACTATAATCTACTATTTCGTTCAATAAATTTGTTATTCATTTTATAGTAAATGAAATAAAAGACATATTAATAAGTATAAATTATGAAAGCAATAGTAGTAGTAAGTAAAATAAAAATGAGAGATTTATAAAAACTATCATTTTCAGGCCATTTTTTGCATAAATTCCTCTGTATAAGCAAAACAATCATGGAATTCCATATATACTAAATTTAGATAATGTTTAGTAATACCTTATCTGTAAAATAGTGTGAGGCCTTGATTGCATACCTGGAGAGAAGTTTGTTGTTTAAATTTTCAGTTAGTATTAAGCTGAACTGCACCATAAATCACAGAGCACATTACATTAGGCAACATTCTGTTACAGCCCATCTTAATTTAGCAAACTGTGTTGCTTCTACACAGTTAAGATAGAAGAGAGTGCTATGTGCTGTTCTAAGAAAGACAGGAAGTGTACAATCCATATGTACAAACATATTTAATAATATATTGAAAGACTTTTGTGTGGTGTGTCAAAGTAAATTTATTTCCTAGGACTCCACTTATTATCTTAATGTTTACATATTTCATAGTATTAAAAAAGGCAAGGTTATTTATCTTACTCTGATTTCAGCAAACACAAAACAAACTAGCTTGTCTGTTCAGTATTTCATCTGAGATTAGATAGATGGTTATCTATAGACAGGTAGATGGAATAGATATCTCTACAGATTCTATCTATCAACATATATTTATTTCAAAAATGGGATTGTAAAGTACTTCAGATAGCCATGCGTTAGGAGACAATCTTTGCATATTTAAATCATACTGACTTATTTTAAATGATTCATGTCCATTAAGGGAGGCTGTTTTATAAAGCAAGAGCAGAAAACAATAATCTAAAGAAAGTTTACCTTAGAATTCTTATAATTAAAAAGTTAAGAGAGTCATGTAATAAAATGGAATGGAGAAAATTAGTGTGAAAGTTACTTTTGAAAGTTATCTTGTGACTATGTAGTCTACTATTTACCAGAACTTCTCCACAGAACAGGAGGTTAGGTAGGTAGCTGCTTGTGCTCTTCAGCGTTTATGTAGGGATGTACCTATCCTGAGAAGCTACAGGTCATTCAGAACAGTGGGGATATAGATACATTAATTAGTTATTAGCCCATTTTATCCTCAATGAAGAATGTTTTAATTTTAATTTTTAATTAAATTTTAGTTTATTTACAACATTGTCCTTATTTTTAAAAGAATGTTGTCAGATTAATATACCATCCTCATGTTGTCTAAGCAATGGCGTTTTTCTGATTGTTTAAGCTTTGTAAAGTGAACTTTCCTTTTCTATTTACATTGCATTCTTAATTTGAGATAAAAATAAAATGTGTGGCAACACATTGCAGATCTTTTAATATCCTATATGGGATAAAAATACAAAAAATGTAAATAATGTATCAATTAATACATCATATTTTGTTTGATATGTTTTGATGGTGGGTTAATTAATATCAATTATATTTTACTCAGTGTTTGAATAGATACCTGGTCTGAATACACTAAAGAAGATTTTAGGTACAAAGATTCAATAAATTAAACACCTTCAGTGGTGGATGCAATATTAAATGGTACAACAACTGAAAATGAGCCTTGTGAGTGCCAGTTTTTCCCCTGGAATCCTTCCCTTCACACCTCTGTTATTAACCTTACATGGGTATTTTTACAGGCAAATAACTACATTTGATCCAAAGGATTGAAATAACTTATTTTGATTAATTTGTCAATCAATTTGCGTAATTAATTTGATCTTAAATTTGAACTTTCTTTAAGCTGGTTTTAATAAGTGTCATGATACTCCCTGAACCTATGACTTACAAAATAAATCTACTTGATGGGTCCATTTATTATTTTCATTTTAACCTGGCATTCACCACTTTAAAACTTCAAGTACAATGAAATACATTGATTAACAAAAATTGCACCGGCATGGATGGTTTTGATAACACAGCTGAGGCAGTTCATTTATGCACATATATTGTTACGGATTTTGTTCCCACCATAAAAGTAACAAGTAAAAGTGGAGATCATCATTTGAACAGAGCTGCTGTAATGCTCCTCTAATCCTGCTGTATATTATCTAGCTTGTATAGTCTAGCTTGTATTTCTTTGTTTCTAGATACACTATAAAAGCAGTATCTCCAGGTTTTTTTAGTTTTAAAATTTCTAGGAAACACTAGAAAAATTAATTTCGGTCTTTTTTTCCCCCTTAAAAACCCACAATATATTGTGAAAGATGATAAGAGGTCGATGTGCTAGGTGGATATAGTCAGGTCTCAGTGACTCTGTCTCCCTTAGCCTCTTCCCTAGGCTGCTCACAGGTTCCTGGAGAACGATGCTTTTTGTGTGTATCACTATATCATATATGACCAGCTGTGAGTCAGGACAACCACTGAGACAGGAGACAGTTAATAAATACCCTAGATTTGTCACACCTCAGTAGGAAAATTCTGATGCAAGTTCCATAATTTAACTTAGAAGGTCAGCAGCTGGACTGAACCATACTCTCTCATACTGGTAATTTGCACACCATTTTTTGCCATCCCTTTTCCTGGTCTCACTTTCCCACCATCTAATAGTGCTTCCTGGAATTGCCTTTCTTCAAATGTATTTGATCCCAAATCCATGTCTCAAGATTTGCTTTAGAGAAATACAAATCTAGACACCTTTTCCTTTACTTATTTATTTATTATTTATTTATTTTTGGAGCTTGGGAATGAGGCAGGAAATGAAGGACTAAAAGATTTACTTCTCCATCACTGGCGCTCCCAACATTGTCATTTGCTACATATAAGATCTCAAATCCCAACTCATGCACATCACAGCCAAGACACAATGTTTTATTTTAATCAAGTATTTTTTGTTCTTTGAGGTAGTTGACTTAATTTAGAGTCAAATAACAAATCAATGTTATAGGCCATCTATTCTGTATGAAACCTGTCTGTCAGCAAAGAAGCCAATACTGACATAGGGCAGTACTGCAATTAGTCCAGAGGTGGCCATGTAGCTCTAAAAAATTGAAACTGCCTAATACAGATAAACAGTTCATAGATTTGCACTATTCTTATTGTTGGTGTGGTTAATCTCACAAACAGGAATCCGCTGTGAGATAACTGAACACTTAGCCGTTGAAATCAGATATCGATTGATAGTCTCCAGAGTTTACAAATGAACAAACATAGCTTAATTTAAAGGGAAATATTTCCAAAGTATTCTTAATTATGACTCTCAAATGTATGTTTCTTACACAGAAAAATTCTTAACTGCTCTCACTGTATTTGCTGCCTCTACTCTATTGTCTATCTCCATTCTCGTCCAAATTGGACTTAAACCCAACCTCTTCAGTGAAATTGCCTTCAAAGTAATTTAGCCACAACTTTATCCTTTTCTTTATCTTTACCCTATCCTTTATCTTTTTCTCCTTCAACTTTCTCAGCAACACTGTACAAAATCATGACTTCTTGAAGCCCTCCTGTCCCTTGGAATTCATAATTCCCTCTCCCCTTGTTTTGGTTATATCTCAGTAGAAATTTCTTTTTTCTCTGATGATTTGTCCCCCTCAGATCAGCATTGTATAGTGAAATGTTCTTGGTCATGGCTCTTGTCCTCTCATCTGCTCTTCATTCTATCCCTGAGTGATCCTATCTAGTGACAATTTTAAATACCATTTGTATCTCGAGGTCTGATCTAATTTAGGAACTTGTGACTGGTATTCACCATTTCCAGTTTAACAACTCTAACTGCCTGTTAAATTTACACATCAAACTCAAATTCTATTTTCCCATGAAAACCTATCCCTTATCTAAGACTTTCCCACCTCATTAAATGTTACTTAATTCCCATTAGTTCTCAGGGTAAATCCAAGGTGTCATTCTTATTTCCTTTTTCATGCATTCCACATTGAAATCTGTAGAGCATTAGAATTAGATAACAGGTCCAGAGTAGCTCCAGAATTAACTGCTTAAATCTTTATGACTGCAGTCCAGATATCCATTATTTTTGTCCACATATTGCACATTTACTGATTTTCCTGACATTATTTCTGACCCCAATAGACCATTCTCTAGAGAGTACACAACAGCAGCATAATCATCTAACTGCTTAAATCTGATTATGATATTTCCCTGCTTAAATTATTATTGACTTTTCAATTAAAATGGCACCCAAAGTCTTCACAATCATATGTAAAACCCAGCACTTGGGCTCTGCCTCCTCTCTCATCTTTCTGCCCACTCTACCTTCACTATGGTTCAGTCAGATAGGGCTTTTGTTTTGTCCCCACATGCAGGGGAAAAATATAGATATTGTATACATTCAACATGCATTTGATCAATGAATGGAAGAGCTTGAATAACCCATGTCTTCCACTCATTTTTTATTACATTGACTAGTTTCTTGATCTCTTGAAACCATAGTCTGCTACTCTGCATACTAACAATAATCTCCACTATCTTGAATAGTTACTGTGACAATTGCCTCCATATTTGTAAACATCTGTTATACAGAAGGTACTTACTAGGTGGTCATAATATTTGATACTATTAGTAAGCCAATAATACTGACACAGTGATTCAAATGCTGGAAGTCATCAACATGTCATGTACTAAAGATGAATATGTAACAAATCTTAGCTTATCTCTGAGATACATGCACCTTAAATGTAGATATATTAGATATTCTAAATTATTTTGGTGATTATTGCACCAAAGCATAAACACAGTTACTACTGATAGTGCAACATCCTGGAATGTAGTTTGGGGCAACATGTTAGAGCCTTGGCTTTCTCACAAGAATATTACCAATAATGATAGGATAACCTCCTTAGATTGTTGTTAGAATTAAATTGGAAATCCCAGGAAATATTTTAGAACAGTTCCCACATATGGTGAACATCTCATTTAGCTGAGATGATAATTGATCTGACAACCAGTGAAATAAATATGATTTGGTTTTTATCATCATTGCATAAGATAAATATAAGTCTGCTAAACATTACTGCGAAACTCCCAAGACTACTGTAGGTCACATCCAGCAACAATAGATTCAGAAGGTATACAATCTGTCTGCATTCAACTCATCATCTATGAGTTGAATTATGCCCCCCCCATTTATCTATCCAAGCTCGAATTTCCAGTGTGACTGTATTCAAAGATAAGACCTCTGAGGAGGTAAATAAAATCAAATGAGGTCCTAAATGTAGGGTCCTAATTCAGTAGGACTAGTATCCTCATAAGGAAACTAAGAAACATCAGATACTCCTCTCTTTCTGTGCACACAGAGAAAAGGTCCTGATGGGAAGATAGCCATCTGAAAGCCAGAAAGAGAGGTCTCATCAGAAAACAACCCTGCTGGATACCTTGATTTTGGACTTTCAGGCTTCAGAATCTGAGAAAACAACCGTTTGTTGTTTAGGCCACCCAGACAGCAGTATTCCATTACGGCAGCCTGAGCAGACTAACACAGACACCAGGCCAGCCCAGGAGGAAGGAGACTCTTACACATCGGGAAATTAGAAAATGTGCCAAGGCAACGCATCAGAGATACATGAATAGCAAATAAGCATATGAAATTATGTTCCATATCACATATCATAAAGAAAATACATATTAAAACAAGACACCACTACATGCCTAATATATTGGCCAAAATCTGGAGCATTAACAACTCCAAATAGTGGGAGGATACAGAGCAACAGGAACACTAATTCGTCGCCAGTGAAAGTGCAAATTGGCACAGCCACTTTGGAAGATTGGTTAGTGGCTTCTTAGAACACTATAAATACTCTTATTACTTTATCCAGCAATCACTATCCTTGATATTTACTCAAAGAGGCTAAAGGATGCACATCCTTAAACCTGAATACAGATGATTATAGCAGTTTTATTCATAATTGATATAAATTGGAAGCAATGAAAGTCCCTCAGTAGGTAAATGGGCAAATAAACAATACTACATCCAGCCAATAGAATATTATTCATCACTAAAAAGAATGATCTATTAAAGCATGAAAAGACATGAAGGAAATTTACATGTACATTATTAAGTGAAAGGAGCCAATATGAAACTGCTACATGATGTATGATTCCAACTATACAACATTCTGGAAAAGGCAAAACTATGGAGACAGTAAAAAGATCAATGGTTGCCAGGTGTTAGTGATGAAGAAAGGATGAATAGGCCAAGCACAAAAGATTTTTAGGGCAGTGAAACTGTTCTCTATATCACTTTAATGGTGGATACATGTCATCATACATATTTGTCAAAACCATGAAAAGAACACCACCAAAAGCGAACTACACTGTATACTATGGACAATGTGTAATTATGATGCATCAATGTAGGTTCATCAGTTTTAAGAAATGTATCACTCTGGTGGGGGACGCTATGCACATAGGGGATATATGGAAAATCTTTTTACCTTCCACTCAATTTTGCTGTGAAAAGCTTCTTTAAAAAAAATAAGCCACTTTACATATCAAAAAAGGACATTGGGAATATTGTTTAATGAATTATTTGTTGACGCAGAGACAGTTAAGGAATGAAGTTTATTTCAGTGTCTAAAACTACCACATAGAAGTTCCCTGGTGGCTAAGCAGGTTAAGGATCCAGCATTGTCACTGCAGTGGACCGGGCTGCTGCTGTGGCTCGGGTTCAGTTCCTGGCCCCAGAATTTCTGCATGTCACAGCTGTGGCCAAAAAAATAAATGGATAAAAATAAACAAATAAATAAAATAAAACCACCATTTAATGAACATCTCATTAAATGCAACACAGTGTTTACCTAGCGTATTTTCATCTCAGGAAGAGACAATGCAAGGCAATATTCACTACAACAGGCTATTTAACTATGTAATAATGTCTGCTAGCATTTAGTAAGTATTATGGCTACTGACTTCATTTAAATGCATGTAGATGTTATTACCACGTTCATTGTACATGCTTGTGCTGTGACATCAGTCATTTACTATAGAGAAGAAATAAAAACAGAAATCAAAAAAGAGCTTTTAAAAGCTAGTTAAAAGAAGTTAATTGCTGTGATTCAGCTATTATTCTCTCAAGAACACTTAATCTTACTGATAGCACACTATAATTAAATTGAAAACAAAATGCTGTTTACCTGAGTGTTTTATTCATATTCACGTTGAAAAATATCTCATGTGGGTGATATATTACTTAATCTGGACAGAAAGCTGGATTGATCAGATTAAATAAAATGTCACCACTGTCACTCTGCTGAACTCACAGTGCCATCTTTCTTCCCGACAACTCAGTTTAATCTTAAATTTTCCTCTTGCCCCCTCTCCTCTCACAAATGGGGAAAAAGAGGGAGAAAGCCAGGGAAAGGGTAAGAAGGAGGGCTAGGCTAACTCTATGACTTTAAATTGATATAATAGACACATTTCACATATTCTTTTATAATTACAAAATATAATTCAAAAGTAAATAGGCTAGGAATTTTCTCCCAGGAAAATCATCAAAGATGAATTAACTCAATAGATTCAGATTGAATCTTTCCATCATATAATCACAATAAAACAACCACGTATTGAAAGGAGCTTCTGAAAAATAAAATGCCATCTCTATAAAAGTATCCTCAAAGTGAGTGGTGTGTGGGATGAATATCCCACCTTTTGTTCTTCCAGAAGGACAAAACATTGTAAAATATAGAAACTCACAAAATACAGTGTCTTCTTTGAAATCCTTTTTTAGGATCATGGATTTAAAATACAAAATAATAAAGTCAGAGATGCTGTTTTTTTTCTGCCCAAAAATTGATTTCAAATTATAGTTATTTTCAACAATTGATTTTCTTTTCTTTTTTGGCCGCACCCATGATATGTATAAGTTCCCGGGCCAGGGATCAAACTCACATCACAGAAGTGGCTCAAGCTGCTACAATGATAACACCAGATCCTTAACTTACTGAGCCAAAAGGGAACTATAACAATTAATAGACATTACAGAAGAAGTGTATTTAAACTCTTGTCTCAAGTCAGCATTTCTTTATTTAATTATTTACTTAAGCATTTTCCTTAAGTATCTATTTAAGCATTCATGCATCTAAGATTATTTATGTTTTTATTGTACCTTATATCAGAAAGATTTCAGGCAGTCTAATAAATGCAAACACAACACTATAGTAAAATATAAACAAAAAATAAAGACAAAGAAATATATACATTATAGTTAAAAAACGAGAAAATATTAACACCTCTCTTTCCTTCCCTCTCCTCCTTGTCACCTCCTTTTTACATCCTTAAAAGTCTTAAAGTCCTGAGTACTAGGAAGCTGGATATAGATATCTTGTTCAAATAAAAATAAAGAGGTTATTCTACTAGGCCTGATAGTGAAACTGGAACATGAGTAACTTTATCCCATAAAACAGCTTAAAGGTCATAGGAACCACTGACTAGATTCTATCAGAATCCCAATAAAATGGAAATGGAATAACAAAAGAGAAAACAGCCACGTAAAACTTCTTGATTTTTTTTTTTGTATTTCATTTCATGAACACATCTCAGAAAAACACCAAACTGTATATATTTTCAATTCAAAATTATATAAACCATTTGGGAATAATGCTATGAATCCTTTGATTTTATTTCGAAAAATTAAATAAGCATCAGCCACTCATATAGGAAAGGCATTTGGTGGTACTAGCTTTTATATGGTTTTAGTTGTTTGTAATATTCAACATGGATAATTTTTCCATGTTTTCCTCTCAGTACTTCTGCAAATTTTGACAGTCTGGAATTTGAGACAGTTGTGCTTAAAATCATGAAGCAAACATTTAAGACAAGCTCGGTACTATTTGCTATGATACCTCATTACTCATTTTGACAGTGGTGTTATTTTCATCATTTTTTTTTCATTTTTTTACAGTTTTATTGATATATAGTTGATTTACAAGCTTGCAATAATTTCTGCTGTACAACAAAGTGATTCAGTTATAGATGTACATAAATCCATTTCCTTTCAGATTCTTTTCCCACATAGATTATCACAGATTATTGGGTAGAATTCTCTGCGCTATACAGCAGGTCCCCATTGACCTTAAGTTACATGGCATCTATAGGTTATGAATCAAAGTAGCTTTCATATTTTCATAAATTTCATCATATATGACTCAATCCATAAAGTTCTTTTAAGCTCCAAATATTTGGTTTTTGTTTGTTTTCTGGGGAAATGCCGTTTAGTCTTGTGTCAAATAGATCCTCCGAGATTTAACATAAAAAGCTGATCTTAGAAGTACTAGGAAGCATTTATGTATTTACTAATCTTCAGGGTCATTGCCAGTGAAAAGCTGTACTTCTTGTGATGATTTACGTGGATTAATATGTCTTTAATCTGATGAAATTATCTTTAAGATAACCTCAGTTATCTTTATTTATATAGACTCAGTCAGAAGATGTTTCTACCTACTTGTCATGTGACTAATGAAATGCTGAAAACAGAAATGATAACAACAAAAATGATACTGTAATTTAAAATTATCTGAAAGGTGCATAAAGTAAAATCAATTCCCCCCAGGAACTACCCAAAAATAAAGTGACTGGCAAAAGGACGTGACATGTTGCAAAGGTTAAGCTTTAGGTTACCTTTTTTAGAAAGACGTTTTATTTTATATTAGAGTGCTTTAAGAAAATTTGATTTCTGTGTCTTCTATAGCATTCTGGATTTTCTAAGAGTAAAAATATTGCTTTCTTCAGCCTTAAACAGCAAAGTGAAATTATTTGCTTCCTAGAGCAGAATGCTGTTTTGCACATAAGTAACAGTCTTTTACCTGGAATACAGAACATGAGGCTACTTAACATTCTGCTGAGGCAAGAGACACAAAAGACGGTGACATTATCTTGTTGCTGTTTGTCACATCTCAAATCACGCTTTTGAATTTAAAAATGAAGAAAACACCAAATTGATGAAAACTTGTTTACTTTCAATTTTTAGACGGTTTTGGTTGAAAAACAAAGGTTTAGAATAATGCCATTTGTCAATATTTTTGTAACACTGAGCTTCAAAGTGATTTTGGTAAAAAGAAGTCATATGTGTAGACATTCAACTGTCAAATAGCATGAAAAAGTGTTTTAATTGGGTTTAGTTGCACAAAAGTTATAGGTATTTTAAATAATAACCACACAGCCAATAAAATGTCTTCTCCTTACATACATACAGTTACAATCCCTGGCATTCAAATATCCCATTTCCCCTTAATCAGGTAAGTGGGGAATATTCTAACCTAGTAAGGAATTGCAATTTATTCTAATTTAATTTGAATTAATTATATATGCATATATATATTTAAAACTAATTCTGATTAAAGGCAGAGCTAGGTCTCTAAAAAGACAACTAATTTGTGATTTTTTTTTAACCTCAGGGAGTTGGAAGAATTTCTTCACTCTATTTGTTATCCTATGGGGATATCACATTATAAATGAGGTTTCTGAGAATATGAAGGCTATCTAATACATACAGGCAAAAATTCACTTTCAACTTTGAGTCACACAGAAAGACAAGAGTGGTAATTTTTGCCAAAGGGAAGCAACGTCAAGAGGGAACTAAGCAGAATCTGGAATTCAGAAACTTTAAATTACATAAAGAGTGCAAACTTTCAAGTTAGCCGTTTAGTTAAGTATTGCATAAGAACCACATCTGTGTGAGGTCTTTCAAGAAATGGCCCTTATTTTCCTCTGATCTTACTATACACAGTCATGAATGACTGATATTAAATTTTTATTAAATAGAAATACCTTTAGATGAATGAAAATATGAACAGATTCATCTTCTTATTGAAGAGAAATAAGGAAACAAAATGAATTCAAAACATAAGATAGAATATACAATGTAAAAAGATATTTTTATTATTGTAACTTAAATGTACATAAGTGATGATAATGCAAAAACTAAATTTCTGGGAATAAAAAAAATTTCCATTTACAGATGAAAATTAGAAAATAAAATGGAACTGACATGGTCAGTCCCTCCTAATAACCAATAAAATAAGTATACAGGATTTCAAAAAAAGAAGAATACTGTATCATCAAAGAAGGCGAAGAGTTGCCAAGGCTTTTGGAAATTAAAACTGAGAAGGACTCAGGAGTTCCCTTCATGGCACAATGGAAACAAATCCAACTAGTACCCACGAGGATGAGTGTTCAATCCCTGTCTTCATTCAGTGGGTTAAGAATCTGGCATTGCCTTGAGCTGTGGTGTAGATTGCATACGCGGCTGGGATCCTACGTTGCTGTGGCTGTGGTGTAGGCCAGCAGCTGTAGCTCCAGTTTGACCCCTGGCCTGGGAACTTCCATAGGCCTAAGAAGCAGAAAAAAAAAAAAAAAAAAAAAAACCCTGAGAGGGACTGATTTTTCTTTTTCTTTTGAATAGGAAGAGAAATAAATCAAGATCAAAGAGGGAAACATTTCTACTTCCTCCAAACTGGGAAGATGAGTCTATTATTCAGCCATTATTCTGTGAAGAATGAATTAGCAAAGAACACCAGTAAAATGCCAAGGTACACAAACCAAAAACTTGACCCCAGAGGAAAGAGAGATAATATAGGACACAGAAGATTTTTAAATTCATCATATTAAAAGGTATTCAAGAAGAAATCTCATAAATGGAGTTAATAAGCTTGTAGGAGGTTAAAATGCAAGGTTTTTTTCATTGCTATTGTTGTTTCCTTTTGTTTTGTTTTTCCAAATCCTTTAACCCACTGCACCGGCTGGGGATCAAACCCGTGCCTCCATAGAAATCTAAGCAGCTACAGTCAGATTCTTAACCCACTGTGCCATAGTGGGAACTCCAAATTGAACTTTTATTGGTTTAAAACAATAAAAGGCAAAACTAACGTTAAAGAATCCTAGATGGCAATGCCAAGAAATAGAGGCATTCACAGGCCAGGTTTTTGAAAGTGGCTGCTAGAGAAGGAAACATCCTTTTATGTCCCTGTATCCAAAACTGAAAAGTGAATAACCATATTTCTTTTAACATCTGCATTGTTTTTCCTTGTTTAGAGTATGCATTGATCATAATGAAATTAGATTTTTAGGGTTACTGGTGTCTAAATGCTGTTCCCATTTATGCTGTAAAAAATGAATGTATAACTGGCCAAACTTTAAAGAAAAAATTGGACAAAGATCAGGGAATTAATGCCCTTATCTCACAAAGCCAAAACTTTAAAAATCATCAAAATTCACAACACCAGAAAATATATATATATATATATATATTCACACACACATTTTTAAACTTACAGAGATTACCAGTTGAAGAATAAGACTGATAGAAATATCAAAACAGTGTTGATTAGATCAAAATAAGGGTAGAAGAAGTTACATATTTTTTTACAAGGGTTAACCGATACTATTGGATATTACAGCAAAGGAAATGTAGGTGTACACAAAAGTATTCAAAAGTTATGAAAGTAATTGCCAGTAGATGTTTTCAAAATTGTTAAAAATAAGAATGAACTCATTATATATTTAGGATATTTTTACTAACTCTTTTACTTTACTGATGAATTATAAGTCTTACCACTGTATAAGAAAAATATTTCAGGAATTAACTCAAAAATACCGGTGATAAGCTCCCATTTGTTACCCAAACCATGCACTTTTTCTTTGCCTTGGAAAAGACAATGAAGAAAAGTCACATAAAAAGAGGCTTTATTGTCCAAAAGACTCGGGGATTTGCATATGCTATATCACTGAAAGCATGCATTACCCTAATTTATTACATCAAAACTGACAATAGCCACAGCAAGGCCAAGCAGCTAGTAAAGGGGGGTGGTCCACAGAGGCTGGTGTTATCTGTAGTCTCATACTTTTCTGCACACTGCTTCAATATCCTTGGTGACCTGAAACTAACATTCTTTGTTAATTTAGATGTGCTCTAAATCACAGTGCATTTTCTATCAAGAGACAAAAACCTATGAAGCTCTAAGTATGAGTAGAGTTTAAAAAAATACAAAAAAACACCAGAAAAAGATGAGATCTTGGATCTGGGTCGCCATGGAGGGCTGTTTTGAAAATTCTGTTATTTTGAAACAAGTGATTAACCCCTATGGTTTACCGTTTCCTATTTGTAAATTGAGTGAGTTGAACTGATGTTTGAAAAATGTTTCAGCTTCCAGTCAAAGAGGAAAACAAAGGAATGACAGCATTTAAAGGTGAAAACACAAAACAACAGGTTGTAAGGCCAGATCACCAAGTAAAGTAATTAATGCAAAAATCTGAAAGTATTTGTGCAAATTGCAATGTACCTTTTAACTAGTTATTCTGCAACAAAAATGTGGCTGTGACAAAAATGTCATCAAAAAATGAGGCTGCCCAGGATCCTTTTTCTGTTTTCACAATCTATTAACAAAGTGAGCAGAGGAGTTCCCGTCATGGCTCAGTGGTTAACAAATCTGACTAGGAACCATAAGGTTGTGGGTTCAATACCTGGCTTTGCTCAGTGGGTTAAGGATCCGGTGTTGCCACAAGCTGTGGTGTAGGTCACAGACAGGGCTCGGATCCCGCATTGCTGTGGCTGTGGCATAGGCTGGTGGCTACAGCTCCGATTAGACCCCTAGCCTGGGAACCTCCACATGCCGCGGGTTCGGCCCTAAAATGACGACAAAAAAAAAAAAACAAAGTGAGGAGGATCCACTTAGTACACTAAGAAATTCTTACATGTCAACCTAATTAGGGAAAATTGCTCAATAGTAATTTGTTTTGTTTTGTTTTGTTTTTCCTAGACTCAAAAGTAGGAAAAGCAAAACAAAACACCACTGCTGACTAATAGCTGTGTATTGCTGTTGTTGACACTTTTTGTCTTTTAATAACACACTTGATAGAGTAGTGTTTACCTAATATTTGACCATGTCTTTAAGTTAGTTTAATAAGTAAGAGAGTCTTCTGGAAGAGTCTTTATAAATCTGCCCATTTCCTCCCCATTAGTTTTTGGGCAAATAAACTATGTCATAACGAAGATGACTAAGGGACCATACCAAGAGAGTGCAAAAGAGTTAATCCCTATCGTTAAATATGGCATTTATGACCTACTATATTTTTAAATTGTTAACTTCTGGTATTTTTAATATACTTGGTATAATACTGAAGAATAATGGTTTTCAAGATAATTATAACTCCTCAAAGATGCTTTAGTTGGCATCATTATCACAGGATCTTGAGTTGGCCATGCCATGTCAGATTGACTTTCAACCATTTTCCAGAATATATGCTAAAGAGTCACTGTTTAATGTAAATTACAGTCAATCTGAAGGTCCAATTTGAAAATTGTAAGACCCTCTCAGGTCTTCAAAGTAATGTTGTTTTTCTCTAAGGAAGGCTGATTGGCATGGTCACCTGTTCCTAAATTAGGGCTCATTTCCTAAAGTCAGGGTACAAGGCAACCAATTACATTTAATCAGTAATTCTCAGTGTCCTCATATCTTTTCAGAACCACATAGAGTTCAGGGCAATTTTTAAATGCATTCTCAACGTTATCAAAACCTAGAAAATTATTTGAGCACATGGTAATTTATAGAGATGATATTTTCTGCTACAATTCATTCTTCGTAGTTATACTAATCAAAGACAAACAAGTGATATAAGACAAAGCTTTTGTTTTTTCTTTTCTTTCTTTTCTAGCTTCTTCTTTCCCCATTTTTTCTTCCTTTTAAAAAATTTTTAATTTTTTTTTTTATTTTATGGCATTCCCAAGGTATATGGAATTTCCCCTTCAGGGATTGAACAGACACTTTTAACCCACTGTACTGGGTTGGGGATTGAGCCTGAGCCTCTGAAGAGACCTGAGCCACAGTAGTCAGATTTTTAACCCACTGCAGCATAGCAGGAACTCTTTTCTCTTTTTTCTTTTTTTTGCTTCTTTAACTGCAGAGATGGAAGGTGAGGGTTTGCTTTGGCAAATGCTCAGCAAGCACATTCTATTTGCCAAGATGTGGACTAGGTGTTGATTGGCTATTGATAGCTGGTAAATGTCTGTGTATTTAAATAGACGCAAGTGTAGAACAAGCATACTTTATATTTAAGCATGTTTCTTGACATTGCACTGGGAACCTGTGTTGACTTTACAGCAACAATATTCCCCATTCCTCAACATAAATAAACTAGCACTGCTTAATGTCTTCAGTGTTTACAACATAAACTATTTTGCAAGACAATTTTTCCCTAATTTTATATGTACATGTTAAAATAACAGTTTAATGCGCAAGGCTTTGACTTACCACTAAGGCATAAAGAAAACAAAAATAAGTGGATTGTACTTTTGAGTCTAATGATTCTTGGAACCCTACATAAATCCTTTTCGAACTTAAGACACCTAAACACCCATGCTAATGAGTGTTTACAATCATAGTGTCAGCATAAGATTGAAAATATAATAAAAAAGCTTTTCACTTGAATTTTCCTTTTATGGGCCCTCTTTGATAACTTATTAAGTTTATTTGGGACCTAAGACATCCTTTGCATGTCTGGTTATGTGCTTGCAAGAGTTCTATGATTCTCTAAAGTTGTGAGCATCTCGGTTCAGTATGTATGTAGAGGAAGTTTGAGGACAAAAGGAAACACAAATTCTGTATGCCCTTGCAGCTTCCCTGTCATTAGACCTCAGCTAGAGTTGCTTCAAATACTTGTAAGAATTTAAAACAATTGCTTTCCATTCTGATATGACATTTGATTTTATGTGTTAAACAGTCAAAGTGTCTGCACTAACTTTCAGTTATTTTTAAGTGATGTAGGCAACAGAAAGTTATATAAAAGCTCTTAAGGCAAATATTTTTTTAAAAATAAAGAGGAAGAGAACTAGGCCTGTGGGGGCTCAATTAGGCTTGTCCTTTTCACAACCAATAAAATAAGTAAGTAAGTAAGTAAGTAAGTAAGTAAATAGGAGATTAAATGCTAAGAGCACACCTGGTCCTAGCTACATAAAGAAAATAATAAATGTTTGGATCTCTAATTTAAACATGGCTCATTTCTCAAAGAGCTAATTCAAAGAAATGCCATATAATATCCTATCATACCCTGCAATTCTAACTTACTGAACAAAATCAAGTCTCTGAAAGGTACAGTTATATAAGATAAAAATAAAATGTCTCTTTTCCTTAAAATTTAATACTAAAATAACACTGGTAGGACAATACTTTTCTTCCTTGAACATTTATTTCACAGAACCATACGAGTATTAAGCAATTAAATCAAAACGACTGTCGCCCCTCATTACTTAAATACAAGAAAACGCCATACTTATTTATTCCTTTTACAAAAGCTTTTGGTGGAACATAATTTTGCATGCAGGGTTTCTTTTTTCTCTAATTCCTTTTCCCAGAGATTTTTTTTTTCAGATGGTAACAAAGTTTTCAAATCCTTATTCTAATCTCATTTTAAAACTGTGTAAAAAGCAAAACTTGTTATATTGGATTTGTAGAAGTGCCAGGATAATATCAATTCCATTTAT
Source organism: Catagonus wagneri (assembly GCA_004024745.2). Classification (NCBI taxonomy): domain Eukaryota; kingdom Metazoa; phylum Chordata; class Mammalia; order Artiodactyla; family Tayassuidae; genus Catagonus; species Catagonus wagneri. Next base: position 369,434 of record PVHT020000009.1, read on the forward strand.
ATATTAATATATAGAGAAAAATATCAACTTTTTTCAGCTGAACAATGTGAGTCCTAAAACTCAGAATATTCTTCTTTTCATCTGATTTCTAAGTAAATACTTTACCTTGCTTTTTCTGGAAGAATAAAGTAGATTTAAGAAATAGTACTATATTTTTAATGCGGTGCTCTATTAAAAGGACCTTTACACAAATCCAGAAACAGATCTAAATGTTATCCTCATTCATCTCGTAGAGAAACTGCAAGTGAAACAACTGTTTTACATCCTCAGTACTGCCATCAGGCATCAATCTCTTTTATTCCACCCTCAAGTGATTCCATGGAGTTGTGAGAACTGAAATGCTTTGTATCTTTAAAAAAAAAACTGAGTAATGAAAACAGAGAATACAAAATTGTGATGCTCATTTTGGCTCAATGCAAAATGTCCCTCTCTGAGATTCATGAAATGTCTTTTTTTTTGCTGATGTAGGAAATTCTTTAAATTCATAGTACTGGTGGAACTTGTGCTAACAAGAGGTAGATATTCCTATAGGAGCCCCTAAAACCTGGTTTATTACTCCTCTAATACAAAACCTGGGGTTGTTATGAGAACATTATCTGAAAAATTTTTGCAATTCTCTTAATCGTGCATTTATATACTTAAAGACATTATGTGTATATGCTATATATGTTTATATTTTGTATATATTTTATATAGCTCTATTTTTTAAAAAATATAGTTTCCAGGTCTCAAACACTTCCTGAGAGTTTTAAGGTGGGACTTGAGTGTTGTAAGTTCAGTTTGCCAGGTAATTTCTTCTAGATGAAAAAATTAATCACCTTAAAGTTTATTGAACAACATTTAGATGTAAGTCACTGCTTAAACCCCCAAATGATGAAATAAACATTTAAAATAAAAAGAAAGGAAAAAAAATTAGTAACAACCAGAATGATATTTTTGACTGTTACATGTCAATGTACTAGGGAAGAATTAATCTGACTCCATATTGAATCTGTTTCTTTTACCTTTGCATTTTATTGCTATTGCTACAAATTAATAACTAAAATAATGTTGCTTATAGCCTATGGCCTGAAATATACAGGATAAGCCATTCTAAAGACTCTGACTTTTAAAGATATTACATTTTGCATTCATACAGATATAAAAATTTGCAGAACAGAGAAGAACATTTTTTTTTGTCAGCATTTATATGAACACTGTGGCCAGACTGACTTTGATAGCTGCAAAAAACAAAGAATTCTACCACCAAGAAGTCCAGGGTTAGAAGATGTGAACTATTGCATCTGGAGTGGATAAGCAATGAAATCCTGCTGTGTAGCACAGGGGAATTCTATCTAATCACTTGTGATGGAACATGGTGCAGGATAATGTGAGAAAAAGAATGTATATATATATAAAACCAGGTCACTTTGCTGTACAGCAGAAATTGACAGAACAATGTAAATTAACTATAGTAAAAAAATTAAAAATACGCACACAAAAGTTTGCAACAAATAACCACACCTCCTCCCCTTTTAGCATAAAGAAGCCTTTATTTGAACTCTGGTAAAACAGTTCCTCAGGACACTAGTCTACTATTTTCTTGGTCTTCTGCCTTTCTGAATAAGTTCACACTATCCTTGCCCCCAAAACTCATTTCTTAACTTATTGGCCTATCTTGCAGTGATCAGTAGAAGTCTGGACTCAGTAACATCAACTCTACTTGAATTTCTGAAAAGAAATAATCACTTTTAAAAATTAAAATATTAATGTCAATCATTCAGGTCCCTTTTAGTTTTAAAATGATCTGATTATATTTGAACAGCCTATTTATCACTATATATTTCCTATATGCTGTGACATTTATATTTTGTCCTTAAATGTCCACGTTTATTCCTTCACATTTTTGCTGAACAAAGTGTTAGATAAGCTCTTTGAATTTGGGGATTATGTCTCATCATCCAGAAATCTGCGCCATGAACTTGCCATGCCCGGCTGTGGAGGATCAATACATGCTATAAGATATGCGACATGCCTGCTCAAAGCTGCTGAAATCAAATTTCTCTTCCGAAGAAACTAGCTCCCAAGTGAAGTGTCAGTCTGAATGCTACTGAGCACAACTGACTCCCCTTGAAATGCAAAGGACTTTTTCACTGGGGTCTCTTTTGTAATGTTTGATAAAGTCTCATAAGCTCTGCCTTTACTTTTTCCTCTAGTTACCTCCTTACCTCAAAATAACAAATAGGAAGAAGCTTTGAGACTGTGTCCATAAGAATAATGTCTGTAAGTGTTCCCCTCATGGAGGTATGGAAGGAAAGAAGTCTCAAGAAAAATTTCATAATTCATCTTTTCTACTGAATCTCATAGAGAGCCTTGTAGCAGGAATTAGGTTTCCTGTAACAGAAAAGTATATGAGGAAACAAGAAATATCCATTAAAAACTCAACTACCTACATTGTAAAGCCATCTCATTTTTCCCAAAGCACATTTTTTTTTTGGTAATATTAATTCCCATTTCAACTTCAGATAATAGACACTGTCCTATACTTGGTTCCACATTTATTGTGGCTAGAACAGGGAGTTCACTTATAAGATTTTTGTTTTTCATTTAATACCACATTTTCTTTAACTGTGATCATTAGCATTGTCTCTTTCTGCACAAGCTATTATAAAACATAACACATATGGTGGGTTAAGTATATTTAGAGGGTTTTTGTTTGTTTGTTTTTCTTTAATATTTTTGAAAAGGGATATTTGCTATGTGTTTATCTTTGAATGGACTACATGGAGATTTAAACAATATTTAAGACATTGCTTCTTCACTATGATCCATCTTTTTTTAACCATTTTACTAGCTAAATTACACTTACCTTGAGGACTTACTAATATGCTACTGAATATAAAACTGTATTAATCTTCCATGACAGGAAAATGGAAATCATTTCTAATCTGTCTTTACAGAGATGATCATAGCTGCATGTTTTCTGGATAACTGGATGACTTAATATCAAATATACTTGGGTATGCACATGGTTTGCTTATAATACACAAGTGAAACATTGTACACTTAGAATAAAACTGATTTAAATTTCTTGGGTTGGCGGCAAGATGGCGGAGGAGTAAGAGGTCGCGCTCACCCTCTCCAACAAATACATCAAAAAACGCATCTAAATATAAAACAAGTTGGACAAATCATCATCTGAATGCTGATCAATTTAAACCTCCAAAAACTGCAAGAAACCCTTGAAATAACTGGGTAGAACAAGTGAAGAAAAAAAAAAAAGG
>PVHT020000009.1:375958-410512 GCA_004024745.2 Catagonus wagneri
GAGGGGTGGGAGGGAGTGGGGATAACTACTGCTTTAATGATGGAATAGCAAGGAGCTCCAACTGTAATGCACGGGGAACTATATCTAATTACATGTGACAAATCCATATATGTACATGTAATCGGGTCACCACATGGTGCGGTTGGAAAATCTGACAGAAATCTGTAAACCAGCTATAATGCAAAAAAAAAAAAAAAAATTTCTTGCAATGGCATTTAGAAGCATGTGATGGAATTTCTTTTCTGAACTCATTCCTTCATTTTTCTGCTGTCTCTCTTCTTTAACAATGATGGCCCTCTCCAAGGATACTCCCAGCATATCTCATCTATGTGGAGTCTGAATTTACTGTTTAGTGTACTTGTTAATCAATAGTGATTATAGTCTCTGAGATTAATGTTCCAATATTCAAGAATTCCTGACACTCCCATATTCACATGCCGTGAGTGTAGCCAAAATAAATAAACGAGTAATTTCAAAAATTGCAATTACTGTACTGTTATGTTCAATAGAGTTTTGCATAATAGGCAGTATTCTTAGCCTAGGCTTGGCAGGTATCAGAGGAAATGCCCCTTAAGCAAAGTCCTGAAGGAGGCACAGCCATGGTTGGGTCTGGTGTGGAGTGGGCAGAAAGAGCATCCTTTGTGGAGGTTCTGAGTAGATCATGATCTTGCATTTGGGGGAACAAAATAGTTCAACACAGTGAGCACTGAAGTTAGAAAGAAGATGGTGATGGAAGTGAGATTTGGGGGTACAGAGATTGTAAAAGATCATGAGTGCCAAGATAAAGATGTTTTACAACTCTTTTCTTCACACTCCAGCAGAGCTGGCCTTCTGAAACTGACATCAGATCAAGTCTGTAACTTCTTACAAATTGTTTCAGTCACTCCGCATTTACCAAAGGAACAAGCCCAAGGCTTTCTCTGTATTTCACTAGGATTACATTTACAAAATTATATTTACATGTATGCTTATATACACATACGTATATACATATACATATATATGCATAGATAGTTTTAGAGTGGAAGATTATCCTTCTTTCTTCCTATCATAACATTTAAAAGGTCATATATTACAGTAACAAAGAACATTGACCCTGGAGCCAGGCAGACTGGGGAGGAATCTGTGTTGGGCCCCTGACTAGTTCTATGATGTATAAATTATTCAACCTCATCTGCAAGACACGATGATCACAGAGCACGCAAAGTGTGTAGGAGATTGCCTGATCCAGAGCAAGTATTCTGCACATTTTAGCTACCACTGATTTTACTTCAATTATAGAACTGATACAATGAAAACAGTCACAGTTACAGAAGAAAGCCATAACATTTTTTTTTCCCTAGTAACTACTGGATAACAGAATAATATTTTATTTCAGGTATTAAAAAGTGTGGACAGACTAGAAGGCAGGAAGTTACAAGGGCTTAATTTAAAGTCACCTCAGTCAAGTAAATTAACATATTTTAATAACTTCCTACATCATAGTAATAAGCCTGAAGCAGTTCCAGAATGTGTAGGCTGAGGTGGGAGGCAGCCCAGAAGAAAACTAGATAAAGTGTAAACAAGGCCAAAGATTATAGGCAGTTAATGGAATGGTGAGGATAAGACTGTATCTTCAATTTAAGAGGACACCAGCAGATAATTTAAGCAAATTAGTTAACTATGTCCAAGTAATAGATAACGTATTGAAATACCTATATTATTTCAGGTTTTTTTCTATCTTTCAGAATCGTCTGTGCAATACTCATAAAAGTAGCTGTATTTATAATAATTTGTGACAAGACGCAAAATTTCTTTTACTGCAAAGAAAATCATATTGCCTCAGAGCCTAAAAGGCACAACTAACCTAAATTAGAGCTGGAAAGCCACTTCACTATATAGTCCCAAATGAACCTCTGTAAACACTTCAGTGTGTTCAACTATCACAGGGGACATCACGCTAAGCTCATTTAAATGTATTAGCATTTATAACAACCCAGCTAGTGAGTGGGAGCATGGTTTGTTTCGTTTGCTATTAGGAAAGCTGAAAAGTATATCACATTTGCTTATTGCTAAGAGTTTTCATTATCTTGACATATTTTTCTTTAAACAGATGTTTCATGTCAGTTTCTTTTTAAACTAAGAAAGGAAAATCATGCAAAAATTAAAAACTTAATAAAGCTTCAATAACTTAGCCATAGTATCAATGTCTTCCCTTAAGATTATTTTTCATGCTCACGTTCCAGAAGGGATATGGAAATTGCACCTTTAAAGTCTATAATGCCTTTTTCTAAAGTCCTGGTATGAACTATTCATGTTTTTCTTTAATGAAACTAGGGGGGTAGGACGTTCTCAGCATATTAGTACAACTTAGTAATTGAACCAGTAGTGTGCTTTTATGTTCTACAACTCAAATGCTGTGTAAGTGCTCATAAAGCAGGTCTCATTCTTTTATAGAATCTGGTTTCATACTATAAATATGCCCAAAGGCTCAGCAAAGGGTACCTGCTATAAATTCAGAAGAAATATATAAATAAATCAGTTCTCACTGATTTTTCAAAACATTAAAATATCTTTTTTTTTAAATGTTCCTGGATTCATGTGCATTAAGAAATAGTCTAGAAGATATTAGCTATTTCTTGTTCTTCCTCTTCTCCCTTTTTTTTAGTAGAATTATACTTGAACACACATTTCTCCAGAAAACACGCTAAACTGCTATTTAATTTGGCTTGATCCTTTCTGTCTTGAATTATTTCTTCTCATGTGTTGCTGTATTTTAGGTTCAGAGTTCAATTAGTGAAATTACAGTGTTGTTTTCCTGTGGTGAGGGCCTTTTAAGTAAAACGACTTTACCAGGGAAACTGCTTTGTTAGTAATCACATTTATCTCAGCATGCCTTCTGTTTCTCTCTGGTTTGGACAATTATTAAAGATGTAACAAAGGCTTAGAAATTCTATCACTTCTAGCAACTAAACTACTTATCATTATTAACTCTCTCAAACCTAATCCCCACATAAAGTGTTCTAACTCCATATACAATTTATTGCTATGATGCCATCTAATTCAAAGTGGGAGCTTATGGATAGCCCGTACCTTATGCTGATGTGTATGCATCTCTATTAACATTGTCTCTAGCTCAATGATAAATGAAAATAAAACTGTTCATGTGTGTCAGATATTCTGAGGTCAACACCTGATTTTTCCTGGGAGAAATTCTTTTCATTCTGATTTAAGGTCTGACTTAAGTTTTCTCCTTTTTCATTTTAAAATATTGTTTCTTTCATTAAAGTATGGTGATGATACTGAACAGCTGCTTCACCAATATGTACTCTATTGGATTGGCAACATAAATCTTGTTTATGTTTTTGTCTGATTTGTTCTTTTTTTTTTTTTTCCTTTTTAGGGCCGCACCTGCAGTATATGGAGGTTCCCAGGCTATGGGTCTAATCGGAGCTACAGCTACTGGCCTACACCACAGCCAGAGCAACACAGGATCCTAGCCACATCTGCAACCTACACCACAGCTCATGGCAATGCCAAATCCTTAACCCACTGAGCGAGGCCAGGGATCGAACCTGCAACCTGGTGGTTCCTAGTCCAAATCGTTTCCACTGCACCACAGTGGGAAACTCCCAATTTGTTCTTTATATATGTACCAAATCCACCCCTTTATTTATGCATATAGCTGTTCTAAGGAAACTCAAGGTCTGAGAGACATGGTCTAAAGATTATCTAAAAAATGTTCTGATTACATTTTTAAGTTTTCTGTCCAAATCTTTATGAAACAATGGATATTGTCCACCACTTGTATATTAGAAAATGGATGAGGGGGAAGCGTTTCAGCAAGCTCCTCTCCTGAACTCTCCTACATCTTGATAAGCTTCTTTCCAACAGCACTGGAACTCATAGTAAATGTTATGAGGCAGGACTGGCTGATACCCTTCAAGCAATGACTAGGAAAGGGAAAATACCCAAGATATTTAAGGAAGAGAACAGGATATATTTTACATAAAAGTTGAGCTTGACGTTTATGCTGGGTAACATTGTATGATGTATTATAAGAGATATATTCATAAAGCAGTAATGAGTATAGGAAGCTATTCCCATGTCTAAACACATTTTATTTCCTTTGAAAATTTTAAAATTTATAGCCATTTATGTCAGAGGCCATCATTAAAAAGTCAACAAATATCAAATGCTGGAGAGGGTGTGGAGAAAAGGGAATGCTCCTATGCTGGTAGTGGGATGTAAATTGGTACAACCACTATGAAAAACAGTACGGAGGCACCTCAGAAAATTAAATATACAACTACCGTGTGACCCAGAAATCCCATTTTTGGGCATATATCTGGACAAAACTTTCTTTTAAAAAGATATATGCAACCGAATGTTAATTGCAGCACTATTCCCAATAGCCAAGACATGCAAACAACCTAAATGTCCACTGACAGATGAATGGATTAAGATGTGGTATAGGAGTTCCCTTTATGGCTTAGTGGTTAATAAACCCAACTAGGATCCATGAAGACGCAGGTTCAATCCCTGGCCTCGTTCAGTGGGTTAAGGTTCCAGCGTTGCCATAAACTGTGGTATAGGTCACAGACATGACTTGGATCCTGGATAGCTGTGGATGTGGCACAGACCCACAGATACAGCTCTTATTAGACCCCCTAGCCTGGGAACCTCCACATGCCTCGGGTGTAGCCCTAGAAAGACAAAAAAAAAAAAAAAGACGTGGTATATATACACAATGGAATACCACTCAGCCATAAAAAAGAATAAAATAATGCCATTTGCAGCAATATGGATAGAACTAGAGACCCTCATACTAAGTGAAGAAAATCAGAAAGAGAAAAATAAATACCATGTGATAGCACTTATATCTAGAATTTAATATAGGACACAAATGAACATTTTCACAGAAAAGAAATTCATGGACTTGGAGAACAGACTTGGGGCTGACAAGGGGGAGGGAGAGGGAGTGGGATGGACTGGGAGTCTAGGGTTAACAGATGCAGACTATTGCATTTGGAGTGGATAATCAATGAGATCTGGCTGAATAGCACAGGGAAATATATCCAGTCACTTGTGATGGAGCATGATGGAGGATAATGTGAGAAAAAGAATATGACTGGGTCACTTTGCTGTACAGTAGAAATTGACATAACACTATAAATCAACTATAATGGAAAAAATAAAAATCATGAAATAAAATTAAAAAAAATACTAAAGCTTATAGCCACATAGGTAATATATATGCACAGCTTGAAGATTAAAAAGAAAAACAAACACCTGTGTCTACTATCTGGCCCCAAAGAGAACAACCCAAGGCCTTGAAACCCCCAAATGTATTCTCTCTCAGTGCTTCTGCTTATATCTGCCTCGCCACCATTAGCTTAATTTTAAAGTTCTGTATTATATTATACCATATATATACATTTTAAAATTTGTTGACCAAAGCTGTATGTTTTTTCTTTATTATAAATGGCACCATATTTTATCTATCCTCATAGAACTTTCTTCTCATCAATTGCATATTCCATAATTGAAATGCATCAACAACGATATATGCAGCAATGGTTCATTTATGAGCACGACAAAATATATGCATCTACTCTTATGTTAATGGTCATTTGGGTAGTTTCTACCTTTTTCCACACTAAAAATAATGCTTTGAACTCTTTTGCACATGCCTCCTAATGAATGTTGGGGCGCTTTACATATCTATACACACAGGGCTTGAACTGCTTAATAGCATGGAACCTACATTTTCAACTTTACCAAATAATCCCATACTGTTCCTGCAGGAGTATATGAAAATTTCCACTGCCCCACATTTTTAATGGCATTTTTTATAATGAAACTTCAAAAATGCATCTTATCTGTTAGTGCGAAATGATACTATCAAACCACATTGTGGTTTTACTTTGCATTTCTTGAATTATTAGTACCACTTCTTGGTAAATTACTAGTATATAACACGTTAGACAAAAGAAATATTGAGTATATTTGTGATCCTCAGTTCAAACAGCCTCAGCAATTGTCTTATGTTATCTTGAAAGACAGGATGAACAAACATGTCATCAGAACTTTTCAAAACTGGAGGCAAGAGTGCCTGATGTTGTATCCTTGAGTTCAGTTATTGATCATGGGCCAGCATAACAGAAGGTGATATATACTCCTGGGTGTTTCCAGTTCTCCTGTCAAGCAGTGTAGCTCTTTTTGAAAGCAACATCCGCCAGAGAAGAAAAACTGGGTCATTAGAAGAAAACATACGCATTGAAAGGAATAGAAAGGCACAGAGAAAGAGGATCAGCAATTCCAGGGCATATGAGCAGAGCACCAGCCACATCCTCCCCAGCAGATTCAGGGTGGTTGGTGAGCTGAAAAGGGGCTCCAGTCAAAGCTCTCTACTGAGAATGGTTTCTCTGCAGCTGTCTCTATGGACTGTTCTATTCCCAGTTGCATTCAACATCTTGATCAATCACCAGTGAAAGCACGTGAAACTATACATATTAAATATGAAAATAACTTACACTGGGAAACATAGCAAAGATTCAACTGAGTCAAATTGAGTATCGAAATGCTCTGATTAGTGTGGCAGACAGAAACCAAAAAAAAAAGTTTAGGCTTTCATTGATATTTTAAGATTCGCAAGTACAAATACAGGAAGGAGAACTGGCAGAAGACAAAATTGATGAATTTTAATTGACCATGTGCCTAGATAAGCCAAAACTATGGTGAACTGCTAAAAGAAGATAATAAACTAGAGATTTCCCTTCGTGGCTCAGAGGTTAACTAAGCCAACTAGGATCCATGAGGATGCGGGTTTGATCCCTGCCCTCACTCAATGGGTTAAGGACCCAGTGTTGCTGTGAGCTGTTTGTAGGTCAGCAGACATGACTGGGATCCCGAGTTGCTGTGGCTATGGCGTAGGCCTGCAGCTCTAGCTCTGATTCAGCTCTTAGTCTGGGAAATTCCATATGCCATGGATGCAGCCCTAAAAAGCAAAAAAAAAAAAAAAAAAGAAAAAAAGAAAAGAAAAGATAAGGAAATAATAATAGATTCCTTTAATGGAAGGAAACTGCCTAAGTCAGTCAATTTAGTTCCATTGTTCTGATTATATCACATTTAGGAGGTCATTTGCCTTGGACTGCCATGGCTTTCTTTTTTTTTTTTTGTCTTATTGCCTTATTTGGGCCGCACCCATGGCATATGGAGGTTCCCAGGCTAGGGTTCTAACAGGAGCTGCAGCTGCCAGCCTTCACCACAGCCACAGCAACGCGGGATCCGAGCCGCGTCTGCAACCTACACCACTGCTCAGGGCAACGCTGGATCCTTAACCCACTGAGCAAGGCCAGGGATAGAACCTGCAACCTCATGGTTCCTAGTCGGATTCGTTAACCACTGAGCCATGACAGGAACTCCGGACTGCCATGGTTTTTGAGAAATAAAGTAAAACAGTCATTAACCAGAGCAAATAGTGGCATCAGAATAGCGATGGGATTCAGAAAGAGATTAGAGGAAGAGAAAAATGAAGCTCAGTGTTGGGGTACCTCTTCTCCCCATATACTCACATAGCTCTTTTCTACATAACACACATCTTAGATTACTTTTTCTTATCCCGTATTATCTACTATATTTTTGATAATGACTACCAAGTTTACATATTTAACTCATACCTCTCTTTTGAGTTATAACTCACTTCTCTCATTGCCTCTGCTTATACCTGCCCCCACTTTTAGCTTAATTTTAAAGCTCTGTATTACATTATATCATGTGTATGCATTTTAAAATTTATTAACCAAAGCTATATGCTTTTTCCTTAACATAAATGACACAATATTTTATCTATTTTCATATAACTTTCTCATCAACTGTATATTCCTTTATTGAAATGCATCCAGAGTGATACATGCAGCAATGGTTCATTTATGAACGTAACAAAATATATGCATCTACTCTTATGTTAATGGCCATTTCGCTCATTAGACAGATTCAACTGAAATTCTAATAGGCCTCTCATATTTGCCATGTCATTCATTTATTAGGACAAATGTACCATACTCATGTAAGATATTCATACATGGAAGACTGAGGTTGGTGTATATGAAAATCCTCTGTATTATCTTTACAACTTCTTGTAAATCTTAGACAATTATGAGATAAAAATGGTTATTTCAGAAAATGAGATTCCTCTTTGCTGAGACATTCTGAAAGATATTTGATTCAGCACTGGGAGTTAATGCAGTTATATCAGTTTTAGGATAGCAGTATAGGAGCTCCAGTGCTGGCCCAGTGGTTAATGACCCTGACCAGTAGCCATGAGGACACGGGTACTATCCCTGGCCTCGCTCAGCAGGTTAAGGATCTGGCATTGCTGTGAGCTGTGGTGTAGGTTGCAGACGTGGCTTGGATCCCGTGTTGCTCTGGCTCTGGTGTAGGTCAGCGGCTACAGCTCTGACTCCACACCTAACCTTGGAACCTCCATATATCGTGGGTGTGGCCATAAAAAGAAAAAAAATAGATAGCAGTACAGGCCATCTCCCTAAATATGCACTCATTTTCTCTTATAAATGACTAAATCTGAAGATCATGAGCATCAAAAAGTAAAAGCAAGAACGAAAAAGGAAGACAATGAAAATAATTCTCATACATCTAATTCACCATAATAGGTATATATTATACAATGGTTCATGAGATTACTATTTAATATATCCTGTGATTTTTTAAAAAAAAATCTACATGATGGATCATTTAAAGATTATAATTTTTCTATAAAATATACAAATACTTAATATAAAACTGATTACAAGGATAAAACTGCTAAATACTCTTTTATAGAGTGTTTTCCTCAACAAATATTCTTTCTTTTGTGACACTGAATAAATCTAAAATAAGTAAATGCAAAGATTCATCTTTAAAATTTATTCCAAATAGTAAGAATTCCAAAGATCTAACATTTTAATGATGTTAACAAGAATTTTATTAAATTACTGTCATTTTATCTCAGAAACAGTATCATTTTTTAATAGCAAACAGTATTTTAATTTCAGTCCAGTACCTACATGTTTCCAGTGTTTTCCACTCCAATAAGGGCCTGTTTGCAGTTCTAGTCTCTTGAATAGTCTATATGTTTCCTTCTCTTTTCTTTATTTCACTCTCAGCTAAGGCTCCCTTTTGCCTCATACATTTCTCTTGACACTAAAGCTATGTATTCTATTCTATTGGCCGCTTGTCCTGAGGATAATTGTTAAATCTGTCTTTTTCCAATTATGAGAGGTATTCCATAAATTCTTTGGGGTATATTCATTTTGAGATGTGTGCCCAGAACTCCCATTAATGTTGCCCATTTAAGCTTGATCTATTGCTTTTTTTTTTAACTCTCTGAGTGATTCCATCCTAGCATTAATGCAGTTTTGTTTATAATCTCTAAACTCCACCTTACCTACATCCAGTCTCTCACAAATGCTTTAAATGTAGGTCATTTATTAAATTGCGTGCCACAAAGTAATATAACAACAACCACTTTTTTTGAAAGGCGAAATAGTATTACTTCTTTTTCAGGTGCTATACTGCCACTATAGAAAATACAATATTTAAGCATCGTCAACTGAGAAAGAGTAATATTGAACTAAAATAAGCTTAGCTGTAAAAATAACTTGCTTAGATTTATCAATGAAACAAAGACCTGTAGTGATTAATATCACAGAATATATGTTATAAATAACATTAAAAAATGGCACACTCCTCATTTCAGAATTGAGACTGTATAACTAGTCTGTAATCTGCTTATTACTATGAATATGTGGTTAAAAAATCTTTGTGATACATATTATTTTTTTGGGATACATGTTCTCTTGAATGTAGCCAATCTGTGAAAAGTTCCTAATCTCGATTTCATACAATTCTCTTCAAATTTTATTGTCCTACTTCCATCATGCCTCATAATATCCATGTCTTTAACTCACTCAATACCTTGTCATGACAATGATTTTCAGAACACAGACCCTGTCATGACAATGATTTTCATCTGTGTTCCACTTGAGTTCTCCATAGTATGGATATTATTATAGATATCATATAGCATTATTTATCTATAGGTACATATTGAGCTTTATGATCAGCTAGAATTTATAGTTTTTAAAAACTGGATGTGACATTACAGTCTCTTTGCATCCCTTTCATTCTCTTCCTTAGCTAATCCTGTTCTTTGATGAACCTGTTCTTCCAGTATACCACTCCCTTAAGTCTTTATTTCACGAGTTATTTATCTTAACTGTTGTCCCCATCATGTCAACCACTCCACCACATCAGCCTTAATTTATTTGCAACTTTAATCTTCTACCACAATCATGTGGTCAAAATAAGTGTTCGGGATCCCCAATCATTTATTTTCCTAAGTCCTGTATTAGGTAGCTCAGCATGATTAAGAGAAATACTCACAGAAATATTCCACTACCAATAGAAGGTTTCTGGCTTTCTCTGGAATCTCAGTTACATTCACGGATTTTTTTGGGGGGTGGGGGGGCTGCCTGAGGCATATGGAAATTCTCCAGGCCAGGGATCAAACCCAAGCCACAGGAGAGAACCAAGCCACTGCAGTAACAATATACATCCTTAACCACATGAGAACTCCTATTCATAGATTTTTTTTTAATTTATATGTAATTAACTCATCTAGGACTTTTCTATTTTCCACTCTCACTGTTTTGAACCTCAAGCCCCAATGTCCCTGGTTTTCTTCTCAGCATGTCACCTAGTCTCCTATTCAACAAAGTAAAATGAGTAATGTTTCTTCTTTCCTCTCTTATATCTCAAAACTAATTTTCAACTTCACTTTGTCTTTCCTCCAAGCTCAGGTGAAAGGACCCTTCACCCTTTCCAAGGCTACAATCTTCTGCCTGTCCAGAATCATATGTAAGTTAGTTTACTGGTCTCCGGTGGCTTTAACCTTTTATTACATCTTCTTCTCCTTCATGTCCTCCTCCTACTACTGCCATAAATTCAAAGCAAAAAATTTAAGTGTTTTTAATATTTCTTAAAACTTTTTCTGGCATGCTTTCTTTGAGGTATCTCTTTGTATCATGCTTTCCTTCCATTGCCAGATTTATTTAGAAGATAATTTGACTTTACAGGCCTCACTTTTTAACATCTTTTTTTCTCCTCAATCCACTGAATTTGATGACAGCTTTCACTATTTTCCCATTCTTGAAAATAATGCTAATAATATTTTACATGCATGACTTGGCAGTTTTTTATTAACTCTTATTTTGCTTAAACCCTATTCTTAATTTTAAAATAATCTCAGTCCCTTTCTGCAGAATGCTCGCCCCCCCCCCTTGATATTTGGGAGACTAATTCTATTTGGTTTTCCCCCAAGCACTATTTCTCAACTATGCTGACAAATCCTAATGCTATGTATTTGAGCCTAAAAATTATCCTGAGTATCAAAACAAGATTTCTAATACTTTCTGAAATCCCACATTAATTTCAAATAGGTAACCAAAGCCCTAATTTACAAAAACAAAATCATCACCTCTTAGCTACCCAGAAGCCCTCCCATCTTTCTTTTGATTTCCCTGTTTTAGTTCATATCTTCAGAATAATAATTTTTTCTCTGTTTCTCTTACTGTCAAATTTAATCATTGCACCCTTCCAATTTTATATTCACATTCCCTGTTTTTATTTATCCTCCACTGTTTAGGTCTTCCAATGTCTGGTTTTAAAAAATGATTCTATTTTAGTTATCTCTCTTTATAGGGTTCTTCTTAATTAGTTACATTCATCTCGGTTGAAAATGGCACAAATCTAATTCCAATTGTTTTAAGCAAACAAAGCAATTTATTGAAGCAAGTAACCAAATTCAGAAGAAATTTCAGCCTCAGCCATGATCAGATCCAGAATGTAGACATTACCAGTCAGTTGTCCCTTTTCAGGACTCAGTCTCGCTTCTTTGTTAGCTTAACATCTCAAGCTGTCTCCCTTTCTTCTCATAGTGATACTCTTAGGTACATTCTATCAATTTAGAAATGTGATCAATACAAAATGCTTATTACCTGGTATTTACAATTGATGGTCTGTAGCCAATAAGTATCATCAGTACTTGATTTGCCACTTGTCTTCTTAGAAAGACCAGAGGAAAGTGCTTCTTGGTCAAGTCTAAGACTCATGTCCATCCTATAAGGGGGGATCTGCTGATAGCTATTCAATCTAAAAGGTTTGGGAATACAGAGGGCCTGACATCCACAAAGAAATTGCTGGAGAACTCAATAGCAGATACCAATTTTATGTGTTTGACAAAATAGCCCAAAGTCACATGTATGTCATTCAAAGCCCTCCATACATGGATTTTCATTTCAATCTCACACTTCCTAGCCTCCAACAACTCAGTCCTAGCCATGCTGGGACTCTTGGCTCCTTTAAGTATGGACAATTTTATTTTATTTTGTTTGAGTTTCCAGCACTGGGAATAATGCTCAGAAGAGTATATCTGGAGAAAATCCTGGCATACAGTATGAGCTAAGTAAATATTTGTTAACTCCAGTCTGTAAGCAGTTGAATCTCTGTGGGAAGTAGTTTAAGAGAACAATTTAATTTATTGATGCCAATGGAGAGAAGAAAGGAACTGTGTATTTATATTAACCTAATCTTTATAGGGTCAGAAATGAATTGCCTATTGCATCCTGATATTTGAAGCTCATTTTAGGGATGCATTGGTGTAAAAACAAAACAAAACAAAAAAAAAGGGAACTGGCTGCTCTCTAATATATCTAAATGCTTTTTAAATTTAATGTAAAATGATGTAGTTTTCTCCATCAATGATCCATAGCTACCTTGGAGTTACTTCTCACTGTAATACTTTGGAACAGTTTTCAGCTATTTAGAACACAGTAATTTTTCCAACTACTAAATAATCCTCCCCACCATACTTTGGACAGATAGTTATGTTACTCCTGAGATTCAAATAGTTAAACAAAAGAAGCTATTACATTTTTAACAAAAGCCTATACAAAAGTGGCATTAAAAATTATCACAAAACACAAAACCCTCCTTCGCAAGTATAGTTAAACACAAATATTCTTCTTTCAAACACATATCTTAATATGATATTGGTTCTAGCTAATGCAGGAAATTCATTTCTTTAGTTTGATGAATGTAGGACATAGAATCAATACTTCACTCAGGATCTCGCCGAAAATACTAAGAGCACTTCTGACATATTCTGAGCATCTCTTTGTAGGTTAAAATCAAATATAGATACACAGACATTTTGGCAAATAATCTCAAAGAAAATGTCTGGAATTACAACAGATAGTCTATTGAAGATCTTATATACCAAGTCATGATGAGCCTAAGAATAATTTCATCTTCACAGGCACTTGTAAATTATGCATTCACTCATTCAAAAAGCATCTATATAAATAAGAGGGTTAAATGAGAGCTACATGACTATGCTTATTTCATACTCCCAGCAAACTTCTACTAGAAAATAAGCTCTTTAAGGGAAGAACCATTTCTCATCCACACATATTTTACACTTAATCCAACACCTAATACATAAAATATGTTGATTGATTGTATTTCAGGAGTAATTTCCATGCTCAATATCCACTTCCACTGTGAATTCCATATCCTCCAAACTCATTCACTGTTAGTAATAATAAGAAAAATGTTTTACTACAAAAATCTCTGTTTCCATAGAGAAAATATTAAAATTGAAAGTTGTATGGATGAGCAAAATGTGATACTCACAGGAAAGGCACAAACGTGTTTTATCAAGTGACACAGAATTGATTAAGAATGTTAGCCAGAATCCATGACTCCAATTTAAAAAACCAAGAAAAGTGTGATTCATCATTTCAATAAAGACAAATTCTTCTTCCTTGGTATCATAACACATGATATTACCTATTGTAAACCTGGATTTCAGTATTAGCAGTGGGATTTTAAACCAATAAGTTTTTGTTTCCAACAACCACTGGCATTTTAAAAATACTTTTTCATTAGTGTGTCTTTTCCTTCCCAACTGGAGATCAGACACATAACCAGCAATTGCTATCTTCAACAACAGTTGTTACCACACCTTCATCTGACAATAAAGCCATCTCTGAATGTCAAACTTTGGTACAGTTAAAAATCATCTTAAAGTCGAATAAAGAATTCCAACCTGGTGAAAAGAGATAAAATCTGAGCATCTTCATTTACCAATTTGCCCAAGTGATCCTGATGCACACCAAAGCTGACTATTGTTTAATTAGTCTCTCCATTAAAATTGAATTCAACAACTAAACAAGAGTCCCCCATATATCCTTTGTCCTAAAAACTTACATATTCGCACATCAAACTCACTCTGTAGTGCTAATCAATCTTGTTATTTTTATATCTCCTCTCTCTATTGCATTTTATATTTTATCCTGACATAGTTTAAGCAGTATGTATTAAATAACAAAAACAAAACACACCTTTTTAAAGTAATCTACCTTAAAGCGTCATAAAGCATGCATTTATATTCAAAATTAAGCTATATTTTTCAAAATGGCCAAGTTCTACATATTGTGTGCAAAGATCAGGAGACACAAATTAAATAGCTAATTTTTTTCCACTGTGAATGGCTGGGGATCAAATCCATGCCTAACCAATGACCCAAGCCACTGCAGAGACAGTACCAGATCCTTAACCCACTGTGCCACAGCAGGAAGTCTTCCTCATCTTTTTCTTTCTTTTTAAACATACGTTTTACCAATCTGTCATCTCTAGAGTGTTTGTTCCCAAACACCTAAAAGAGTGTCCCACATATAACAGGCAGTCAATAAATTTTGTTAAGTAAATAAACAAATAAAATAAATGAGTGAAAAAATAAGTGAGTGAAAAATTCATCTATCATCTTTCAATAACTCATGAAACTCCCATAATACAGAAATATGTGTATGCACATTCTTTCAAGAATATTAGTCATTTTCTGTCACATATAGAAATTTTTTTCCAGGAGAAAAATTCTAAAAAGTAAAAGTAGAATACATAGAATCAAAAGTTGGAAAATACTTGATGACTTTATTGAATCAGTTAATAAGGAATGGAGAAAGTTCTGAAGAGCTGGTTCTACCCCCAATCAATTGGCTAATTTCACACTGTGTAAATTTGAGCCATAAACTGCAAAAGACCTGAATTCTAATTGTATTAAGAATCTAAATTAAGCTTGTGTTTTCTGTGCATATAAAATTAAATGGTTGTAAAGTTCCACTTCAACTTTGAGGTTCCATGAATGAAATGGACTTTAGGGAGAAAAGATAACGTTGGTATTCCCCACTGAATACAAAGGCGCATTGACCAGTGAATTCATAAATTCATAAATTCTCCAATATTTGGGGGAAACAGGTAAAGCCTGACACATCTATATTTCAGGACAATTATGATAATACACTTTGTATAACATTTTAGATATAATTTACACTTTAGTAAACTACTAGATACTTTGCCCTACATTATCTTAATTGATCCTCACAACTATACATATGTACACATAGTCCTATGCATAATCAGAAAGGGTATCATCCTTCCTTTCATTTCGCCCACCTTTGCATCTCCCACAGGAAGATAATTGATGTTTAGGGAACTTAAGTGATTCACTAAAGTGTACACAGCTGGCAGTCATTGACCTTTTTTGACGAAGTCAATATTCTAACTGCTAATACCAGTGCTATTTTTTCCTTTGTGCTGAATCTTTCTGCAGCCCAGTTATGCCTTATCTGCTTTATTTGTTCTTAAAATTGGATGTAAAAATTAAGGGTCTGATCTTTCAGATTTCTCTTGTAAGATTCAAACCCATATAGCCAATATACTGGATATTGTCAGTTAGCTGCCTATGGCTCAACATTTCTCAACATATTCCTAAGCCAGTTCTTTAAGCATATCCCCTGATACAGCAAATGACACCATTCATTATTTCAGTTGCCTGAGCTGAAACCTTGATAGTTATCCTTTATACCATCTAATCAATCTAGGGTGGAGGAAGGAATACCGATGAGATTTGGTAATGGGCAAAGTTGTTCTTAGACAATAGCAAAGCAAATACTCAGAGGTGAAAAGCAAAACAAAAGGAAGGAACTATTTTGACAATTTTTATCTTTCAGAAATTCTAGTCTGGGTGACTTAAATATCATTGGTGAGAAAATTAGACATTTTGTAATATATAGACAAAATATATATAGGGAATTGTCTCCTTCAAAAGAGTAAATTTATGAAATAAAAACACATTATGAGGCATCGTAAATATTAAACATATTTGATAAAATATTTGATATTTGATTTCTAGTCTAGAAATGATGCTCTCTGGTTACTCGCAGTGAACTATCATAGTGTATTTTAGTAAATCACAGTAAAATACACCTTTCTTTTTTTGAAATTTCTCTACATATCTTATCATTGAAATTTTAGGTTCTTGGACACAGAAGGCATTTCCATTTCTACCAGCTCTAAAAAATAAAGTTCCTTCTGGATTATTAAAATACTGTGAAAACATGACAGTTTAGAGTCAAACACCACTGAAATTATATGAAATATTTGACAGAACTACCCAAGAAGAAAGTTTAGTGTATTAGAACATTAATGAATATACTTATATATTAAATGAAATATGTATATTATTTCATTATCATTAGTTTTACAGTACACACTGCCTTTCACTCTTAGTAAACAAAGAGGTCTTTGTTTTTGTGAATTTTGGTAGCTTCCAAAACATGTTATGTTCTTGGTCCTGACTTATCTATTTTATTAAAAGAAAAAAAAAAACTAGTGTAATAATAAAAGTAACTTGAACATCATACAGACATCACAGTTTGTCTCAATAATAAAGAACATAGTCTCTGGACATGGAAAGTTTGGGTTAAATGTGGACTCTGTGGTAATAGCGGCATTACACAGGGCAGAATCTATTCCTTGCTTCATCTGTACGATGAGAGTGACCCTGACACACACTGTAAGAGGTAATTATGTGTGTTAAGTGAGTTACTCTGTATGTAGCACTTGCAACAGTGTCTGGCATGAAGTGCTATTAAATATCTGCTCTTGGCATTGACTTTCCTATTGCACCACCTTAGCATCTAAGATTCTATCTCATCCATATGTTTGAAGAGTGAATACTGGAATATACCTGTTTTAAATTTTATCTTCATTTCTATAATCTTAGCAGATATGTGTACCTCTTGTTAAAACAGGTATGTGTGTACATTTTTCACATTTTGAGTATATTAAAAATGGTACATTACCATATGTGGTTTGTGAAATTTTTTTTGCCAATCAATTATATTATGTTTCTAAGATTATCCCTACTGTTGATATAAATGTAGGCCATTCACTTTTGTATCTATGTTATTCCATATAGCACCATAATATAGATTAAATTTCCTTCTCTTATGAATACACACTTGGTTTTACTGTTATTTTTAAACTACTTAATCAAAAATGTTAACTTTCTTTTGGAATTTGTAAGTTTTTTTACATTTTTATTACATCCTTTACATAATTGTGTATTTTGGTGAACTAAGCACGAGGTACATTATTGCTTGATATCACTTGATTACTTTTTTTTTTCCCAGCCAACTATTCATAAGCCACTCTACTGGACAATTTCTTTATATGTGAGATCACATTTAATCCATTTATCTCCCAGAGATGAAGTTAATACATTCAACACCTGTGAAAAGACAAATGAGTCTAGAGACTCCAGATTTACACCTCCAATGAGAAGCTTATTAAGGGATAGAAATGAGATTGAAATGCATGTTGACCTCACTCCAAAATAATGACGCTACCTAATGTTGAAAGGAGAAAACAAGATATACTATCATGAAGCACAGTGCCCTCTCTATTCTCTATTACTGCAAGGTTTCGCAAAAGAATTATAGTGTAATATATATATACATACACAGTATATGGCAAATAGATACATATGTATGTGTGTGTATGTATGGCAACTGTACAACAGAAAATCAGTAGGAAGGACTTCTAAGATATTCAAAGCGAAGTTATTGTATATGTGAATTAACCATTAAGCAGAGTTTCAAAGTATGTATTTTCCTTTTAATATTAGCACTTAAACAAGATGGGCATTTAAATAGTTCCTAATATTTCCAACTATTAAAGGATTCATAGTTTACTGATGTATATCAAAATAAATAGCTGTCACAAAGGATAAAACCTTGTATTATTCCATAAAAGGGTAAAACATCCCCCACCTATGAACTGCTTTGATTATGTTGATTCAGTACATGCCAGACAGTTCCATTCAACCAAGAATTTGTCCCTCGGAGTTCCCATTGTAGCTGTCACAAGGATAAAACCTTGTATTATTCCATAAAAGGGTAACGAATCTGACTAGTATCCATGAGGCTAGTATCCATGAAGATGCAGGTTCAATCCCTGGTCTTGCTCAGTGCGTTAAGGATCCATCGCTGCCATGAGTTGTGTTGGAGGTCGCAGCCATAGCTTGGATCTCATGTTGTTGTGGCTGTGAAATAGGCCAGCAGCTGAAGCTCTGATTCAATCCCTAGCCTAAGAACTTCCATATGATGTGGGTGAGGCCCTTAAAAAATCGTCTCTTATAACTACCAGAATGATGGACACAGTGTTCTGCTTAATCTTGCTATTCTTCTGAAATTAACCATGTGAAATAAAGTAAGTCTGGCATAACAGAATAATTCAACAATTAAGGAAAACTATCATTACCTTATAAATAACTAAATGAGTATGAACAAAAGGAAAGCAAAATGAATCTTGCTTCTTATTGCATCACTTGCTTCACATTCAAGGTCAGCATGTCACCTACTCAATGTCTTCCCAATGTAATAAGCAAGACTAACATAGAATAAAACTATCGATGTCTTTCAAAGATTCAAGAAAAGTGCCAAGTGAGGGAATATTGTGAGTTAAATAATCAAATAGAAGTTAACCAGGATATTATATTTTTTCCAATATATACTGTTCCTCATGAGATGACAGGTAATACATTCTCATATCAATCCTTGTGCATTACAATTAGTGTTAGCTAAAAGCACTTGTCACCTATGATCTACTACATTACATCTGGCATTTCAGGATGCCAGCTCCTTGGAGATTACACAAAAAATAATATCCTCATTAACAGAGTGATAAGTATTGGAATGCTGTGCCAACATTTAACTCATGTCTGCCAATCGAAATGGGAAAATGTTCTTTATTGATTGGAGAAAGGATCTTGTTTGAAGATAATTGACTCTGAGTCTTTCATTGACATAATACCACCTCTGCAAGAAACATATGCTCAACTTGGAAAACAAAGGTTAGAAATAAGAGGCTGATCACTTTCTTCTTACTCAAGCACAGCTCCTATTGACTTGAGTAAAATTCTGTCTGCCTGTGAATCAAAGGATTATAGATCATCTAATCTACTTTAAAAGCGAAAAATATTCTTCAATTAAGAAGCTTACATAGAAGCAGGGCATAAGGAATATACAGAATTAGTAAGTCATCTCATGGAAACAGAGAGTGGGGTAGGGTGGCCAAGGGAAAAAAAAAGGCTATTTCAAAAAAAAAACAACACCCCACAAATTCATGCCACTAAGCATTTTATTGCGTTGAAACAATCACTGCCAAAAAGGTTGATACAAAGGAAATGTTCAGTCTTATAAATGTTAAGTTTGAGATGCCAGTGAAACATCCAAGTAAAAGGGCCAAGTGGCAGAAAATAAGAGAATCATTACTCAGTGTTGAGATAGAAAGTGGAAATAAACACACAAACCACACACACAGCTATGGGAGAGAAGAAGTCTAGAGATGAGGGCGCTGCAGCAGTGAATGTCCGGAAAATCAGATGGACCAGCAATAAACACTGAGAGGTGGTGAGAAGTGAGATCCATCAAAAACCTGGTGAGTGTGATGATCCAGAAGCTGAGGAAAGAAATACTTCAAGGAGAAGGGCATAATGGAGCAGGTACAATGCTGGAGCAAGTCAAATAAAGGGAAAATTGAATTGGCCTTACAGTTTCCAGATGTGATGTTAATAAGAATAGGTTTGATGAAAACATGGGTATGAATTTATGATTTTATAGGGCTCAAAAGGGAATGGGATAGGAACAATGATAGAAATTAGAGACAGACAAAACTCTGATGGAGATTTCCTACAAAGTGGAACAAGAAATAAACTGGTTGGTCAAATGGGGAAGTGCTTAATGAGAGGGGTTTTAAGCTAATGGGAATAAGCCACAGTGGGATAATGCTGATGAAGCAGGAGAGAGGAGGTGGATGCTAAAGCAAAGTCCTTCAGTAGGTGAGAGGCAAGAGAAACTAGTTCACAGGTTGAAGTGTCAGGCCTCACTAGGGAACACAGGCAATTCATTACAGCCATGAGATGGATGGAAGAACATGTGGGCCATGTCCAAGATTGTAGGAAATTCAAAGTATGTGAACTGGACACACAGTTTGCATTGAACCAGGGTGCAATGAGGACAATAGGCAATGAATATAAAGATACTGATAGGAAGTACATTTTTTTTTTTTTAGGGCTGCATCCACGGCATATGGAGTTCCCCAGGCTAGTGGTCAAATCCAAGCTACAGCTGCTGGCCTACACCATAGCCACAGCAACACCAGATCCGAGCTGCATCTGCGACCTGCACTACAGCTCATGGCAATGCCGAATCCTTAACCTACTGAGTGAGGCCAGGAATCAAACCTCATGGTTCCTAGTCGGATTTGTTTCCACTGCACCATGACAGGAACTCCAGGAAGTACATTTTTATAGGTGGTACAAGTCAGTTAGGTTTATGATATGCTATTTAATGGGTTCCCCTGTGCCCATCACTCCAGGCTATGAAAGCCGGAACTGCCAAGGGCTCTGACCATTTTCAAAAAGTGTGATTCTTAACCTCACACAGTTCTTAAACCAGATCCCACACAGAGAAAACTGTCCCCAGCCACACATGAAGTTACAAAGAATCCCAAACCTTTAGAAGTAAATATTGCTACTCTTCCCTAAATGAGCAATTAGCAGAAGCAAATTTTGAAAGGGAAAACCATCACCCCAATTTTAAAAAATCTTAGAATAAAACAATTATGAAAAGCAATTTTCCTAATTGTTTTATTCTAAGTGTTGTATATGCTTTCAATAAAGTACTAAATAAAAATACCATATTTAACAAACCTTTTTTTAAATGGTAAAACCATGATGATGCTCCCATGTTGTAGGCCTGAGGTGCTGTTGGGACACATGGCAGGGGGTACCCTGCTCTGCAAACTCACCTTGCTACACAAGTTCAAATATGGCAGAAGTCAATCTGCTCCCAAGGGCTCTCGCTTACTCCAAGTGCCCTCCTGTACCAGGTGCGGCTCCTGACCCTGGCTCACTTTCCTCTGCCATCACCTCCAGTTAGTAACACCCATGAGAGTTGCTAGAGGTAAGGACACTCCTCTTTTTTCTGGGCTCCTGGAACATCTGGCCAGGTGTGGGTATCCTCACATTAAGCCCGACAACTTTCCATCTCTCAGTCCTGAAGCTGCCCAGACCTCCTCATGTTTACTATAGTATCCTTGTGGGCCACACAGCTGCATTCCCTGTGCCACCTCTCCTAAATACAAAGCCAAAAGGCACTTCCCCAGAATGTAATCAGTCTCTTTCTGATCTCAAACCTGGAAGCGGAGGTGTGAAGGCCAAGGTGTAGGTCTGGCAAGAGGTGGATCTGTCTCAGGTACATTCCTCCTCAATCCAGATGTTCTGGTGACCAGGGCTATACCTGGGCTCTTTGATGTACAGCCCCAGGAGGATCTTGATGGGATTTTTATTCATCTTCTCCTTGGAAAGCCCATGAGGTCTAGTGCATTGGTTTTAGAGCCCAGCATGCACTTGGTAAGGCCATCCTTGTTCTGATGTTGAGCACACTGACATCAGTGGGTGTCATCTCCACTCCAGCATAGCTGTGACTCTCAGGAGAGCAGCTGTTAGCAGGTGCTACAGGCCATGAGTGAAGAACACATCCTCCAGGAGGAGCTGTGGAGTTTGGTCCATCCAGTTGAGGATGCTCAGTGTGCAAAGCAGTCAAATGCATCTTCCATTGTGGTCCAGAGGCGGAAGGGCATCTGGGTGGTTTGGAAATGCAGAGAGGACTCTGAGCACTAAGCACTAGGCCATCAGAAACTAGGTGAGTAGCATCTTTCGCCTGCCTCTAGAGTCTTTCAGCAGGAGTTGAAGATGACCATCCTTTGTCAGTGAACCACGAATACCAGCTCCTGAGAATTCAGGAACAAGACCTGGTGCTTCTGGTTGAACACAGGCAATCATGAGATTTTCGGGATTACTGCTTGAAGTACTGGGAGATGCCAGGATTTCAGTGGACATGTAGTAGCACCACTCCCGCCCCACCTGGGTGCTCTCTCAACCATGGCATACCACCTTAAATTAAGGGACACCAAGGGAGACAGAAAGGTGCTGCCACAATATCCAGATGGACATCTGGCCTGGAGGAACACCCAAGATGGGAATGGTGGTAATATGGCCTCAGCATTGATGATGCACCCAGCCCTTAGTCTCTCCAAGGCATTAATATCTTTCCCTGTTCCCCCTCCTCCCATTTTAAAAAATATTTAGGTCTGTACCCATGGCATATGGACATTCCCAGGCTAGGGATCAAATTGTTGCTGCAGCTGCCAGCCTAAACCACAGCCACAGCAATGTGGGATCTGAACCACCTCTGTGACCTACAGTGTAGCTCACAGCCATGCCAGATCCTTAATCCACTGAATAGGGCCAGGGATTGAACCCGCATACTCACAAATACTAGCTGGGTTCATTACCACTGAGCCACAACAGGAACTCCAATATTTTCCCTTTTTAATTAGTCTTTAGAGTTTCATCTCAGCCATGTTCCCCAAGATAATGCAGGCCCTTTCAACCTTGCTCATACTTGCACACATAAAATATTTTATCATTTCACCCATGTCACTCCTTAAGCTGGAAAATCTTTTCTTCCTCTTGGCATCTCAGGGAATTACTGCTAGGATAAAGACTCTTTGTATTCCTATAGCACATCTGTTGTAGTACTTATAATATGTACTAAAGTTTCTGTCTAAGTATTTGTCTTCTAGGCTAGACTCTACGAATAGCTATTATATATTATGTATCTTTATATCTCCAATTTTTAGCTCACTGTTCAGAATATAAAAGTTTAAGAAGTGCCTACAAAATTCTACATGTGCAAAAAATATATGTATATGTAATCACAGACACAGTGGTGATGAATGCTAAAATCTAAGTTCCTTTCAAGATGAGAACTGGCTTTATTTAAGAAAATGCTGCACTTAGCTGTTTTTGAAGACAAGGTGTGATTCTGAGTGTTGGGGAAAAAAAGGAAAAAGAAGGAAAAATACAGTTCATCAATTCTACTTAAGAAAGGTGTAAGAAGTTCCCAAAATCTTCAGTAAAGTGTGCTGTTGACTCAAAGCTATTTGTTAGTTTTTGTTTGTGATTTTTTTTCTATTATGTTTCTTTGGGAGGTCAAATTAAGTTGTTAAATTCTATATGTGGGCAGAAGTGGTAAAGCATGTGTTGGAGTCTAAGATGATCTAGAAACTAAACAAGTACATTAGTTAAAGAAACTTGGAAATAAGGTGGGTGAGAAAGCTGTGAACTTCTTTACTCCCACCTATGGTGGACAGAAATACCCTTGATGTTCACCAATATGATTTCTTCTTCTTCTTGGGCACATTGATAAACTACAATTCTCCAAACATGCCTTGTAAGCTCATTCATGTGCATAAATTCTATCCAAAATAACTGACTTTCCGGGCCTCTTTTGCTCATTGTCAGCTTTTCATGGTGACCCTATTTTCTCCTTGCTTTTGCTGCTAGTTTGACACTGGCAAGCACAGAACTTTTGAAAAATAACTGAGAAAACTATATTCCTGAAATATGGGAGGAGACTAGGTTCTTGCATCATAACTTGGGGGAGAACCTCCTACCATATGGAATTCTAATCTTATGTTTCAGGTGAATAAGAATGCATTTTTTTTTTAATTTTATCTGGGTCGTCACACAATAGGAACCTTTAGGGAAGTGAGCAGGCTTGAAATATTTGGGTATTAATGCATGCAAGAATAACAGTCAAATAAAAAAATTAAATTAAACTGTAAAAATGTATTAGGTCTTACGGATACAATTTCCATAGAACTCTACACTCTAATTATGTCAACAGTTCTCAAGTGATAGTATTTATACTACGTGGAGTCTTAAGAAATTTGATACACGCTCATTTGAGAGAATAAAACTCCTATTTACTATTGTTAGTGTAGAAATTAGTCTTCATCATTTTTAGAACTGCAGTCAGCTCAGTGAAACATTGGGCTTCTTAATCTTCACTTTGAATGTCTTATTTTAGCCTTCCTTATGGTTTTCTAATATATTTTGCCATGCTAGTATATTGAATATGCTCTTAATAAACTGAAT
Source organism: Catagonus wagneri (assembly GCA_004024745.2). Lineage (NCBI taxonomy): Eukaryota > Metazoa > Chordata > Mammalia > Artiodactyla > Tayassuidae > Catagonus > Catagonus wagneri. The sequence continues at coordinate 400,410 of PVHT020000009.1, forward strand.
AATCAGACCCAATTCTCCTTTACTATAAAAAGAAGATAAATAATCTCAGATTACTTGCTATGATTCAGATACTCTGGCAAGTAATTCTATATAAATTATATCTTATTAATATTAGTAAGATTGTATATGTTATTCTATTTGAGAGATGAGAGTGTATAGTAACCAAGACCAATTTATTCAACATGATACAGAATTGAAATATAAGTCCATACCCAAGCTCTTTAATTTAAGCTGTAGTATATATCAAGCTGTTCAATATCTCCAGCTACTATATTCTTTTCCTTGTTCCTGAAAAATTACAGTGCTCTATGAACTACACATGTTAAAATCTAATGATAGAAAAACCTTTATTTTTATTTTAGATATATCATGTCTTTCAAGGTCCAGGCTAACTGTCTTCTAGATAATGATATATGGAAACTACTGTTACACCAAAAACTTATCCCCAAACCAAATTCATTTTACACACAAACGTTCAAATCCTTGTATATTTAAGTTTGTCAGTTACAAAATCATTCACCTTGTCAGTTAAGTCACAATCTTGAAAATTATTCCCAGAGTTCCCATCATGGCTCAGAGGTAACAAACCCAACAAATATCCATGAGGACAAGGGTTCAATCCCTGGCCTCGCTCAGTGGCTTAAGGATCTGGCATTTCTGTGAGCTGCCATGTAGGTCACAGATGCAGTTTGGATCCCGAGTTGCTGTGGCTATGCTGCAGGCCGGCAGCTACAGCTCTGATTTGACCCCTAACCTGGGAACTTTCTTACTCCCTAATGCCAAGGGTGTGGCTCTAAAAAAAAAAAAAAATTGGTTTAGTCTTTCATCCAGATCTCTGTTTGAGTCAGGTGCCACTGGGAAACAGGTAGTTCACTAAATCTGCTAAACTTGGTATTCTAAATTCAGGTACTGTTTACAGGGTATTGTTTTATAGGACAGGGTTTAGGGAAATCAGCAGACAATGCAGTACCTCTAGACTATAAATAGTGGGGTTTCCCTTACACTGTCCGTCTTGAAAGGGAAGGAGAAAGAAGTTACCAGAAACCAGAGAAGCTATTAATATGGAGGAGGTGGCTTGACAGGAAATGACATATTGGGAACAGAAATGACCCAAAAGTGATAACAGCCAAATAAAGAATTATATTCAGCTGACTCCATGCCCATTGACCAATGTTCTGCCACTACTTCCCATTAGCTGAACCCAGAATCTAATTGAAACTTAGAGGGCCACAGAGTTGAATTCGCTTAGCTCAGCCTTCTAGGGGAAAGACTAGGACACACAGGGGTGAAGAGTAGAGCTGGAGGGAAAATGGGAGATGTGCCTTTGTCTGGTTTCTCCTCATCTTCTAATTTCTCCCCAGGCCTCTAATTTCACAATCTGGTTTAAGCCAATGTATTCTTTTAAAATGGAGAATCTGAGTTATATTCTCCATGGTGTTACATTCTGAATGGGATCTCTACATCTTTAGAGATAACAACAAAATATTTAGTACTGTATGAAAAAGTCTTTAAAATCCAGCCCCTATTTATTTGTTACATCCCTCAGTCTATGATCTACAACCATGCTATTTTAATAGCCATGCTAATATTAACCATCTTTAACATTTGGTTTCTAGTGGGCTCCCTTCCTTGCTTTCATACTTTGCCCAAAATCCATTCTTTTGTGGAAACTTTCTTTAGTTTTCAGCAAAAACTGATGTACAACTTTCACATTTCAGTAAACCTTCACACAGATTAGCACTTATCTTACTGCAGTGTACAGCACTTATCTTATTGCAGTGTAGTGCATGCATAACTGTTAAATCTATACTTTGTTTGCCTTGATTTGGGGAATAATCACTGTTAATTATTGTGATATATCTTGTATTTGATATATGTGATATGTTCAGAAATGTGGTGGTTAGAAGAACTAAGAAAAAAAAAAAAAGCCACTGTGGCAATTATTGGTGATCCTGTATCGTTCTAAACAGATTTTTCACTGACAAGTATGGCTATCTGTGTTGTTTTCCTTTTTTATGGAATCATGCTAGTGGTGGATACAAATATAAATTTCATCTGGTAGAGCCTTACCATATTGTGCTATAAAGTTAAGGTACTATGAATTTATATGTTCAATGTGATGTATATTTTAGTATTTGAATCAAGATTATTTTTCAGTATTTCTTCCTGTGTGGCATGTTCTCCACTGTGTCATATTATCTACCTCGACTTTTCTCCTTTTTGCCCTTCTGCCCTGTTTATATGTGTAAGATTTTCCTGTGGAACTCAATAACATCCATATACTTTTCTGGAAACAACTAAGGCATAAAAGTTACTCCTTAAACCTGACATATTCCTGTAAGATTTTATTTAAAGTTTAGATGACCAAAAATATTGGACAGTTTAAAGCAGAGAAATAACTTGGAAGAAATGAACTTAGAAAAAGCTACAGACACTGAAGACTGAGTACAGCAAGATATGATGGCTTCCTTATTTACTTTATCTGTAGCCTCTTCCATATTATTCACATCTTTGCAGGTTTAGGTGAAGTAAAAAAATGGAAGCCAGTGATAAGCATCTTAATGTGATGGCATCCATAAAATCTACGTGTCACATTTCATCCAAGAACTAATTTTCCATTTGAATTATGAACCTCAGTAAATAGGAGACAGATATAGAAACCCTGAAACATCTATCACTCTTGACCCTGGCAGATGAAAATGTGACAGCTTCCAATAAAAATATGTTTTGGTTCAGTTCCAAACTGAATTGTTAGATAAAGGGATGATAATATTTTTAAATGGAGTGAATGTGAATATTAATATTGACTTTAATGCATCTTATTGAATTCTAGGATGTATATGGAAATACATGAAAATATTATTTTAAGATCACTGTAACCTTGTACCACCACATAGCAGGCATCTTCTCCAGGCTTTCTTAGTTACAATGAAAGAGCGTTCAAATGCCCTGACAAGGTTGTGATGATTTATCAGACAGGAATGTCTTTCAGTACATAGTAAATAAACCAATGCTTTAACCCATATATTTGAAAATATTCAGTATAGATCTGCAGTTGCCAAAACATCTTTATATACTGCTTCCAAAGTATAATGTATGTATTTATGCATGTCTTGACTTGTTCCAGAAAAGATTAAATGTGATCAAAATACATATTCGACAAGATAAAATATAACTTGGCAAAGATGAATGTGAACGCAATGCTGAGTGATATAGAGAAGTGTTGCCTTTGATTAGGTGTACAGGGATATTCTGGTTAAACATCTTCTTTTAATTATTGGGAATTATGAGTATCGCATGTATGGAAACAGATCCCTGGGATGTTAGCATTCAGCTACATAAGTGTTTGGTTCAACATCTTTTAATATATTTATTTTACATTTTAATTACAAAGAGAATGTATTTCTTGATGCATTTAAAAAACCTAAAGCAGACATACAGGAATTGAGAGGCTGTCTCCTTTCCTGTTTTGCTCTCCATGTATTTCACAGTGTACAGATGCCTCATTTTATAAAGAAGAAAATGTCAGGTAAGAATCAATACAGATACTATTAGTAGAGATGGAAGATCAGTTTCACTGATGTATTCAACACTTATTTATTACATGTCTATGGTACATCCGAGCTGCCTTTTGGCCTTCTTGCAAAACAACCACAGAGAAAAATTGACCCAGGCCCTGCCTCTGAGAACTGGGAAAAGCAGACAGACATTATTCACATGTACGAACTATTACATAATTGCACTTCTGGGCAGATGCCATGCAGGAGAATTGCGGGCTATTATTAAAGCTGAGAACCTGACCTTACCTGAAATTCAGTAAAGGTTTCCTTATTTGAAATTATTTTGAGCTGAGCTATCTTAGATGAGCAGATCAACTAGGTAAAAATTGCAGTGGGAAAAGGGACTGTGGAAACATTATCTGAAGGAGGAAAAAGAGCATTGCAAAGGCTCTGAAGTTGGAAAGAACTAAATAAATTTATGGAAATCCGATTAGAAAAAGACAGGTTAGGGGAGTTCCAATCATGGCTCAGCTGGTGCTGAAAAGAATCTGGCTGGTATCCATGAGGACATAGGTTCAATCCCTGGCCTCGCTCAGTGGGTTAAGGATCTGGTGTTGCCATAGTGGGTTACAGATGCAGCTCAGATCTGGTGTTGCTGTGGCTGTGGCATAGGCTGGTGGTTACAGCTCCGATTAGACCCCTAGCCTAGGAACCTCCATATGCCCTGGGTGTGGTCTTAAAAAGACAAAACAAAACAAAGAAAGAAAGCAAAAAGACATGCTAAAATAGGGAAATTTAAGACAAGTCAGCATGTTTTAACAGTCAACAGAGATGTATCTAAAGTCCGGATCATGCAGGAGGAGAAAGGATTGTGAGTGTTTCAGTGTTTGTACCTCCTTTCCTGCTAATCCATTTTAGGATTTCATTTAGGTAAAATATGAAACCAACACTATAATCATGTGCAATATAACACAAATCCTATGACACCCTCATAGCCTTTATTTGGTTAGGTTCTTACATTAAAGTATTAGATGTGGCTCAAAATACCTAATCACAGGTGTGTGTGTGTGTGTGTGTGTGTGTGTGTGTGTACGTATACTTATAAGTAATCACTGAAAACAGTATACTTTTTCTTTGTTCTTTGTGTTAGGCTCAGGTGAAATACTTCTCTGTATTCCCAAATTGTTTTTATATATGCCTCAAGGAAATGCTCATTGTTTATAAAACATTATGAAAAGATTTTCTCACCTTTATATTTGAAAATATTAGGAAAAGAAAGTTTTGCAGTTCTTTGGGAAATCTGATGTACTAGCAAAGGTATTATGAATGAATGTTTATAACACTCTTTGTCAAACAAAATTTGTAGACTCGAAGCATTAAGGGGAAAGAGAAAACCAACAAAACCAACAAAAGGAAGGCAAAATAAAAATAATATAACAAACTAACAAAAGAGAGAAAGAGAAGAAGCTACAATTAGAAATGACCATTATACTTATTTTCTTACACTAAAAATTTGTTAATGAGTTATTTATCCTGACTTTCCTATACAAACTATATTTCAAATTAATCAAATAGCCTTAATTGATGAGGAAAAGTAGTTATTTTTTTTATTTTTTTTTTCTTTTTGCCCATACACTACACTAAAATTCCTGGGCCAGGGTTGAAACACATAGAAGAGCAGTAACACAAATTGCTGCAGTGATAGCAACAGATCCTTAACCCGCTAAACCACAAGAGAACTCTGAAAATTTTTCTTTATGTAATAAAAACAGATAATGAATGCATATTGAAAAGCAGGGCTGGATACTAACTTTTAGCCTCTGTAGACGTGGCTGATCCACACAGACTTAAATCCTTGGGTAAAGGATTAATGGAGAACGAGATAGAACATGCTATCCATCAGTTCATATATTGCTTTTTGATGGACAAGGCTTCATAAGGATCTGGAGGTCCTGATGATTACTCGAGGCAACATTATCGGTGGGAGGATCAGTCATTTGGATGCCTTTTTTTTATTTAATGTTTTACATTTTATTCAAAGATTAATACTGATTATTTCTCTTTTTTCCATTATAGCTGGTTTACAGTTTTCTGTCAAGTTTTCAACTGTACAGCTTGGTGACCCAGTTACTCATACATATATAGATTTGTCACAAGTGATTAGACATAGTTCCTAGTGCTATACAGCAGGATCTCCTTGCTTTTCCATCCCAAAGGCAATAGTCTACAACTGTTAACCCCAGACTCCCATACCATCCCACTCCCTCTCCCACCCTCTTGGCAACCACAAGTCTATTCTCCAAGTCCGTGATTTTTTTTTCTGTAGAAAGGATCATTTGTGCAGTATATTAGATTCCAGATATTAGTGATATCGTACGGTACTTGTCTTTCTCTTTCTGACTTGCTTCATTCAGTATGAGGATCTCTATCCATTCATGTTGCTGCAGATGGCATTATTTTATGCTTTTTTATGGCTAGAGTAGTATTCCATTGTGTATACATACCACATTTTCCTAATCCAATCATCTGTCAATGGACATTTGGGTTGTTTCCATGCATTTGGATGCCTTTTGATTTGAAATCATACAAGTGTATAGCACCATCTGTGATGTATGAGTGTCAAACATATTTAAATAGTATTATGTCAACAGGTACATGTCAACTGGACTACTTTTTTCAGCAATTCAACATTACAGAATAAATGGAGAGAGATTTAAGAGTCACAGCAACAAAATGTAATCTATAATTCTTGCTTATATCTTGTTTTGAACAAAAAAATTTACAAAATATACTTCAGAAAAAATAGCAGATATTCATATATGGGCTATGAATTAGATGGGATTAGGAATTTAGTGGTAACATGTCATCATGAAACTACTTCATTTTTTAGAAGTGTATAACTGAAATACTTGAGGGTGAAATATCAAGCTATCTGTGATTGTATTTCAATTTTTTCAGGAAAAAATCAATGAAGTATAGCTAGCTAACATTTGATGACAATATTATGAAATATCTTTAATATTTTCTTCATATTTTGTCTTAAAGTTTGAGGTTTTTCATAATAAAAAAATAAAGGAATCTTCAAAGAACATCTATAATGATTAACTATCTCTTATTGGCATGATGAAAAAAGATGGAAAGGAGGAAAGGGAAGATGGATCACAAGTTTAAGGAAAACTTCACATTGCTTTATAATGCCTAACATTTTTTTCATAAGGTTTTGGTCCATAAATTTTAATTAAGCATGTTTGTATTTAAAATCTCCCTATCACCATATTCTGCTTTGTGCCTATGCTTTGACTCTGCCCAGTCTGATTATATCTTTTCCGTACCACATGTTATTTTTGAGAACTTCCAGTTTCAATTACTTGACCTAATATAACAATGCCAAAATCCTTTATGAATGCCTAGTAAATGGACACTACACTTTCTTGCTTCTGTATGAAAATAGAAATTAATCTATTTTATGTAAGGGGAACAACAGAGAGCAGTATCTTATGCCAACCCAATTTACAGTATAACTTGCAAACTCAATTGTAATCTGTGTTTCTAAAGTATAGGTTTCTGCCTAATACTGTGGCTTTACAAGTGAAAAATTTTATCTCACTGTTCTGCATAAATTGCCAAAAGTAGAGTCTAGGGGTAATAGCACTAGCTAATATCATTTGTGAAGAATCAGTATGTTACCAGTGCTATGCTGAATGTGTGAGATAAATTATGCCCACTTCATTGATGCAGAAACTGAGAATCATAAGTCAACCAACTTGCCTAAGGTCAATTTTCTAAAAGATACCTGAGCTAGATTTTTATTTCAGGCTATCTCTAAAAGTAGTGCACTTTTCCTGACATATAAGATTCTGTTTACAGTTAAGAAAATACTCAGTTTGCAGAACTAAAAATAACATAATTTACAATTAGAATGATGATTGCAATATGATTTCCAAGACATAGATGAACCCATTACACTACAGAGCATTTACTTTGTTTTCTGTTACAACTGCAAATTGAGAATAGTTACGTCCTCAGGCGATTGCAGGCCTTTGTCAGCATGTTTCCAGAAGCCTGAGCACCAGGGTTAGGTAGGGATCCTCTATGATTAATGTCACAGAGACCCATAGCAATCTCAGTCAGAGATGTGCCTACATACATCATTGTGGACATGCCCTGGGTTTATACTTGGGTGCTCTAGGAAGCTTTGTCAATACCCAAGGCATCCTTTAGAATGTTCTTGCACTGTGCCTGAACTTTAATTTGTATGCTGACATTAATTGACAGCACAAATCAAGTACTCTGCTCTCTACATATCACCCCATATTGAAAAAGTCTCACATTTCCTGAATACCTAAGCAACTGAGGGCTAATTCTTGCTTCTGCAAGTTATTCAAAGACATGCTTTAAACTACCATATGATCCAGCAATCCCACTCTTGGGCATATATCCAAGCAAAACTTGCCTTGAAAAAGACACATACATCCTCATGTGCATTGCAACAATATTCACAATAGCCAAGACATGGAAACAACTTAAATGTCCATGGACAGATGATTGGATTCGGAAGATGTGGTATATATACACAATGGAATACTACTCAGCTATTAAAAAAGAACCAAATAATGCCATTTGCAGCAACATGGATGGAACTAAAGACTCTCACACTAAGTGAAGTAAGTCAGAAAGAGAAAGACAAATACCATGTGATATCACTCATATCTGGAATCTAATATACGGTGCAAATGAACCTTTCCACAGAAAAGAAAATTACAACATGGAGAACAGATTTGTGGTTGCCAGTGGGGAGGGGGAGGGAGTGAGATGGATTGGGAATTTGGGGTTAATAGATGCAAACTATTGCCTTTGGAATGGATAAGCAATGAGATCCTGCTGTATAGTACTGGGAACTATTTCTAGTCACTTATGATGGAGCATGATAATGTAAGAAAAAAGAATGTATACATATATGTGTAACTGGGTCACCTTGCTGTACAGTAGAAAATTGACAGAGCACTGTAAATCAGCTATAATGGAAAAAATAAAATCATTATAAAACTATATTGAGTATTAAATTCTAAAGTGCTTGTCTTTTTCTCTTATTTCTTTTTCTATTTGTGTGAGCCAGATTTCTAATGGTAGACTCAGAGAAGTTTCATTATCAGTGAGAGTTTCTTTTGTTTGTTCCATCTCCATATCTTTCATATATGATGCTGCTTTTCAGGAAAAGAACAGGCTATATATTTTGTATGTTAAAAATTACCGAAACATTTGGTAAAGTTTTTTGGAAAAGATGCATAATTCTGTGAGAACTCATACGAGCAAATTGCCAAGACTGTACAGCAGGTTTTGTACTTTGACCCAAATGGAAGTTGGCTCCTACGGATTTAATATTAGACACTGAGTAGAGATCTAACTATATGGGTATCTGGCTTTTAACACTAGTTAAAAAGTATGAAATAAAAGTTGGATCATAGAGAGCAAACAAAGCTCAGCAAAGACAAATATTTCTTGTAACAAATTAATAAAATAATCCTCTGGTAAGGTTAATCAAGAAAATAGAGAATTTTTTTTTAAAAGAAAGGTACTGCAGTTGCAGCAGTGTATGCTACTGAATTATAAAATTAAGTTTGAAATTTTAGAAGCAAGATTTATTTCACTCAAAAAATACAGCTGGACAACAGTGACTTGAGATAATTGTGAAATATGGATTCTCAGGTGGTAAATAAACAGGATCAATGGTAAAGCCCCTCCTCCACTCTCATAAAAAATAAAATGTTCATTCAATCATTTCAATCACATTTTACAAAGATTCAAAGTTTAAACAACATTTTTATAGAAAAGCAGTCATTTATCTGTTTATCTTCTAGCTATTGGCTGTGAGCTTCAGAAAAAAAGTAGTTGGAGGAATCAGGCTCCCTGACTTCAGACTATGAAGCTACAGCAATTAAAACAGTATGATACTGGCACAAAAATAGAAATATAGATCAGTGGGACAGGATAGAAAGCCCATAAGTAAATCCATGCTCATATGCTCAATTAATTTATGACAAAGGAGGCAAGAATATACAGTGGAGAAAAGACAGTGTTTTCAACAAGTGGTGCTGAGAAAACTGGACAGCTACAAGTAAACAAATGAAATTTTAACATTCTTTTATACCATACAGAAAAACAAAACTTCAAAATGGATTGAAGTCCTGAAAATAAAGCCGATCACTGTAAAACTTTTAGAGAAGACATAGGCAGAAGACTCTTTGACATAAATTGCAGCAATATTTTTTGATCCGCATCCCAGAGTAACGAGAATAAAAACAAAAATAAATAAATCGGGCCTAATTAAACTTAAAACTTCTGCACAGCAAAGGAAACCATGAAAGAAGGGAGGGAGGGAGGGAGGGAGGGAAGGAAGGAAGGAAGGAAGGAAGGAAGGAAGGAAGGAAGGAAGGAAGGAAGGAAGGAAGGAAGGAAGGAAGGACAACCCCAGAATGGGAGGAAAATCTTTGCAGATTAAGCAAGTGACAAGAGATTAATCTCCAAAATATACAAACATCTCATGAAGCTATATATCAACACAGACAAACAGCCCAATTAAAAAATGTGCAGAAAATCTAAACA
>PVHT020000009.1:411512-592812 GCA_004024745.2 Catagonus wagneri
TAAAGCCGATCACTGTAAAACTTTTAGAGAAGACATAGGCAGAAGACTCTTTGACATAAATTGCAGCAATATTTTTTGATCCGCATCCCAGAGTAACGAGAATAAAAACAAAAATAAATAAATCGGGCCTAATTAAACTTAAAACTTCTGCACAGCAAAGGAAACCATGAAAGAAGGGAGGGAGGGAGGGAGGGAGGGAGGGAAGGAAGGAAGGAAGGAAGGAAGGAAGGAAGGAAGGAAGGAAGGAAGGAAGGAAGGACAACCCCAGAATGGGAGGAAAATCTTTGCAGATTAAGCAAGTGACAAGAGATTAATCTCCAAAATATACAAACATCTCATGAAGCTATATATCAACACAGACAAACAGCCCAATTAAAAAATGTGCAGAAAATCTAAACAGACATTTCTCTAAAGAAGACAAATCAATGGCCAAAAAGCACATGAAAAGATGCTCAACGTCATTAATTATCAGAGAAACGCAAGCCAAAACTACAAAGAGCCATCATCTCATACCATACAGAAATAATACTCAAATGCCAAAATTAAGAAGAATGCATAGAACATTGCCTCTGATCTCACAGAAATAAAAAGAACTATAAAAGAATACTATAAAAAACTATATACTGTCAAAGTAGATAACCTAGGTAAAAATTAAAAAAAAAAAAAAACTATGTAAAAATTTCTAGATACGCACAAACTACCAAACTAACAATAAGAGGGGAAATATTAATTGACTATAATATATATATAAATATTAATTTAGCAGTTTGAATATTTTCAACAAAGAAAAGTTCAACTTTAAATCATTTATTGTTAAATTCTAACAGATGTAAAATAAAGTAACATTGCTAGTCCTTAAAAATGTTTTTTAAAAAAATGGGAGAGAACGCTTTTTTTTTCTGTCTTTTTAGGGCTGCACCCATAGCATATGGAAGTTCCAGGCTAGGGAACAAATTGGAGCTGCAGTTGCCACCATATGTCAGAGCCACAGCAATGCTAAATCCAAGCAGTGTCTACAACCTATATCACTGCTCATTGTAACACCAGATCCTTTAACTGATTGAGCAAGGCCAGGGACTGAACCTGTGTCCTCATGTGTTCGTTATTGCTGAACCACGACAGGAACTCCAACTTTTTAATTCTTTTATCAGGCTAAAATTATACTGATATAAAAACCAGGCAAAGCCAATATAAGAAAACTGCAGATAATATAGTTGTCTGCAAGCATCTGAATATAGATGCAGATATTATCAATGAAACACTAACCCAATAAATCTAGCAACAGATAAAAGGGATTACATACCACGGCTATAAGGGATTTATCCAAAGAATATAATTTTAGTTTATCATCTAAAATTAGTTAACATAACACATATTCTTAATTAGAATAAAGGGGTAAAAATAAAATCATGGTCCTCTCAATGGATGCAATAGATTCAGAGAAAATATTTGACAAAATCTAACACCCTTTCACTATAAAAACATTCAACACACTAGGAAAAGAAGAGAACTCTCTTGATCTGATAAAGCATGTCTATGAAAAACCAACAGTTAGCATTATATTTATATAGTAGGATACTGAAAACTGTCCCCTAAAATGAAGACAAAAATGTTCACATCTATGAAATACTATATTGGAGATTCCAGCTAAGACAATTAGACCAAGAAAAGAAATACAAGATATTAAGATCAGAAAGAAAATTAAAAACTATCTTTATTCACAAATGGCATGAATTTTTATATGGAAAATCCTAATGAAAACACACAAGCATACACAAACATCCAAATCTATTAGAACTAACAAACCAGTTCAGCAAGTTTATAGGATACCGGTTCAGTGTGCAAAAATCAATTGTATTTCTACACACTAACAGCAAAAATTATGAAAATGTAATTTAGAAAATTGCATTAATAATATCAAATAATAAATTCTATGGGAGCAATTTTATGAAAAGAAATACAAAATATTATACTTAAAATAAAAATATTATTGGGGAATATTACACAAGATTTAAGTAATATGAAAGAAATCTCTTTGTCATAGATGAGAAGATTTAATATTGTTAAAATTAAAATACTTCTTAAATTACCTACAAAGTTCAAAAGAAATATCCCTACCAAAATCTCAGGTAGCTTTTTGCAGAAATTGTTGAGATAATCACATAATTCAAGGGCTCAGAACAGACAAAACGGTCTTGAAGAGGGCAAAAAAAATTTGGAGGATTCAGGAGTTCCCTTTATGGCTCAGCAGTTAACAAATCTGACTAGGATCCATGAGGATTCAGGTTTGATCCCTGGCCTCATTTGGTGGGTTAAGGATCCAGCATTGCCATGAGATGTGGTGTAGGTCACAGACTTGACTTGGATCTGCAGTTGCTGTGGCTGCAGCATAGGCTGGTGGCTACAGCTCCGATTAGACCCCGATTAGACCCCTAGCCTGGGAACCTCCATATGCTATGGGTGTGCCCCTAAAAACCAAAAAACAAAACAAAAGATTAAAAAAGATTTTGGAGGCTTCACATTTCCCAACTTCATAAGTTACTACTCCGTGCAATAAGCAAGGCACATGCAACCCAATGTTCATTAACATTAAAGCACTATTTACAATAGCCAAGACATAGAATCAAGCAAAATGTTCACCATCAGAGTAATGGATAAAGAAAGTAAGGTACATACATACAATAGAATATTACTCAGCCACAAAAAATTAATCTCTCTTGCAGCAACATGGATGGACCTAGAAATTATCATACTATGGGAGGCAAATTGGACAAAGAAAAATATCGTATGATATCCTTACATGTGGAATTTTTTAAATGATACAAATGAACTTATTTACAAAACAGAAACAGACTCACAGACTTCAAAAACAAACATATGGTTACCAAAGGTGAACTGTGAAGCGGCGGGATGGATTGGGCCTTGGTAATGGCAAATACACACTTTTGTATATAGAATGGATGATCAATGGGGATTTGCTGTATAGCACAAGGAAATCTACTCAATGTTCTTTGATAACCTATGTGGGAATGGATATGTGTAAATGTATAGCTATATTGCTTTGCTATAAGCAGAAATTAACACAACATTGTAAATCAGCTATTCTTCAATAATATTAATTTTTAAAAGGCAGCATGGTACTGTCATAAGATTAAGCATATAGACCAATGGAATAAAATTGAGAATCTAGAAAAAAACTCATGTATTTATAATTAACTGATATTGACAAGGATGCCCAGAAAATTCAATGGGAGTAGAATTTTTTTTTAATAAACGATACTAGGATGACTGCATATCCACATTCAAAGGAATAAAGTTAGACGTCTTTTCCAAACCATATTCAAAAATTTACATGAAATGGATAATAGACATAAACTGAAGAACTGAAACCATAAGCTTAATAGAAGACAATGCAGAAGCAAATCTTTGTGAATTTTGATTAGGTAATAATGTTACAATGTGGATGAAACTTAAAAACACTACGCTAAGTGAAATTAGTAAAAAGTCATTTATTGTAGGAAAACTTTTATATGAAATGTCCAAAATAGGCAAATCTGTCAGAGCAGAGAAAAAAATTAGTGAATGCTAAGGATTGAAGAGAAGGTTAAATGAGGATTAGCTGGTACTTGGTGCTTCTTTTCTTGAGAGGGTGAGATTTAAATATTAAGTTAAATGGTGGTGATAGTTGCACAACTGTGTGAATATAGTGATCCCATTAAATTGCACATGTTAAGTGGCTGAATTTTATGGCATGTGAATCGTATCTCAATAAAGATGTTTTAGAAATAAATTAATAAACGCACTGGCATTTTGAGGAGCCCTGGAAGAGGACAAGTTGAATACAGGGGAGCAATTGAATAAATATTTCGGTAAATTTATATTGGTTTTGCTAAGAATAGTGATGATAAAAAAAACTGAATATCAAAACTAAAATATCTATGGATTAATTGGTTATGGGAATGAAAGTCATTAATACATATAACAATGCAGTTTTTAATGCCAGTCTCATAAACAGCAGTCATATATCTATTAATAAAAATATTAGCTAATTATTATACATACAATTCCAGTTTATGAGCACAAAATAAGCCATTCTTTAGATGATTAGCAATATTGAAAATAGTAGTTTGCATTTTCCTTACAAAATATCAACATTTATAGGAGTTCCCGTCGTGGCACAGCAGTTAACGAATCCCACTAGGAACATTAGGTTGTGGGTTCAGTCTCTGGCCTTGCTCAGTGGGTTAAGGATCCGGCGTTGTCGTGAACTGTGGTGTAGGTTGCAGACGCGGCTTGGATCCTGCGTTGCTGTGGCTGTGGCAAAGGCCAGCGGATACAGCTCCGATTAGACCCCTAGCCTGGGAACCTCCACATGCCGTGGGTGCAGCCCTCAAAAACCGCAAAAGGCAAAAAAAAAAAATCAACATTTACAGAGTGTTTATCTTAGGCATAAAATAAATGTCATTTTTATTACATTGGAAAAGAAATGTGAATATATACAATAGAAAAGTGTTCAATCATCAAAAGAGGGAAATCTTGTCATTTTCAGTATCACAAATGGATCGTAAGGGCATTATACTAACTGACATAAACAAGAGAAAGACAGATACCACACGATCTCACTTATATATGGAATCTTAAAAAAGAAAAAAGCAACAGCTCAATTATTAGGTACAGAGAACACATATAGGAAATTGGAGGTGGACAAAAACAGGTGAAGGTAGAAGGTGGTCAAAAGGTCCAAACTTGTAATTATAAAATAAATAAGTTCTGGGGATGTAATGTCCAGCATGGTGACTATAGTTAATAATACTGTACTACATGTTTGAAAGTTGCTAAGTTGCTAAAAGAGTAGATCTTAAAATTCCTTGTAAAAATACTATAACTCTGTGTGGTGATGGATGTTAACCAGATTTACTGTAATAAGTATTTCACAATGTATGCTAATATGAAAGCATTTTGTTGTATATCTGAAACCAATATAGTATTATATATCAATTACATCTTAACGTTTAAAAAATATACTGAAAAATATACTACCTATTACTGAGAATAAAACAATGTATGGTTATAACTATTTCAAAGAACCTTTTACAAATGTTGATATTATTGATGCTAAGCCAATTTTTCTAGTAGGTGATGCTCTGTGCCAAGTATGCTCAAAAATACCTTTGTGTGAAACTTATCACCAGGCAATACCAACCATCCACCACCCTTGGGGTGGATGTTAACTGGATGTTACCAGATACACATTAACTCTGAAAAGCCCTTCATTACGCTTGTGATAACTTCAAAGAAAGGAGAATGGGAACCTAAAACAACTACTATGACAAGCGCCAGATGTTACAAAATGCAGCAAAAGCTCAGGATAAGAGTATTCAATTTCACAGTTAGGAAATAAAGTACAGTAAATTGCTCAGCCAAAACATCAAAATGGCGCAGACTGTGGTTCCTTTTCCAGGATCAGCAGATGATTAGGAAGCATGGTCTCATTAAAGCCTCTTGCAAAAATCAACTGGTATTTTTTACATCTTTTTAGTTGACATAAGAGTTGTTTATCTTCTTAATTGTAGTTGCTTAAAAGTCTTAATCAACAAAGCATATTGAGCATATTAATGAAAATGTATTCCTTTCTAGTCAATTACTGTGGTATTCAGGGAGAATAAAAATAAGAGTTAGCAATATCAACTTTATAAACCAAATAGAGAGTGTGTATAGGTTTTTCAGCTTTGAATTGTTAGTATTATGCTATGGTTGATGTTATCTTTCCTGAAAATGCCTCTGGAAGAATATTATATATTTTAAAAAATAAGATTGATGGAAGAACCAAAGGGTATGATTCAGACTGATTCACACACACATACAGAAACATACACACTTACACACACACGTTATAATCATGAATCAGTTTCTAAGTGTTGAACTATATTAAATTCTGGATTAAGAATGGTCAATACAATAATCATCAAGAAACTGAGAGTCTAGAGGGGAGTTTAATGCATAAACAAATACATCTTGAGGATACAGTTATGCTTAGAATTACATGAGTACTGGTAGGCATTTCCCTATCACGAGTGATGGTTTGTCAAGTAAGGATGCCTAGAGAAAAAGAAAGCTCAGTTAAACTGCCCTTGAATGAGGGGTAGTTAGTTTAAAGAAGATGAACGTCAGAGGAAAGGGCATTTTAGGAAGTAAAAATAGCATGAACCAAAGCAGATGTGTGCAGAGGGAAATCATAAGCAACCCAGCCTTATGGAATGGAACAGTGCAGGCAGTACAATGTGTCTCAACTCACATTCTGAGTGCTATACAGTGGCATAACCTGAATCCTAGCCCCCAAATTCTCAATAATTACTAATGTTCCTGGGAAATTATTTTTTTTAATATTTCTGAGATAGCATCCAACCTCTCTTTCAAATTTCTATTGATTCAGCTGCAAATCTCAGTCTTCCCCCAACAATCTGAGCCAACCCGTAGTTGCCCTGTGCTGAATTAATAACAGCAGAGACCAACACTGAGTGTTCAGCACAGGCTAGTTTATTACATTTAGAGATGATATTTTTGCTTTCCCTGTTCTAAGGACTAAAATTATTGCAAGTGAATAGATCATGTCATTTTCACTTGGAAAAACTCAGTTTTCTAATTCTATCTTCACTTACTATCTCTACTCTGGTTAGCTCTCTGGTGCTCATGATGACTTGCCTCAAGTACTAGAACATGAAATATTTAAATCTGATTTATTATAATACAACTGTTTTGAGGGTAAGCCTGTCACATATTTTTGTTTTGTTTTGTCTTAGGGTCTCCAATGACTCAACCCATTGATCTGGAAGATTTAACTAAGGATAATCTTTCACTTAATTTATGCAAATAAAATCAATTGCCCTCTTTCTTCCATGAGAAAAAAAAGTATTAATTAATTTAACTAATATATTGAGTACCAACCACATGTCAGGTATTGTTCTTGGTGCATGGAAAAAAATGTACAAAATTTCCCACCATTTTCACTTTATCTTCTAGTGGAAAGAGGAGGTAGAGACAGAAAATAAATAATAAAGGAAGTATAACAAACTATTCCTAAATAGTATGTTATTTTTGCCACCATAGAGTGAAATCATATCCCCATTTGATTCTTTTGATATGAATCTTTTCCATGATATTTTGCCCAGAAATTCTTTATAATTTTGCCAACCTCCATGACAGTTTCTCTTTTTGCTATGTTCCTTGGGAGAGAGGATGCCATTCCTTTATTTTCTCTAGTACCACAGTATTATCCAATGTAATTCCATATGTAAAAGGACTTCGAAAATTATAATTATTTTGTCATGTTATTTTAATAGTCTTAAAACATATAAACATTTATCCTCTATATTATCATTTCCTATGTATCATTCCTGCATCCAAACTACTTAGCACCATCACAGTCTGCTTCTAGCTATATTGTTTGCCTCATTCCTCTGCTTCTTTGTTGTACTCACATTGGAACACCCAGAAATGGAACACCCAGAATGATCTGAACATGCTAGCTACATCTTTGGCTCACCCCTGTACCTATAATTTAATATCCCTGTTTTTCTTTCTTTCTTTCTTTCTTTCTTTCTTTTTCTTTTCTTTTGCTGCCATTGAATTTTTATTAGTCTAAATGTAATTTTCTCTGGGAAATGTGTTTCACTTTCCTCACATTGCACTAACTGATCATTCCTTACTATGCCAACATTGGAAAATACATTATTTTTAAAATTTTCACGTTACCTCACACATTCAAGTCTTATCAATGAGCAAAATATACAAAGTCCACTGACTTTCATCTTTAACATTATCCAAGGACTGTTATATCTTGCTTGGAAACAGTAATCATCTCCTAGCTTTTTCAATCACTCATACATCCTCTATCAACTGTCAGAATCATCCTTGTAGAATGTAAACCAGTTACTTCACTCTCAGTTTCAAAGTCCTTTAGTAGCCTCCAACTGAAATTAGTTTACACTTTTTTATTCTAAAGCTATGTCTGTTATGCCTCATGTCCACCCCACTTTATTTCACCATCACCTGCTCTGTGTCAGTCACAGTGAGCTTATTTCCCTCCTAGAAAATACTGGGTTTATTCTTGCTTTAGACCCTCTGTATTCACCAAGGCTTCTGTTAAGATGCTCTTGTCACTGACAGTTACCTGGCTGGCTTCTTTTGTCATTCAGGTGTCAGCCAAACATTGCTTTCACAAAGAAGCTTTACAAAGCCAGATATTCTAGATTTTGATATTTTAAATTTTATTTTTATTGGTTTATCTGTTACCTCACACTAAAATATTAACCCAGGAGAGAGAGTCTTTCTCAGGCTTGTTCATTGCTGTTTCTCTAGTGCCTTAAATAATACCTGACATGGGAAAAACTCAATACATGTTTTTGGCGAATGAGTGGATCTTATTTATTTATACAGCAATCTGTCTTGCAAAGCCAGGAAAAATGTGACTTTCATTTTTGGAGCCTAACTCTACACACAGGATTTGGTAAGCAGCAAGTTCTCAAATATTTGTCACATAAATATCCAAGTGAACTTACTGTTTACAAGAGTATGTCATTTACATCTGTAATAGAAAAAAATAATGCAAATATTTTCAAATATTTTCCCACAGAAATGACAGTTTGTAGTTTATCCTTACTCCATTAACAAATTAAATATCATATGAAAAAATAAGTTCTATAACAGTCATGGCTTACTCTTGAGATAAGTGATATGTAAATATTTCCTGTCCTTAGGTAACTAAAAGAATAGAATTGGCTCCCTGGCATGATGATAAGACGTTTGCGGCAGCTCCTTTAGGAAGCATGATCTCCAAGTCTTTCTATTTCAAGACCTTGATATTAAAGAAAGGTATTAACCTTGATATTAAAGAAAGGTATATAACTTGTAAAAGAATAAAGTTCATGATATTTATAGTGCCAGGTTAATCGTATTTGTGAGCAGGATGGCTATGAAAATGAGAATGTTGGAATTATAAGCTGTAGCAATAAGGGAGTTAGTCAAAAGACCAAGTCAACAGTGATCATTTGTTACATTTTGTTAGAAGAACTTTTGTAATAAATGTGTTTTGCTAAGATTTACATTATCAAATATGCTTTGTAAGGGTCACTAGCAAACATCTATTTATTAAACTTTCTAAGGTTAATGGGAAACAATTAAGTAAAAATAAGTACAGGTAAAAATTTTGCATTGAAAGGGATAATTTAATGGTTATATGCAATCCGATTTCATCCTTACCTTGGTATTAAAGTTTTTGTCTCTAAAATTGACTTTTCTTTTTGTTACTGTGCAAGTGAACAGGGCTCTCATTGGAATTTATGTCCAAGATGCCAAATAATTCCCACAGGTAATAATGGAAAAATAAATCACTTTGCTTCACAATGTGCCTATAAAGGTTTTGTATTAATGCTTAAATCAAATTAAAGAAAGGTCACAGAGATACCCGACTCTCCTAGCATTAAAAAAACGTGCAAGGGAGATTGAAAGGGACTGTGAATATTTAATAATATTAAGACTTGATGAAATAGATGTAGCATTTAATGGCAACTCCCAATCGTTTTCTCAGGCCATAAGTCTGTATTGTAATAATGTTGATTGTTCGTTCTGGGAAGTCATCTCATTTTACTATTACTGTCTATTTAATATTGTGATTTACTTTTTTTTGGTCTTAACGAGCTCCTGAATCTTGTGTGATCTGCCTATCATTGATTAAAAGGAGAGTTTCCTTTTGCTACAAACCCAGTATTTCAATGAATCATTGAAATAACTCATATGAAGGGAAAAGAGAATTATTCTAAATCTCTTCTAGCCTTTTTCATGAAGACAGTTTTTGGATACTTATATGTAAATATACAAGAAATCTAGGTTCTAGTTGGCAAGGAATTTGGAGCAATATCATGACAAAACTTATTCAGCATGTTCTTGATGATGCTGTAGACAAACAAGTCAAAGTTTTGTCTTTGAAAAAATGTAGTTGAGTACATTGAACATTCTAAGAAATGAAAGAGCTGCCATAAGCTTGTGAAAGATGATAGATGAAACAAAGAGGTAAACTAAGAAACTTCTGGATTCAAAGGTAGCAAAAGGCTGCCCTACCCAGAGAGATATGCTTTATAACAGACAATGACAAGAGGATGACACACATCCACTGGTTAAAATAAAAGATAAGGAGGTGGTATTATAGGAGAAGAAAAAATCCCCGTAAAATAAGTATTATTTTTGTCTTTTCTCTCAGATGGAAGAATGAGATAAGTGTGAATACAACAACTGGAAATGAATCAATCACCTAACCAATCAATCATTCTATTTGTTCTTATATGTGTCATAAGAATTAAGTGGTAGGTTAGCACTCAGGCATAAATGGGTATGGTTTTAATTCCTGAGGATAAAAAAAAAAATCTGAGTTAAAACCATGCTCTTCCAGTGAATAGCTGTATAACTAAATTAACCCATTACTCAGCCATAAGGGCCCCACTTTTCTCATTCCCAAGGAGAGAATTAACCACTTGATTTAAAAAGTATTTTCCAAAGTTTCCACGGTGGTGCAATGGGACCAGCACCTCTGCAGCACCAGGACACAGGTTTGATTCCTGGACTGGCACAGTAGGTTAAAAGGATCTGGTTTTACCACAGGCAGCTAAGGCATAGGTCACAATTGTGGCTTGGATCTGATCCCCGGCCCAGGAACTCCATATGCCATGGGGTGGCCAAAAAAGAAAAAAAGGTATCTTCCATCAACAGAATGGCAGAACTTATGGGATAATCATTGCTCTTCTTTGATTATTAACATACTGCCAACAATCGAAGCAAATATTAGCACATTATAAATTTTTTAAAAACCCGAAATATTCAAAGATGGGGCTCAGGTCACAAAACTACTTAGTGAGATGAATGCAGGACAATACAGGTCTCCTAAATTCTAGTTAAATGGCTTGGCATACACACTTAAGTATAAAAAATGGTGTTTCTTTGCCAAATGCATTTAGATAACACTGCTTATAAAATTACCATAATATTCTTGACCTAGATTAGCTTATACTCTTAACAAAAAAATGCAACACTTTAAAAACTAGTCTCCCATTCAATTTACTGTTACAAATAATTGATAAGTTAGAAGTAATGAAATTAATTTTCCAAAACTCCTAACTCATAAACCGCTATGAAGATTTTGTTTTTTCAATTAACTCAAGAGAGGATTACAAAAAACGTAATTCAAGTAAAGGAAGCATCACCAGGGGATAACTCATCACATGAATAATAAATGTAAAGACTGTCATTCACTTGTAAGTATACAGAATATGGATTCCTGAGTTAAATTCACTGACTTAGAAACTCAGCTCTCCCACATTCCAATGGGTGACTGATTTCGGACAAGTTAATTATATTTTCTGCATCCCAGGTTCCCCAGAAGTAAAATGGGGAAGACAATAATGTTACCTCAGGTAGGCAGAGACTTGTGCATGACTAAATTTCAATAATGGTACATATTATTAATATTTAAATCCTATAACTTTTTCCCATATGTAAGCATTTTTATTTTATTCTCTACAATAATTTAGTTTCCTTTTGGTCTGCATGGGCTACCATAACGAAGGATCATGGATTAGGCAGCTTAAACAACAGAAATTTATTTCTCAGTGTTCTGAAGACTGGGAAATCTGAGACCTAGGTGCTGGTATAGTTGGTTTCAAGTGAACACTCTCTTTCTGACTTCTCCCTATGCCCTTACCTGGCAGGGAGAGAAACCTAGTGTTCTCTTCCTTTGTTTTTTTTTTTTTTTTGAGCCACACCCATGGCATATGGAGGTTCCCAGGCTAGTGGTCAAATTGGAGCTGTAGCTGCTGGCCTACACCACAGCCACAGCCACTGTGACCTATACCACAGTTCATGGCAATGTCAGATCCTTAATTCACGGATCAAAGCTAGGGATCGGATCGAATCTGCATCCTTGTGGGTACTAATCATATTCATTTCTGCTGAACCATAACGGGAATTCCGACACTTTTCTTCTTAGAAGGACACCATTTCTTTTGGATTAGATCCCCACCTTTATGACCTCATTCAGCTTTAATCACTTCTTATAGACAGTCACCTTGGGGGTTAGGGTTCCAACCTGTGAATTTGGGAGAGACACAATTCAGTCCATATCTAGTTCCCACTAAATTTTCTATTGCTGATATTGTTTTCTATTATAGTTATAATATCTATTCGTCAACTACTTTTGGGCTAACATACTATCAAAATGCTTTCCGAAGCATCCCTAAATCATAATTCTGTAGAAAGTTTCAGTTAATATTGCCTTTTAGATGTCTCCTTTTTTTAAATTGAAAGTGAGCCAATCTTCTTTTCTCTTTGGAAAATATACTTTAAGTATATCACAATCTATGATTAATCAACATTTTTGAAAGCTCATTTCTAACTCTGAATTCTTAACTAAACATTTGTGAATTGCCAGTAATTCACTTTATTATAATTTGAAGAAGCTTATTTTACCTGTCACTGTGATGTAGAAACAGAGGATAAATTTTGACAAGGCCTGATGCAAGTTGATAATTTTGGTTTCCATGTAACGGTTCACCTAAAATCTGAAGTTTTATAACAGAAATAGTAGTGTAACAACTGACCTTGATCCATGTATGAATTGCCCAAATATAATGTCACCAATCTTCAAAGCCCGGTTCAACCCAAATTTTCCCAGACTCTATTATGTATATGAGTGTGGTTACTTTTAAAATAGGAATTTAATTAGCCATTATATCCACCTATTGGTCAGAACTTCCAATCTTCTAGAAGCAAACCCCCCTCCAAGTGTCCCTGGGCTTTAGCAAGTCAGGTACATGTAATTTAAGTATCACAGTTCCTCATCTAGTGATCTCTTCAGCTGGTTTTATACCATCATTCTCTGTCCTACTGTTTCATAAGGTAGAGCTTTGACATCCTCAAGAATATATAACAATATCAGCTACAGTGATTTACAGGTTGAGTAGGAAAATTCAAATGTTTCTTGGTAAGCTCTGTTACCTTTCAACCTAAACAAGTATCAAAGGGGCCAGGCACCAGACACTGATAGCTACCAGCAATTTCACCCTGCCCCAGAGATTAGGTTTGATGTTCTTTTGAGTTGAATGATTTGGGTCTAAGGAAATTTACCTGGATTATCTTCTAGGATATCCATTGGGTTCCTACCAATCAAAACCCTTCCTCATCGTATTTTTACACATGTTCCGGTACAACTAAAACCTGGTAGTTTGATTTCATTTCATGTAGATGTATGTATGGGATATACAATTTTAACTAAACATGATTAGGTGTTCAGAGGCCAAGTTTATAACTTGGAGTTGTTTCTTGAAGGGTTTATTTTGTCCACCATTTCAATGTAGTGTCTGCTATATTGTAATAAAAAAGGATAAATTCTGACAATTCTCTTTCATGCTTCACAAAATTACATAGCACATCCAAGATATTTCCCTCTTTTTTAAAATAAGGAGTCTTTTTTCTGTCAATTACTTTAGATAAACAACAATAACAAAAGAAAAATCTATGAGTAAGAACAAGAAGGACAAAAGTGAAAACACTGAGATTTAGCAGGATAAATATATTTCAAAGGAATGCCAATGATAAAATTATGATCTTTTTAGTCTTTAAAGTGAAAAACTTACCTAATTACAAAACTATTTGTGAAAGGATAAAATAATGTCCGATAATGAAAGACAAGGAGAAAAGAAATTGTCAAAAAAGCTTCAGAGGTGAAATGAGGACTTGTGTCTTAAATATGAAGTGCCCACAATAAAAATTTGAATTACCTTTTATTAATTGCCTAAAATGTACCAGGCACATCGCCAGGCTGTGAATACAATATTTCCAGTGTTTACATCAACCACTATTATGAACAGGCTTTGTTACTTTCCCTTTACAGAATATTCAGCAGAGCCAATGAAAGGTTTGGTGATACTACAGCTAGGGAGAATCTGCCTCAGATGGATGTTTGCCTTTGCCAGCACCGATTTTCTTTCCATGTGTGATGTTGCCATACATGTGAGAATGGAGAGTGGAGAGGTTCATATTTCTTCACATAATAACCCAAATGATCTAGTAGGAAGAAAGGGATGGTGAACAGCAGCAAAACCGTTGAGCATGACAATTGCCATTGAGCATCATAAAAAAATTATGATCTCAAAAATAAGAAATTCCAGAGTTCCTATCATGGCACAGTGGTTAACGAATCAGACTAGGAACCATGAGGTTGTGGGTTCGATCCTTGGCCTTGCTCAGTGGGTTAATGATGCAGCGTTGCTGTGAGCTGTGGTGTAGGTAGCAGACTTAGCTCGGATCCAGTGTTGCTGTGGCTGTGGTGTAGGCCGGCAGCTGTAGCTCTGATTCGACCCCTAGCCTGGGAACCTCCATACACCATGGGTGCGGCCCTAAAAAAAGGCAAAAAAAGACAAGAAATTCCACATGTCGTTTAAGTAGCTTGGCGTTTGATTGTATGTGATATGATCTTTCTTAAAGAAATAATTAATATAAAACTTAGACTTCTTTTAAAACAATATAACAATGTGAACGTATAAAGTGTATAGATCTCATGAATTGATGATAGCACAAGTTTGCCACAATCATTTAGTAGATATTGTTCTTGGCCTGACCCAGTGAAACTGAAGAGAAATAATACGATAAAATCCAGACACGCACTCCTAGAGAACCTCACTTCTCACCAGGAATATGCACAAAACTTTATAGCAATGCAGTTTCAATATATAAATAAATGTATACACAAAAGTCATATGTATACATTCATTTAAAGTATTTTAGTGCATATATATATGTGTGTGTGTGTGTATATATATAACATAGACTAATGTCAAGAGAACATGTATAAATTAAACTATAAAATAATACTTTTGCACAATTCTAGTTATTTAAACGTTAAAACCAGAAAAAGATAAATAGACTATTACTTAGTGATTTGTCCACCTATCTGATACAATTACAAATAACTAATAAACATGATTAATAAAACATTCAGGATTAGTGGTTACCATTGAGAAGGCACAGGAAAGCAAAGTCTTTATGAAGAGGTGCACAACAAACTTCAAAGGAAGATATTGTTTTATGTCCTAAGGTCGATGCTGGGTTTATTCCTGCTCCTTTTATTATTTTTTTAAGCCACATATAGCATGTCTAGTTTTTGAACATGTATTTTGCAATAGCATTTTATAAGCAAACAAAGCAGTGGTTGAAAATACTAGAGATGTGATATTTAGACTGACTATCTGCAAAGTAGACCCTTTAAAGGGGCAACTGCTCTCCGGTTCCTTCCTCCTTTAGAAATATCCTTTGCACACAAAATTATATGTAGACATTTGCAAAAGGATAATTAGAAAGACAAGATAATTGCCAAAGGCATTTAGAAGTTGGAGGAAAAGGAATGCTCTGCTCATTAAGCACAGTACTATGTTTACCAGAGAGGTTTACGCCTGTTAACTTCTCGCATTTTGTGCCCTCCATTTATGAGAGACATAACAAGTGTGAGATAATCAGGGGTAAAGAAGCATAACTCTGCATCCTACCCATCAAAGGGCCACTTTACAACCTCAGTTTCAGAAGCTACTAAGAAGGGAAATGACAAGTTATCAGCTCCAGCAATTTGGTTATGAGCAGAACTAGTTCTGTGATCTAACAGACTTACAGGAATCCTTCTACTGTATAGTGAACTTTTCATGGAAACAAATGAGGAGAGACAACTGCTAATATCCATGTTATATTTTTTTATGTAACATGTTATTTTTATTTTTTTAAAAATGTAGTGTCTTTTTTTGGCTGTGCCCTCAGCATGTGGAAATGCCTGGGGCCAGGGATCGAACTCATGCCATAGCAGCAAACTGGGCTGCTGCAATGACAAAACTGGATCCTTAACCCACCATGCCACAAGGGAACTCCAACATTATTTCTTTTTTAATTTTTACTATTACCATTAATATTTCTGTTTGGATCTCTATTTTTAATATAAGAAAAAGTCTTTCTAGTGCAGAAAATCCCAACTATAAGACAAATTTCTCAAAGTAGAGGGAGAGGGACTCAGCCTATTAATACTATCAAGTGCTCAAAATATTTTTAAAAGGTGACAAAGGATGGCTCTGTAAGCCCAGCTCACTCTAAGTGAAAGACTAGCTCGCCTCTTTCAGGTCTTAAGTGTAACCTTCTCAGTCTTTCCTGACAACTATTTTATCATTGCCAACTGCCTTTTCCCAGTCACAGCCCACACATTTATATCACCTCTTTACTTGATTTTGTTTTTCCTAATTTAAAATATCAGATGGCTATGCAATACAGGGTTCCTTTTTGGGCCAAAGGAATTGTTCTAAGTTTCACTGTGGTTATGGATGTACAACCTTGTGAATATAGTAAAGTCCATGGAATTGTATGTTTTTAAATGGTACTTGGACATGTTTAAAATATACACTTTTAAGTGAATTGTATGGTATGTTAATTATATCCTAAAAAAAACTGTTTTTAAAAGGTTATAAAAGGGAAAACCTCTCCAAGGTCTAAATTTTAAGTTCTGAGGATAATAGGGGAGTTCTTTAACATATCATAGTTTGGGTGGATTAAACAACAAATGATTACTTCTTATCATTCTGGAGGCAGGTAAATCCAAGATAAAACATCAGCACATCCAGTGTCTGGTGAGGAACAGTGCTCCCAGGTTCTTCTTGCATCCTCATGTGGAGGAAAGAGAGAATGGTACCAAGTTCTCTAGTGTCTCTTCATTTCTCTCTCTCTCTCTTTTTTTCTTTTTTTTTTTTTTTTTGGCTTTTTAGGGCCACACTTGTGACATATGGAAGCTCCCAGGTTAGGGGTCAAATTGGAGCTGCAGCTGCTGGCCTACTCCATAGCCATAGCAACGTGGGATCCAAGCCATATCTGCGACCTACACCACAGCCATGGCAAGGCTGGATCCTTAAGCCACTGAGCAAGGCCAGGGATCAAACCAGCATCCTCATGGATACTAGTCGGATTAATTTCTGCTGCACCACACAGGAACTCCCTCTAGTGTCTTTTCTTAGTAAGGGAATCTATCCCATCATGAGGTTTCCAACCTCATGATTTAATTACCTCCCACAGGCTCTATCTCTAAACACAGTCACATTAAGGACTTGGGTTTCAACCTATCTATTCTGTCTATAGTTAGAGTCTAAACACTAATAAACAAGTAGAGCTACAACAGTGAAAGTAAAATAGTTCAAATGTTGCAGATGATTAAAATCCAGGCTCTGAATGACTGTTGAATACTTCTAGGATGAAGTTTAAATATGTACATATCATGAAATGAATAGAGATTAAAATGTGAAATATGGGCAAAGTGATGAACACAGGATGTGACAGGTGTTCTGAGACAAGATAGTAACAATGTAACAAGATATCCAGGCCTCTGTGTGCAAGATATGGAGTGCCTCTGTGTGTTCCTTAGTAAATGATCTGCACTACCCTTAAGGAATGATAATAATAACATGTAACAACAAAGCAAAATAGTAATCAACACTGCTGCTTTCCAGAGTTAATATTATACATGATATATTTATTTTTTATTAATGGATTTTATTTCGATTATAAGTGTACATAAATCATCACAAGTCAATTTTACAGATTTTATATCCCAAATCCCTATACATGATATATTTAAATAGGAGTCTTCTTCTTGACATTTTTTAGACCACTGTTATCAAAGAGTAAGTGAAGCATATTACTATAACTGTCACTCCAACTGGATGATATACTCTAGAATCAGTTCCTGCATTATGGGGCAGTATTTTGAGCAACTACTTTTCAGATCAATTCTTTTTAAACAACTTCAAATGATGCTATATAATCTGCCTTGCCTTTTACACTTCCTTTTTCCTTACTTTTTTTTAAAATTTCATCTTGCAGTAATTCCTAAAATGCATTAAAGAATTTCATTGGATTTAATTATTAAACTCTGTAAGTTGAATTAAATAGCTGATATCAAATATAGAATTTCAGAAGTAAACATCAGACAAAAATAAGGTGTATATTTAGTAAAATATTTGTTTGCATATATACAAGCATTCCTCCAAAAAGTCTGTGTTTGCAAGGAGTAATTGGATAAACTGCCTCTGGTGGAGAAAGACTCCAAAGAGTTCAGTTGGTAAAAGATAATCATATTCAAAATAACTGGTGAAAATTTAAATCTTCCTGAAAAATAAACTATCGATTTCTATAGATGAGAACATTTAGACAGATTATATCATGAGAGAGGAGGTCATGGGGAGAGGGGCTGAATGGCTGTGCACCCAAAGGAAACTAAGTGTAGAACCCAATAGTAGATGAAAAATTTATAGGGATCAGTAAGCATATTTCTGTGTAGTCACTTCCTGTAAACCCACAAATATTCAGAAAATAGGCTTAATTGTAGATATTATAAAAAGTGATATATTTTTAGTCAGACTGGTAGAATTTTTCTATAGCCTATAAATAATGATGCCATAATCACTGGCATTCTCTTCACCAAAACTACACATGCCTCTTCTGATCTCTATACATAGTCATTACTTGGGTCATCGTGCCCAGATCCATGGATTTAAATACCATCTAAATGTAGTCTCTAATTAATATTGCCAGCTTTGAGATCTTCACTACATTCCAGATTTGTACATATTCACTACCTTTTCAGCATCTTCACTTACATGAAAAACAGGAATTTATCTCTTTAAGTCCTTTTTTTTGTAGTTTTTGTTTTTTTGCCTTTTCTAGGGCTGCACTTGCAGCATCTGGAGGTTCCCAGGCTAGGGGTCTAACAGGAACTATAGCTGCCAGCCTTTGCCACAGTCACAGCAACGCGGGGATCCAAGCCGCAACTGCAACCTACACCACAGCTCACGGCAACGCCGGATCCTTAACCCACTTAGCAATGCCAGGGATCGAACCCGCAACCTCATGGTTCCTAGTCGGATTCATTAACCACTGAGCCACAACGGGAACTCCTATCTGTTAAGTTCTTAATTATACCACTTTCCAAATAACCCTGCTCTTCCTAAGGCCCTGGTACAACCATCATTTATGTAGTACCTCCAAATAAAAAGTAAAAGCCCCAGAATTTGGTTAACTTCTATTTTTTCTCAAAGATGCCAAGCAGGTTTATGGGCATGTTCTATAAGCTTGACCTTTATAACACATTTTGAATTCCATATCAATCCCACTACTAACCCCTTTGTCATCCATTGTCACTGTTCACCTAGGACACAGCAATACTTTCCTAACATTCCTGTAAGGTAGCCCACTGTCATCAGTGCTCCCCAAAGCAGCCAGAGCAGGATAACTATTTAAAATGCAAATCTGTCAGAATTCTGCCTTTAATCTTCTAGTAGCTTCCCAGAACATCATCTGGTTAAAATCCAGAGTCCATACCATGGTTCACAGATAGTTATGTGATCAGGTTGCCTTTTACTTGTCCAAGCTTTTGGCCAACTTTTCTCACTGTACTCCATTCTGATCTTACTTTTTCTTCAAAATGCTGAATTTATTTTGACCACAGTCATTATGTATTAAATACATACATGTATGCATACTTACGTACATACACACACAAAATTTCCCCTGGGTATTTCCATTCATTTTTTCTAGTTGAAATATCACTAATGTATTATCTTCAAGCTTTTATTTTAATCTGATGCCTCTCTTTTAACCTCCAGATTATGACATTCAATTTCTTACTAAATGTGAAATTACTTTTTGCATTTTGGATTGAGGAGTTATATTAAAATTACGTGTCATGGATCACATGATCGCCATGATCTGTCACTTGCCTTTACTTATGCTCAGTATCATCTCTTATCTCACAATTCCCTACCTTTAGCCGCACAGAAACCCTTGATGATGCTCTGTATGTGGGAACCAGAATCTTAATTAAGTCCAACAATAGGTATTTCTCTTCTGTATGGCTTAATTCAACTTAATTACAATTATACAGAGCATTATAGTGATGATGAATATATGAATCACTAACAGAGCACTGCTTTGGTAATTTCTCAAGTGTCACTGTGCTTGATAAGTCAAGAAAGTGTTGGTCTGGATCACCACCAATTTCAACGGAAGGAAGTCAACTTTATTTCTGTTGTCTATGTTGGAGCTTAGTGTTAAGGGCTCTGCTGATATAAACATGTATGTGTGTGAGTATGTGATTTTTTTTCTCACAATCTATGGCTTATTTTGTACTTAAAAAGGTTCTTAAAAATAGTAACAAAACTATTATGTTCTGTATATTTGCTCTGTGTAATTTTGAACTGAAAATTGAATATTTCTATAATCTCTTGCTAGTTGGAGGGAAAAAGCTGAGTTTGCATTAGCTATTTCTTTTTAAATGTTCATTCGAGATATGCCACTTGCTTGAAAAACGTGCAAAAATATAAATAGGCAATTCACAAAAGAAAATATCTAAATGGTCAATAAGCATATGAATATGAGTCCAACATCACTAAATTATCAGGAAAACATAAATCAAAACACAAGCTATCGTTACAGAATGACAAGAGTAGCTAATATTAAAAGTTAAAAATACTGTAAATATAAAATGTTAGGAAATACTTGAAAAATTGGAACTAATATACATAGTTAACAGTAGTGTAAAGTGATTTTAAAAAATCACTTTAAAAAACGTGTGATGGTTTCTAGTAACAAGCCTACCCTATGACCCAACAATTCTAGTAAATCTATTCCCCAGTATAAATCCAAAGAGAATACAGCACATATGCACCCAAACAGGCCTATATAAAGATGTTCATAGAATTTTCATTTACATTTGACAAAACTAAAATTAACCAAAATGTCCATTAACAATAGACCCCATACATACATCTTTATATTATAAAAAAATGAATTACTACATAGCAATAAAACAAATTATTTCTAGATGAAACAACAGAGATGAAATTTTTAAGTGAAAATGGCAGAGAAAGAAGATGCACTTGGTATTTCTTTTACATGAATTTAAAAAAAACTACAAAATCAGGGTCATTATAATGATGATATTGGGTGGAGGGGTATGTGCAAAGATTGAGTGGAAATGGCTATGAGGTGGGCTTCAATGGTGTTATCAGCTCTATACCAAAATCTGGAGACTGATTACAGGAGTAAACTATGTAGCAATCAACATTAGACCTGCTGAATGTCACAGAGAACTCTACCCAATATTCTGTGATACTCTATGTGAGAACAGAATCTGAAAGAGACTGGATATGTGTGCATGTAAAACTGAATTGCTTTGTTTGACAGAGGAAATTATCAGAAACTTACAAATCAACTATGCCTCAATAACACTTTAAAAATGGGAAAAAAACATTCATTTAGGATTTGTGTGCTTTATTGTATACAAAGGATATCTTGATAACAGTAAACACAAAGAAAGGAAGCTCTTCTAAGGCACGGAAATCATTGGTATTCTTGTTTTGCTTGTGTTACACAATTTTACATTGCTTACTACCGAAGCTCTCTAGAGCTTTCAGTTAATTACCATAGGTACATGAATTTTTATTACTCTGTTATTCACAGTACTACGATTTAGCTAGTCCACATTTTTAAACTAATTTAATATGGAAATATTTCTCTGGTGACAATTATTATCACCAACAAATGAAGTATATTCTAAATGTATTTCATAACACCTTATTACTGAGTTTCCTAATGTATGAGCTCAAATTTATTCAAAATAAAGCAAATTAAAAACTGAGGAAGAAAATAATAAATTGCAAATTTAGAGCAATAATATATGATACACAAGCAAGAAATATTATGTATAATTTTCCTCTTAACTTGTGCCTCAACATCAATGATTTTTAGATTGAAAAGAAAGGATATTGATTAAACATAATTTTAAAGATCATTTATCACTTACAAATTAGAAAATAAACAGTGAAAGCTTACGAAGGCTCAGGAATTCAAAGAACTCCCAGATTCTTTAAATACATTCAAATCTCATGGTGTGAAAACAATAAACATACAATCTAGTATTTCAGGGTAGGGATGGAATTTGCAAATGACTCATTTCACCCATCACTGATTCCAGTAGCAATCTGGGGATAAAATTTTAATTTTATTATTACATTAGTGTCCTATGGATCTCATGGCAAGTTACCATAAACTTTGTTATTTTGTTAAAGGATACACATTTATTATATTTGTTTTTTGTTTATTTGTTTTTGTCTTTTTAGGGCTGCACCCTTGGCATATGGAAGTTCTCAG
The DNA here is from genome assembly GCA_004024745.2 of Catagonus wagneri. Taxonomy (NCBI): domain Eukaryota; kingdom Metazoa; phylum Chordata; class Mammalia; order Artiodactyla; family Tayassuidae; genus Catagonus; species Catagonus wagneri. The sequence continues at coordinate 433,785 of PVHT020000009.1, forward strand.
GCTAGGGGTTAAATCAGAGCGGCAGCTGCCCACCTAAATCACAACCACAGCAACACCAGATCCGAGATGTTGTCTGTGACCTACACCACAGCTTGTGGCAACCAGATCCTTAACCAGCTGAGCAAGTCCAGAGATCAAACCCACGTCCTCATGGACACTAGTTGGGTTCCTTACTGCTGTGCCACCATGGAAACTTCCATTTATTATATATGAGTTATGGCGAGAGAATACCTCCAGAGCTATCCAGGTGAAGTCAAGGTGTTCGTAGGTCTGCTTTACTGTCTATAGGCTCTAAGAAAATAATTAATTTCCTAGGCTTTTCCAGCTTCTTGAGGTCCCTTTCATGCTGACACCTTTCTGCATCTTCAAATTCATCAACGTTGCATCTCTCTGATCATTCATCAGTAGTCACGTAGGAAAGGTTCTTCACATTTAAGAACCCAAATGATTTAATATTGGACCCAATATAAATAATCCAGAGTAATCTCTGCATCACAGTCTTTAGCTTATACACATCTGCAAAATTTCTTCTGCCGTGTTAAGATAAAATATCCACAGATTCTGGGAATTAAGACATGGACACTTGAGGGTCGTTTTACATACTATGTTACCTACCATGTATTAAGTGTAAAATATTTCTTCCACATTTAAGTGACAGTGTATATAAGCCACTGAATGCATGAGGCTAAAGTTCAGGGTAGACACTTTAGTTGGGAATGTAAATATAAGAGATATCTATAGATATAGATTAGATAATACATAAGATATCTATATCAAATAAAACATGTATTTTACTTTTATATACTATATAAGAACCACCTAGGTCAGATGGTACTTAAAGACTGGATGAGATCATCAATAAAGGAAGCATAGACAAGAAAAGAGAAAAGGACCAAGGATCTAATCCTGGGATAAGGTGACACTAGTAAATCAGGGAGTATGAGGAGATCAGTACAGGAGATTAAAAGTAAGCCAGACAGAGAATGACAGATATCACATGACATTGCTTATATGTGGAATATATATATGTAGGTATACACACACACACACACACACACACACACGTATGCACACAAATGGACTCATTTCTAAAACAGAAAGAGAGGATTTCCCATTGTGGCACAGCGAAAACAAATCTGACTAGGAACCATGAGGTTGCAAGTTTGAGCCCTGTCCTTGCTCCGTGGGTTAAGGTTCCAACTTTGCTGTGAGCTATGGTGTAGGCTGCAGACACAGCTCGGATCTGGCATTGCTGTGGCTGTGGTGGAGGCCTGTAGCTGTAGCTCCGATTAGACCCCTAGCCTGGGAACTTCCATAAAAAACAGAAAGAGAGAATCATAGACATAGAAAACAAATTTATGGTTACCTAAGGGGAAAGGCGGGTGGGAGGTGGGATAAATTAGGAGGTTGGGATCAACATATACACACCAATATAATATATATAATAGATAAATAGTAAGGATCTATTGTATAGCACAGGAAACTATACTCAATATTTTGTAATTACCTATAGTGGAAAAGATTTTGAAAAAGATAAATGTATACATTTTTTAATTTAAAAATGTTTATATGTTTTAAGTTTATGAAAATGCCCCCGAAAATGTGAGTAGAAATGAAACCAAGAGTCTGGAGTGACCTGGAAGTCAATCAAAGACTGTGAGTCAGGATGAGAAGTGGTCAACTACTCCTCTGATCAAGGAAAATGAATACTGAGAACTGATCATCACATTTAATGAAGAACTATGATATCCTTTACAAGAGCAGTTTCCATGGGTCGTGGAAATGAAAGCCGACTAAGAGAAGCTTAGAAAAACATGAGAAAAGAAAAACTGAATGTAGTCTGTAAAAGGAATTGTTTTAGGTGTTTCCCTGCTGAGCTGAAAGGTGGCAGCTGAAAGGGAAAGAAAAGTTTTTTTTTATTTCATTTTTAATGCTTATTTTTATAACATGAATAATAGAATGGAAAACTGCCCCTGAAATCATCTAATAGAAAGGAAAAATTTATTGAGAAAGAAATTATTACAATATCCTTGAGTATATAAGAACATTGGCTTTGCAAACAACATATGGAAAGATCAACCTCAGATGAAAACTCAGAAAGTTCATCTATAGTAACAAGAGAGAAAACAAGAGTTGGATATAGATGGTGGTAAAATGACAGATATGTTAATCTTTCTTAATAGATTTAATTTCTACAATAAAGTTGTCAAGGAGTAATTGACTGGAAATGAGTGGGGAAGAAAGAAGTCAGAAGAATGAAGATGGTATGAAGCAGTTGTCTAGACAGGAGAAAGGAAAATTGGATGATTGCTGGGCAGCATTGTATGTGCAGTCAAAATTTATAAAAACTGCATAAGCCATATGAAGAGACACAGTTTATATGTGTCCGTGCATGCATGGGTATTTTAGTACATAGTAGGACTAATACATGCTTAGACGTTGACATGGCTACCAAAAGAGCTAAACTTATAGTCTACTGCCATAACCGGAAATGCAGTTATCCAGAATATAAGTAACAATCTATTTTATTCAATTCTGTACCATATTTGAAAAGAATGAGGGTTACAGAAAGAGGCAAAGAAACAGCAACACGCACCTGGGTTAATACAACAATAGGTGCTATATACAGAAAGCAATGGAGAAATCACTTTAGATGCAAAATAGTAAAATTAGCACATGATACTTTCCCATAAGTCCAATGTTAATAAAATGTCAAAAATTAAAATATGCTGATTTGAGAAGCACAAAAGAGATCATTTAGTGACAATTTCCACTCAAAACAGGGAGCTATGACTCTTAAAAAAAAGAATACTAGATTAGGAAGGGTTAATCTCAACTTGAATCCTTGTCATCAATTTATGCTTTAATGAAAGGAATCCTCTCTTAAACCTCCTTGTTATCTGCCCCACGGAGCTGTCGTGTTTTCAAATAAACAAATAAGTGAAAATCCCTAGATCACTACATAATATCCCCGCACCAAGTGTTTTGTTGTTTTTTTTTCTCTTAAAAATGGGACAATACAAATTGTTTTATCTACCTTGTAGATCTTTGAAAACATTGCTGATAGTAAAACACACTTTTACACTCTGCACTGTCTTACCTCACAGTCGAAGATTTAGTCTCTACTCCCTAAGATCTTATCCATATTTGGAGGTCATGTGAGTGAAAATCTTTTATATAAGAGCCTAGTGGGTAAATTTTTACAACTAGTAATGAGTGTTAGAAAATCCTTACTAATTTGCCTTCCATGTATGTTCGTAATATATTAAATATAGTTTCCTTTTTAATAAAAAGCTACAAAACCATATTCTCTGTATCTGTAATGAATTCTGAAGTCTGATAACTAATTTCTTTACTACTTTCAGACCTAAATTAGAACTTAAAAAGGGTAGACAAAGACATGTAAATGATATAAGCACAGCAATAGGTGATGTTCTAAAACTCCTTTAAGTGTAGGAGACGCCCTAAGAGAAGCATGCTCCAGTTTCATGATCGCCTGCTTATTTGTGGGTTAATGATGAGTAAGGGGGCTCTTGCTGTACAGATCTTTTTTAATTGGCACTGCCCTTTGATTTACGTCCCTTTATGAGGTGTTTTGAATTACTGAGATAGAGCAAAAATACCTTGTCTACATATTCATTTCATATATACAATTTAACCTATGATTTTAATACAAAAAGGTGCATATTCTCTTCTGTTGTATGTGCATAAGAAGTTGATATAATTATGGATAACTATTTAAAGTCAATTGAATTTACAATTCTGACTTAAAGGGAGCATGAGGAGAAATCGGCTACAATAAAACAAGTGTTCTTATTCTGGAAGAAATAAAACAGTGCTCACCAATCTTTCATTTTAGTTTATGTTTGTCTGAAAAGTAATGCAAAGGCAGCAAATAGGATAATCCCAGCTGGTCATAGTCTCTAAGAACGAAGACATCCTCCAACACAAGAAAAAAAAAATCATTATGTCTCAAGAGTTCTATTGAATCTTTATTGCCCAACCCCTTAATAAAACTCCTTCCTTGCTCTGTCAAGATCTGCTGAATGAAGCAGAGACAGATATAAACCAAAAGAATCTTGCAGTGAAGCAAAAGTGAGAAGTGCTTTTTTCCATAAATTAGGCACATTTCACTGGAGGAAACTGTCTTTCTTGATACCGTTATTTGCTCCGAAGCAAAGACTAGTGTGAGGTGATTATTTTATACTTTTCATACAGAGTTCAACAGTTCAAATATCTCTATTAATAAAATCATCAGTTGACTAATAGGTGAATTTATCTAGCTTCTTTAGTCCCCAGTGGGGCAATTTTCACATTAGATCCTAGAATTAAAAAGTCAGTGGGAATAAAAATGAGATGATGGATTTAAAGACAGATATAAATCTCTATGATTTTTCTGTGTCCATTATGAACAGATTTTTTTTCTGCATGTAGAATGGAACATACTTCAGTGACATTTAAAAGAGTATTAAATATCATTTATTAGTTTAGAGAAATTACATCTCAAGGTCTAGGGGATATAATATTTGACTCAGAGTGTTGTACTGAAATACACTTAGCACGTTAGAGAATATTGTAACAATGTGGATTTTATTTGGTGTTAATGGAAAGAAATTTTATACCTGAGTAAAAGTTTCAGAGTGATTTGCTAGGTTTACGGATACACTGTCTGAGTAACTGAGCCAGAATAAAATATATATATATTTATGCATATATATGTAATTATGCATAATTTCAAAACTAAAAAAAACATTGCTTGAATGGACCAAATAATATATCTACACAATGTATCACAGTATATATATGTATATATATATATATATATACACACACATAGATGATGTACATTTATATGTGCAAATGTATACATACACGTTTTTTAAGAGCTACTGAAATATAAGTTGCAGACAGCTTCACATTTACTAAATAATTCATTGCTTTCCTAAAAATGGAAATATTGTCTTATAGTACCATAATTTTACAACTGTAAAAATTAGGAAATTTAACATTATGTCATACTATTATCTATGTTACAATTAATATTGAAATTTTATCATATGTTTCAATAATGGTCTTTATAGTAATTTATTGCAGACCAGAATCCAATCCAGTGTAAATGTAAAAAAAAAAAAAAAAGCTAGATATAAATGGGTTCACAGTTTATTTTTTCATGCTTTCAAGGAAAACATAATTGATATACATTAGATATATTTCTAAAAACAATGAAAAAGATGATCTCTGGAATGCATTTTACAATCACTGACATCAAAACTGGATAAAAAAGTAAGCACATATTTATGTGCAAATATATATACACTAAAAACAAAAATATACAGAAAATGTATTTAGGAAAGTTGCTATATTTCAGGCTTACTCTAACTGGAAAGCTTAGTTTAGGCCAACTATTTATTGCTATACATGAACAGTTAAATTAGAAAGCAGGATATATGACAGGATGAGAATTTACAGTCCTCACTGCACTGAAACTATGATCTGGTTTCTTATTTGGAGATTGATACCTGACTGGAAGTTATTATCACCTTTAATTCTTTCACGTCAGTGGGCTATGTTATAAATTAGATATATTTGCTACAACAGATACTGACGAAGAGTTTCCACTGTGGCTCAGTCGGAATGAACCCAACTAGCATCTATGAGGATGTCAGTGTGACTCCTGGTCTAGTTCAATGGGTCAGAGATCCTGTGTTGCTGTGAGCTGTGGTGTACACCTGCAGCTACAGCTCAGATTAGGTCTGGGAACTTCCATATTTCGTGAGTGAAGCCCTAAAAAGCAAAAAAAAAAAAAAAAAAAAAAACCCAAAGAGATACTGCCTGCTTTTGGCTGAGCTCTATATAAAAAGATATTAGATATGCTAATGTAATACTTTGAGAAAATAATGTTGCAAACTAGAAAAAAAATCCAACAAAAATGTAGCCATTTTATTTGCTGACTCAAAAAGGTACTGAGAGGGAATTTTTCTCTTTCAGGATCCAATAGTACTTTCTGTATTAATTCACTGCTTCATTAATGTTTGTCTTAATTTTTTAAAATTTTGTACCTCACTCACTTGGATTTAAATATGTTTCCAATTCAATATTTTTAAATGTGAAGTTTTAAATACTACCACCAGCTTGCCATGATCCTTTAAAAACTAAACATGATTTTTTGATGAAGTAATAACCTTTTAAAGTGCTTTGATTGCATTGCTTTCCAGAAGGAAAAACAAACATATAAACAAAAAGCAACAAACTCCAAGTTGTCATTTCTTTACATTAAGGAATTGTGAAATCTGAATGAGGCAACTATCTAAATTCCTTGCAATTACAACTCTGTGGACCTTGTCTTACAATTTAGATTTCTGCTTCCCAGTAGAGCCTGGTATTTCTAATATGCAATTAGAAGAAGCAAAGAAACCTTGTTTATACAAATAGAAAGCTAATGAGATGGTACAATGTGAAATCATGGTCATTGCAGAGCTCCAACTCCATAGCTCAATCTAATTCCTAACAAAGAATTACCAGAAACCAAATGAGTGTATGGAATCAACTTCTCTCCTATTTGTCATTTGATGATCTGGGTTGAATGCTATAACTTCACTATCAGTGAAGCATCAAAAGGAGGATGGGTGCTTTATTTTCCTTAAAGGTTTCACTGGGGATTATTCTATTCATTGCTACTCCAATGTAGCATATTAGAAAAGTCCCAAATAAACATTCTTTCTGAGTACAGATATTGCATTTGTTTAGGAAATACTGGAGTTCATTGTCAACTCTGCAATACTGAGTTTTCACCTTAAACATTAAGTTGAGATGTATTTTGCTTTTGATTAAAAAATATTTTTTTTCATCTTTCTATGGTCGCACCCGCAGCATATGGAAGTTCCTAGGCTAGGGGTCAAATCGGAGCTATGGCCAACTGCCTACACCAGAGCCACAGCAACGCAGGATCTGAGCTGCATCTATGACCTATACCAGAGCTCATAGCAACGCTGGATCCTTAACCCACTAAGTGAGGCCAGGGATCGAACCCGTGTCCTCATGGATGATAGTCGGTTTTGTTAAATCGCTGAGTCATGACGGGAACTCCTGATTTAAAATTTTAAAGTAATTTCAGAAATCATGTAACCCCATTTCTCATTTTATAGATAAATGAATCAAAATATAGAATCGGATCACTCTACCATTCAGTATAAAAATACAGGCCAGAAATTTAGATTCCTAGAGTGCCAGGACAGATATTTCCACAATATGCTGATTCTCCCCAAAATTTTCCCTAAACTGAAGGAAATTACTACTTGGACTCAGGGAAGACCAGAGACTTCGGGGATTAAGGCATTTGATACTAATGCTTAAATGAGGGAAAGATAAATTCAAGAAGAAGCTATGTGTGTTTGGGGGGAGAGGGTGGTGTGGGGGGGGTTCCTGGACAATTTTTTGTGAAAGAAACATAAATAGAGGGGATCTGGGAAGTGGAATTTTGCAGTTTTGGGGGGAATGGAAGACATACCAAGAAGACAGATGAAATAAAAGGGAAGGCAGAGATTAGCACTTTAGCATGAGCATTCTAATAGAAACAATGACATATTTGGACCGATATTTTTAAAAAAATAAATTGTCAGAAAGGGGAAAAATTACATCAGGCAATCTATACCAACCCTTCATTTACATAACGATGGCATAAAGTCAGGATATAAATAGGTTATTTTAATCCTGCTAATTAGTAGAAAACCTTAAAAACATTTGATGACATTTGTTATCAGCTGTTCCCTAAAGATACAGTTCTGGCATAAGATTCCATATCTTTTCACAGGGTAGCATAGTGTTTGCTAATATGTTGCATTTGAAGTGCTGAGCAAAAAAGTAAAAACAACCCTGATGGCTGCCCATATTTGTCTAACTATAACTAGATAGGCGATCATTCTTCCTCAAAGGTGAGAACAGTCGTATTTTAAAACTCTTTGCAAGGACGGAAACCACCACCAACAAAAAGCATCTTGGTTTATGCTCTAAATTTTACTAATTATAATATCCTCTCCCTTTAATAAATAACACGGAATTTACAATTACATTAACAATTCTAAAATATATTTACACACCTGGATTCAGGATTTTACTCTATGAAGCTAACCAGAGAAATTTAAAGACTTGCTGTATAGCACAGGGAATTCCTCTCAATATTCTGTGGTAACCTATATAGGAAAATAATCTGAAAAAGAGTAGATACGTGTATATTTAAAACCGAACCACTTTGTTGTGCAGCGGAAACTAACACAGCATCGTAAATCAACTATACTTCAATAAAATTTTTAAAAGTAACAAAAATAAACCACATGGAAAAAAAGAAAAAAGGTTTTATGGAAAAATATGCTTGTTTCAACTTTACAGCAATTTAAACTGGAGGTGACTTACAGGTGACTGGAGGTGACTGGAGGTGAATTACAGAGAGGTTATAAATTATGTGGTAACTAAACTATGAGAACTAGTTAAAAGACAGAAAGTTAAAAGAAAATACCTATATTTCTCAGTGTACATGCACTCATCGCCTTTCATGCAGTCATTCCACCTTGTGCACAAAAGTCTCACATACCACTCCCCAGGACTACTTGGGTATTAGATTTTACATTTTACAAACGAGATAGCTAGTTCTTCCAGTGATTGAAGACAAAATCCTATACCAGTAGTGATGACATACCACATATGTGTGACCACTTATCACACAATACTTTTAGTTTACTTTTATGTATCATTGAATAATGTTTTTTATAAGAAATATAAATTTCCTTTTTGTTGTCATAGTTTCTTATGAGGAAGAGTAATAATCCACATTCTCTAAAACAGATTACTCTTCATAAGTAGAAGTACTTATTTTTATTCATTTATTTATTTTTTGTCTTTTTGTCTTTTTAGGACCACATCCATGGCATATGGAGGTTCCCAGGCTAGGGGCCCAATCAGAGCTGTCGCTGCCGACCTATGCCACCGCCACAGACATGCAGGATCCAAGCCACATCTGTGATCTAGACCACAGCTCGCGGCAACACCAGATTCTTAACCCACCGCGCAAGGCCAGGGATTGAACCCACAACCTCACAGTTCCTAGTCAGATTCGTTTCCATTGTGCCACTACAGGAACTCCAAGAAGTACTTTTTTTGAGAATAAGTTTTTTTGCCTCAGAATAAGCTGAGTGTTCACTGTAGTAATGCTTTGTTTCATTTTACAAATACTATTTGCTGATTAAGAACATTCAGTAAAATGACAGTTCATCACCTACTTTAATGTAATAAAATCTCTCCAGGCTTCTTTTAACTTTAGTGCATAATTCTAATGAAGTCCTAATTTCATCCACACAGATTTTTGGGTCATACATAATTAGCCATGCTATGCTATAAGAATAATTGCTTTCAACAAAGTATAGATTTTAACATTATAGCATTAAACAAATTATAATTATATATGCCCAAATAATTTGAATATTGCTTATAGAAGCCTGACTGAAGAAGAAAAAAAAAAGAGATGAATAATTTTGGAGGAAAAAGTCAAGTAGAGTGAGAGCAAGAAAGAGACTAAATTCAAGCTCAATAGTAATAATAGGAGGATTCAAAATAGCGCAAATAAGGTATACACAGGGCCAGGCATATAAAATGTTATTAAAAGAGAATTGTTGTTTGTAATTATTTAAGATTTTTGACTTTTAAAAATTATTCAGTGAAACTAGAACACACCCTCACACCATGTGCAAAAATAAACTCAAAATAACTTGAAGACTTAAATATAAAACAAAGCATCATAAAACTCCTAGAAGACAAGGTAGGCAAAACATTCTCTGACATCAACGATACAAATTCTTTTTATATCAATATCCCATGTCAATAGCAATAAAAACAAAAATAAACCAATGGGACCTAATCAAACTTATGAGCTTTTGCGCAGGAAAGAAAACCATTAAAAAAAAAAAAAAACAAGACAACCTATGGAACGGGAGAAAACAGTTGCAAACAATGCAACCAACAAGGGCTTAATCTCCAAGATGTACAAATAACTCAAAAAACTCCACAGAACAAAAACAAACCACCCAATTGAAAAATGAGCAAAAGACCTAAATAGACATTTTTCTAAAGACATATGGATGGCCAATAGGCACATGAAAAAATGCTCAACATCACTAAGTATTAGAGAAATGTAAATCAAAACTGCAATGAGGTACCAGATCATACCCATCAGAATGGCCTCTTTTTTTTTTCCTCCTTTGTCTTTTCTAGGGCTGCACCTGCGGCATATGGAGGTTCCCAGGCTAGGTGCCTATTCAGAGCTGTAGCCATGGGCCTACACCACGGTCACAGCAACGCGGGATCCAAGCTGCATCTGAGACCTGCACCACAGCTCACAGCAATGCCAGATCCTTAACCCAATGAGCGAGGCCAGGAATCAAACCCGCAACCTCATTGTTCCTATTCAGATTCGTTAACCACTGAGCCACAATGGGAACTCCCCAGAATGGCCATCTTTATTAAGTCTACAAATAACAAATGCTGGAGAGGGTTGGAGAAAAGGGAACCCTCCAGCACTGTTGGTGGGAATGTAAATTGGTGCAACTACTGTGGAAAACAGCATGCAGGTACCTTCGAAAACTAAATATAGAACTACCATATGATCCAGCCATCCCACTTCTTATCATATATTGGGATAAAACTTTCATTCAAAAGATACATGAACCTCTATTTTCATTGCAGTACTGTTCACAATAGCCAAGACATGGAAGCAATCTAAATATTCATTGGCAATAAATGGATTAAGTAGATGTCATACATATACACAATAGAATACTATTCAGTCATAAAAAAGAACAAAATAATGTCATTTGAATCAACATAAATGGAACTAGAGATTATCATACTAAGTGAAGTAAGTCAGAAAGAGAAAGACAAATACTATATGATATCACTTACATGTGGAATCTAAAATATGGCAAAATGAACCTATCCATAGAACAGAAACAAACTCAGGGACATGTAAAACAGACTTATGGTTGCCAAGGGGGAGGGAGTGGGATGAATTGGGAGTTTGGGGTTAGTAAATGCAAACAATTGCATTTGGAGTGAATAAGCAATGAGGTCTCACTATATAGCACAGGGAACTATATCCAGTCACGTGTGATTGAACATGATGGAAGATAATATGAGAAAGAGAACTTATATATATTCATATCTGGGTCACTCCTCTGCACAGCAGATATTTAGGGAACACTGTAAATCAATTATAACAAAAATGTTTTAAAATTTATTCATTATAGCAAATTACTAGAATAAAAATGTTAAACCTATCACATTCATTGTTCTTAAGTAGGTTGCTGGCTATTTATTTTTATTTTTTATTTTTTATTTATTTATTTTTGTCTGTCTTTTTAGGGCCACACCTGTGGAAATATGTAGATTTCCAGACCAGTCAAATCAGAGCTGTAGCCGCTGGCCTATGCCACAGCCACAGAAATGCGGGATCTGAGCCACATCTGTGACCTACACCAGAGCTCACGGCAATGCCTGATCCTTAATCCACTAAGCAAGGCCAGGGATCAAACCTGCAACCTCATGGTGCCTAGTTGGATTCATTTCCATGGCGCCATGATGGGAACTCATAGTTGTATTTATTTTGCAAATAATATGGTTACATATAGAACAACAAACTCATTGAGCAATTATTTATTTTGGTGATATTTCAATGTTGTATACTTACTATATATTTTTTTCCCTAAGAACATGTTTTTCATATAGCATTGTGAACTTGGGCAACTCACATAAATAAACTGGGCTGTGGTGTCTTCATTTTTGAAGAAGGTAGAACCATGGTACCTAAAGTTCCTTTCAGTACACTGATCAACACATAACTATCATAATATTAGTTCCAGTTGTGGTTCAGTGGTAATGAACCCAACTAATACACATAAGAATGTAGGTTCGAGTCCTGGCCCTGCACATAAGTTGGCAGCTGCAGCTCCAATTCCATTCCTAGCCTGGGAAATTCCATATGCCATGGGCAGAGCCCTAAAAAGAAAATATATACTATTATATTTAAGTGCATTAAAATTTAATGTATTTAATGGATGTTAAATCTTCAACAATAAATTTCGAGTTTAAATATATCTATATATCTCTAACATACATAGATTGATCCCAGCATTTGCTTATAAATATTGATATCCATTATTAATAATTGCCTTTCATCTATGGCGACTATATATTTTTTTGTGCAATAGTAATAATAACAGTAATTGGGAGACAACCTGGGACCTGAGACCTGGGACCCTTTGCTGTAGTGCTTGCACCTAGGCAGATGTCTTCTTAAGCAACAAAATGCAAAGAAACTATATGGGACTAAAAATAACTGTGCATGCTAAGTTGAGACAAGTTATGGACAACAAGATACAAAAAGACCAAAAAATCCAACTGCTACTTCTAAGGAGTCAAGGGTGAAAAAAGTGTCCTAGGAGCAAAAGTAGGGTATTATGCATGAACACTTCACACAGCACCACCAAGGGGGTGGGCAGACCATAAAGCTACTCCTACAGCCCGACTCCAGGGCCCACCGCTACCCTCACTCCATAGGAGGAAACACCTCATCCCTCATTGGCAAGTGAGCAAGGGAATATATTACTTGTTTTGTTCCCTCTTGCTGCAGGAGGAGCCCCACCTAAAGCTTTGCCTGATTTGGTAATTTTGCCTCTTATCAATTTCTATTGATTAAGGAAGGCCAACAACCTGGTTGGTAACAATTGGGTATATATTGTATTCTTCACATACATTTTCTCTTTAACCACCACCGACTGTGTGACATGTCTGTCTCTAATCCTCTATCAAGAAATAGATAGCTCTAAGGTTATATAAGCTGGGTACAAACCTTGTAGTTCTAGCCACTCTGTTATGAATTAAGTAAGCATATCTTAGATTTTGTGTTAATGAATTAATTTCAATAGTGTTCATATGGTATGGCAATATTACTCACAGAGAAGTTTTTTGGAACTCACAATCTGATTGCTGGAAGTAAACTGTGGTTTGCTCGCCATCACTATCATCCATTCATCTACAGCTCCTGGCCACATGATTAGCCCACAAAAAGGATGTCTTTTTATGTCCTTCTCAATATATTGACTGTTTATACTGTTTTAGTCAAGCTTCTCCTAGGGAAAGCAATATCTCTTGCTGAAAATTTTATTGCACAAACTCTATAGAAGATGTAATAGAAGTAGTTGAGGCAAAACAAAAACAAAACAAAACAAAAAACTGGAGATCAGGTATATAATACGTAGAGCCAGGCAGAAGCTACACTAATCAGAGAATGAAAGCTAAAGCAGGAATTCTGCACACAGAGAATTGTCCAATGAGCTTTCTTGTTTGTGCATGGCATACAATCCACAGCATCTTTTTTTTCTCCTCATAAAATTCTCAAAAGATAAATCAACAATGGTGGGCCTTGCTTTCGATGTGAGTGGACTTGTATCTGATGCATGTGAAGTGTTGAATTATCCTAAATGTTAGGAGACAGGGATCAAGAATGCAGTGGGCCAAGCTTGAATCTGGGTTGCGTACTGAATCTGGAGAAATTCAACCTGGGCTTAGATAAAATTTTGCCTAAAGGAATTAAGGCAGAATTCTTTTAGATGTTCATTTTACATTACTTAAAGTAAAAGTAGAAAGTAATTTAGCTCAATATAGAACACACATTTTATATATGAGAAATTTTTTTAGCACAGTTCAAAAGAATTGCTTAAAAATGACAAATTTGATTTCTATACTATTTGAATAATTCATTCACTATCCAAAGTTTATATTTTAAAGATAAACTATGCATTTTATGTTTAGCTATTATAAGTATTACATTAAATTGTATAAATGAAAGTTTGAAACTTTCAGTAGAATGTTCTGAGAAATGAGAAGTTACAGCTCATGGTACATTTCAGATTTTTATATGATCTATTCAAACATATTTAATTAGTGACAGTAACAAAAAAAAACACATTACACAAATTTTAGCTGCACACCAGTCCTTGAGATTGAGGCAGTCTGAAAATGCTCATAATATATCATATGAATACTGTTGTGTTGTTGCTTCCTTCGGTTTTTAATTTGAAATGTTCTGTTTATCTCAGCAATCATGTCTGGAAGACGATATTTCTCTTTCCTTTTGTGCTTTGAGGTTTTTGTTTGTATGCTTTTGTTTTTGTGTTTTTGGCTGTACCTGTGGCAGGAACATGTGGATTTCCCAGACCAGAGATCAAACCTGTGACACAGCAATAACCAGAGCCATAATGGTGACAATGCCAGATCCTTAACCCACTGAGCCATGAAGAAACTCCTTTCCTTTTGTGCTTTGCATTCCACCTAATTCTGTCTTCTAAGCAACATTATTCTATGAATTATTACTTCTTTTTCATATTTTCCAATTCTTCCTCCGGCAGGACTATTCCTGTCAGTATTTCTAACGTGTAATTCTTCCCTGTGTTAGTGAAATCTCCTTAAACAAATATCCCTTTTCAGGTACGTATCTCTTTCTCCCTCTAAGCGCTAAGTAAAAACATCACTCAGATGTCTGTACCAACGGGGTTTCATCAGTTAGATAAACTCCTTCTGCTTTTGAGTGACTTCTTCACATTAAGGCAACCAGTTATTGCATGGTGCTAAATTCCATAAATTTCTTCTATTTTTCTCATTCATCTTTCTGTTCTTCCTGGTAACTGTTGATTAACTGAGCTACCTCCTTTTTTGCAAACTATTTCTCTTTAACCCAGTACTTCTGTTTTTCCCTCCATCTCTCAGAAAGCCTTTCTCAGTGTTCACTCTTTTTTTCCTCCAATCGGTCACTTAGTATTGAGTTTGCTCAGCTTAATCCTCAGGCTGTTTTTCTTCTCTATATACAGTCAGCAACCTCACCTTCACTAACTGATGCAATTTTAAAGCTCCTGCCCAGATGTCTTCTGACTCACCCTTCCACATTTCATAATCCACCACTCTATACAGGTGCCTTAAATGTACCTCTAAAACAACCCCTCAAGGACTAAACTCAGATCAAATCTCTCCAGTTTGGTATTTCTTTAATATTTCTTATCCTGAAAATGAAACTAATACAGATGCAATTTTACAGGTCATGCACTTGGGACAAATTCTGAACGCCTTCCTCAGTCACCATTCACATTTAACCTATATTCAAGTTCTGTCAAATTTGTGTATAGTGCTATTGGCTTTGTATACCTTTCTATCTTACTGCTCCCATCCTTGCCTAGGCTAAACCATGTTTTATTTTATCTAGGCTACTGCAAGAGCTTCATTCCTAATTGGTCATTTCTTTGCATTGATCACAATTTATCTTCTGTGTGTTCGACAAACATCACCATGTGATATTTTCATAATAAAAATTTTGGCCAAATACATGATCTAAAACTCTTCAATGGCAAATGAAAGTAATAACTATTGTGTGTTTTATAGCTAAACACAAACATCAATTAAATATGTTTTTATTAATTTTTTCAAGATCACTTGTTTCCTCTACCTCTTAAACAACAAAATGTTTACTATGACCTATAAGACCCTGCATTTTCTCTGACTCCAACCACCTGTGACTTCAGCTCATTATCCATTCTGTGCACTGGTTATATGACTCCCCTCCTCTCACTCCTATATCAGAAAGCTTACACACATTGGTCCTACTACACAGAATATGCAACAGATAATTGACTTTTCTCTTTTGTATAGCACTTGAAGGAGGATTTCACATTTTTCTAAAGAAAAGCCATGCCTGTGTATCTTGCATTGTACTTAGGAACAAACTCTTTTTCATAAAGTCTTTCGATTACGTTAACTCAGACTTTCTTTTGTGAGTTCTCCATGAATTATCGCCCTCCATTTTCTTCTTCGATTTCTACAGTTTAGTCCTTGTGAATATGTGGGAATTGAAAGTATATTTAGTAAGAAGATTATATTTAAACTATATTTAAAGTTGTCAGTTACTTTAGGCAATGAAATTCATGGGAGGTTTTTGGAGGGCAACAATTTTCACCATCCATAGTTCGTAAAAGCATTCTAACAGTGATATGTTGAAGTCCCATTGGGTTCCAGGCTCCTTTGGTCTATCTCTTGAAACTCAGGTCTATGTGTGTTCACAATTCTCTATTATGATCTATATCACTGTGGTTTCTGCTTTAAGGGACTAAGTGATGCTGCATGATTGGGTGACTATAAACAGTTACATGTTTAGCTGGATGAGTGACAGGGTGTCCAGGATGAAATGACTTTACTAGGGCCTCCAATTTAATGATGAAAAGCTTCACAAAAATTTAAGAATCTATTTACATATTTACTCTAAGGGTGTAAAATGTACTTTAAGGATAAATAAATATATCCTGTGTCTGACGTGCATACTGACAGCAATCACTGCCAGCAATTCATTTTATCCCTTTTGCTTCTTTTACAATTCAAATGTACCTTCAGGTTGTATTAAGAAAGAAATGCACTTAATATCAAAGTGATGATTTCATTCTATGTATGATAAGAAGAGGGAGAATATTTAAGAGAAAACACTTAAATTCCTCAAATTATTAATGCTTTTAAAGACCCATAATTGTTCAGTAAATATGAGACTAATTTTTCAATAAAAATTGAGTATCTCCCCTCTTATTCTTCATTTAAATTGTGCTATTTAAACTTTCCAATTTATTTTATAATCAGTTTATATGTTTCTATTATAGAAAAAGTAACACTTTTAACTTGTCTTTCTAAATTTACATCTATAATTAGAGGGTATTTTTTTATCATCACTTAAGGTATTCTTTCTCTCTATTTTCTTCTTTGTCTCCATTTTGAAGCTTCAGTTTATGTTCTGTCTATCACCTCTGCTTTATCTCTACTCTCTCCTTTCTTCTCCTCCTCACTCCTCCCTTCTTCATTTTTAGTCCCTCTCCCTCTCTCTCTCTCTCTTTCTCTCTGATATTTATTTATATTTTAGCTACCTCAACACTTTTCAGTAATTCCAGCCTTTAGTTTACCTTGAGGCATCAAGATTCATTACTGCTATAGATCGTCAAATGTGTTATCATAACACTTGTTCTTTTCCTCTGGCTCATGAAAATAAAATTACATTTCCCTCTTTAGTCATGTTTCATTAAGAATCCATTCTCAACACAGCATACTAACATAGTTTCACCTTAAAGAGATCAGCAGATTGGTTAAAATATAGTTATTTTTTCAGTCTGTAGAATAAAGCTTCAACCTGGGAACTAGTGCTAAATGAACTAAAAAAATGTTAGTTTTCTCTCTCTTTTAAAAATGAGGGTGGGAATTCCCATTGTGGTTTAGAGGTAATGAACCCAACTAGTATCCACGAGGATGCAGGTTCAATCCCTGGCCTTTCTCAGTGGGTTGAGTATCCAGCATTGCCATGAGCTGTGATGTAGGTCACAGATGCAGTTTGGATCCTGTGTTGCTGTGGCTGTGGTGTAGGCAGGCAACTGCAGCTCTGGGAATTTCCACATGCCACAGAAATGGCCCTAAAAAAGCAGAAAACATTTTTTTTAATTTAAAAAATAATAAAAATGAGGGAAACACTAATAGTTTTAAATGGTTAAAAATATATCCAAATTCTAAATTAGAGACATTGTTAGGGTAGAGCTGGACAGGAGTAAGACAGCTGAGAAAAATTAAAAAAGTCTCTGCATTTTGTGGTAGGCACTGTTGTCTACCCAATATATATTCCATTCCTGCCTTTCTCTTTACTAAGCAAGTTTAGGGTGGCAATATATGCAAACAAAAAGCTACATTTACTCTCCTTTTTGCAACTAAAAGTGGCCATGTGACCCATGTTAGACTAGTGAAATATAAACAGGAGTCTCTGGATCTTGCTGGTTTCCAGTAAAGTTTTTCTAAATAACACAAACTCATTCTGCAGGAAACTTCTGTGATTCCTCTTATCACTTGAATATCAATTGCTGTGTAAGAGCTGATACCATGGAATCAATCATAAGGGTACAATCATGATGGACATTGCTGGCCTTTCATTTCAACGTGTACCCCAGAACCCACACTAGACCACCATATCCTTCTAAGTTTATCCTCCCTTTCTTCTTCCTCCTCCCCTTCCTCTCTCTCCCCTTATTCTTTCTTCACCTAACAGATTTACTGACGTAAATTAATATACAAAGAACAGTATATAATGAAGGTGCACAAATTGATGAGTTTGGACATAGGAAAACATATGTGATAACCATCACCACAATCAAGGTAATAAATGTATATAACAATTCACAAAATTTCTTTGTGTCTATTTATTTTTCTATTTTGTTTTTCTTATTTTGTGTGTGTGTGTATATGGTAAAAACACTTAACATTAAGATTTACCTTCTTAATGAATTTTGAAACGCAAAATGCAGCATTGCTAATTGTAAGCACCATGTTTTACAGCAAGTCTCCAGAACTTCTTCAACTAACATAACTGATTGAACAGCTCTCCATTCCCCTCATCCCTAGGCACTGACAACCACTATCGTGTTCTCTTCTTCTGTGAGTTTGACTACTTTGGACACCTTGAATAAGTGGAATCACGCAGTATTTTTCCTAATTAGCTTATTTCACCTAGTATATGTGTTCATGAGGATATGGAAATTGGAACACTCTACACCCTGTAAAGGGGGATCTGAAATGGTGCAGCCTGTATGGAAAACTGTATAGAAATCCTGAAAAAAATAAAATAAAATCACCATGTGATCTAAGATTCTCACATCTGGATATATATCCAAAAGAATCAGAACCAGGCTCTCAAGAGATATCTGTACTCCTATATTCACTGCAGCATTATTCACAATACCCAAGATATGGAAACAACACAACTGTCCATCAACAGAGGGATGAATAGGAATTCCCTTCGTGGATCAGTGGAAATGAATCTATTATCCATGAGGATGCAGGTTCGATCCCTGACCTCACTCAGTAAGCTAAGGATCTGGTGTTGCGATAAGTTGTGGTGTAGGTTGCAAATGTGTCTTGGATCTGGCATTGCTGTGGCTGTGGTGTAGGCCAGACACTATAGCTCCCCTTTGACCCCTAGACTGGGAACCTCCAAATGCCATGTGTACGGCCCAAAAAAAAGGCAAAAAAATCAAACCTACAGAGGAATGAATAAAGAAAATGAGATGTGTATTTATACACACAATGGAATATTATTTAGCCATAAAAAAGAAAGCCATCCTGCCTTCTGTGACAATATTGACATCCTGCCTTTTGTGACAAGACTTCTTCTTATGTGATCAAAACACGTTCTCTATTGTGTGAGCCTTGTGTGATTTCAGTCTTGGGTTAGGAGTAGCTGAGTCTATTCCTGACATGCAGTAATTTTTTTTATATTTCAGAAATAGGTCAGCATTATGAAGTAATAGGAGATGGTATATTATATATTTGATTACATCACTCTCCAGTTCTTGCATTCATTGATTTTCACTCTTAATTAAGCCATTTCTTGAACTTTTAATATGCTGACCATCAATACTGTTTGTGTCAGGAGTTAAATAAAAGGCAAAATGTAAGAAAAAGTTCCAAAGCAAAATAAACATTGGTAGATGGCACTGCAAGGAAAGACCTGCCCTTTTCTGAGCTTCCATGTTTGAGTGGCAGACTCAGCATCATTTTAAAACTTACTTTTCTAGAATACTTTTCTGTGATTACCAAAATAACATTAAGAAAATAGAGACAAGAATATTTTTTTTTTTGGTCTTTTAGGGCCACACCTGAGGTATATGGAAGTTCACAGGCTAGGGGTCTAATCAGACTATAGTTGCTGGTCTATGCCACAACCATAGAAATGCTGGATTCGAGCCGTGTCTGAGACCTACACCACACTCAGGACAACACTGGATCCTTAATCCACTGAGCGAGGCCAGGGATAGAACCTGAATCTTCATCGATGCTAGTCAGGTTTGTTACTGTTGCACCGCAATGGGAACTCCCAAGAATAATAATTTTAAAAATTAAAAACTTCACTGGTTCAGCCCCTGAAATAATCATCACTTCTTTGATATAAATCCTTTCTGGCTCATCTCTATATATATTTCCGTATAATGTCATAGGCCATTTTTAAATACCAATGATATTTAAAGATTGAAAATATTTTGTCATATTGATAAATACTACAGGGTTATAAAACTATCTAATATTCAGAAATTGTGATGTTTTATAAGGCCTTTCTGGGATAAATATTACTAAGGGTTCATAAATCCTTCCTTGATGTAAATTACAACTAGAGCACACACATCTTTTTAAGGATTTGATATATTTTTAAAATAATTTGCAGACTTTTAAATTTTAATTTACACTTCCCTCAATAATGTGGGAGTTTATTTCTTTCTACATCTCATTGCAATACTCTAAGTATTATTCAAAGCTAAAAATCAAAATTGTGAATCAAATGGAATCTTTTACTTTGTAGTAAGTTTACTTCTTTTTTTTTCCTTTAAATTTTTTTTTTCTCCAGCTACCTTCCACTGGAGGAAGTAGCTGACGATAATTTTGTGAATATCAATAAATTAATCTAGTTCTCCATTAGTTAAATTATGGCTACTACTATACTTAAAATACTTTAAAAATGTGTAATTAAATTTACTTTTTCCCCCACAAACTTCTTAATGCCTGGCTTCCAAATTTGCTCTGGATATCAAATATAATGGTAGTAAGAGAGAAGACAGAATAGAGCAGATTTTTCTATTGACATTTTCAATCATTTTATCTTTGTTGTGAGACTGTTCTGAAACTGTAAGAACGTTTAGCAGCATATCTGACCTCTAATGTTTAGACCTGCCACACAGTGGCTCCTGCCCCAGTGTAATAATCGAAAATGTCTCCAGACTTTGCCAAATGTCTGGTAGGAGCAAAATATTCCCAAGTTGAGAACCGTTAAAATAGAGGAAGATGTTTATAACCCAAGGTTGAATATAGCATTTATCATTCTTACATTCCACAGGCTAAAGTTCAGCCATTATGCGACATCCATGGAAAGGCTAAGAAAGGTAAGCTAAGGTGATTCAAGAAAACAGAGAGAAAGTGTTGGATCAATAACAAGAAGTCTGTGACCATTTTACAATGTCTTAACTTCCTTCACTTTTTTTTTACAGGTTATATATATATAACCTGTAAATATATATTATATATATATTATATATTATATATTTATTTATATATATATTATATACATTTAACAATTTTTTTCCATCATAACTGGTTTTGTTTTTGAGTACATATTGGCATTTCTTAGAAAAAAATAATCCTCCATTCGTGTCTAATTTGCCATCATCGTTGCCTTTATGCCCTCCTAGTGAGCTTCCTCTGTATTTTACCGCCTGCACTTAAGTAGTTTTATGCATGTTCATTCTCCAACAAATGAAGCTGTATAATTGATTATTATCAATTTTTTTAAGATGGCCATATGTTTGCATATTATCATAACCAAGGATTGTCTTTAGTCAATAAAGCTGGGTAAAGCTTCTCAATCATGTGTTGGAAGATAGAGAAGTTTGACTGGAAGATTGTGCAATGTCTGGTTTAAATTTGTGGGAATCTGAATGTTGCCCTATTACTTTACTGCTTGCTAAAACAATCATTTTAACCAATTGAATAAGGACTAAATTTATTTTCCAAGTTCTGAAGGTATTCCAAAATGTTGCATCATATTCTATACCTAATGTTTTTTCTGAGCACTGCCTAAAACACACTTTTAATCCTAATTTCTCCCCAAGACAGATGCAATCTTCATCTTCCTGATTCTTAATATTGTTTTGTTTTCCCGTTTAGACTGACATAATCTTCATGGTAAACTTTCATTTTTCATAAACGCCTTATACAAGAAGTCAATTATCAATACTCCAGTTCTCATTATGTTACCTCTAGTTCTTCTGAAATCGTAAGTATACTTAGAATATAAATTAAGCAACACACATAATTTGATTTTATACTGTCAGTTGGATAATTACTTTTCAAGAAAATTTCATAGTGTTTTCACTAAAGATAAACTTATTTCCTTTTAAACAAACACATCATATTGTTCTCACATGTATATCATGATTTTAAGTACATACAGCACCAACTTTTGGCAAAATAAAGGTTCTCACTAAAATACATAATAGATATAAATTATTTGCACTTAATTCTTTTCTCTTCAGTGTGTAAAAGACTTGGTTTGAAAACTGCTGCCCTTGACATGTGTTCTGTACCATGGCCTACTTGATTAATACTAACTTTGTAGCTCTTTATTTCTTCATTGAGTAATGGTAAATTTTGTATCCAGGAGCAACTTTAACACAGATTTCATATTAATGTACTTTTAATGAAATTGATTTTACTACAAAACTAGGCCTTGCAGAATTTTTGCTAGGAACCTTACTTCTAACTATAAGGGAAAATGAGATTGTAGATTACTGGGGTATCTACTTTATTGAAGTTTAACAGATGCCCCCAAACCATAGATAATTAAGTGCACTTATTAATGGCGCCTTTAGGAATTACTTATGCAAATGAATATGAACTCAGTCTCCAGAGTTCCTGCACCACCTGTCTGTCAATGAACTTGAGCACTTGCTTATAAAGATTATTTTGAAGATTAATGGTATTAAGGAAAAACAGTTATTGCAGATTCACACCCTGAAACTGATAACAAAATGGTCAAATATTGTATGGCTACCTCTAAACAATGCATTTAACTGAGTATGCAAGCTTATATAAGATATAGAAAAATGTAAGATCCTTTAGGCCAGAATCTCTTTAACCAATAATACCAGCCCTGTGAGAACAGGTCAGAGAATTGTTTTGAGAGGTTTTGTTTTTGTAGAGACACTAGCCAAATAACAGAACACCTCTATGTGATTCCATGACCACAAAGAGGCAAATACCTGTATAACATAAAATCTCATTTCCTTGTAACCAAATAATATCAATGCTAAAATTTAAGAAAGCAAGTGCATACGCTTTGGGCCATTGAACCTAATTCTTAAATCATATTTTATAACTTTATTATGAAATCAGGGTCTCCAGATCCGCTAAAGAACATGAAAAGTGGCAAAGCAGTATAAGACACCTTCACCACTGAATAAAATATATTTAGAGGTAACACTATTTTAACAAATTATTTTACACCAATGTTTGAATTGGTAATTATGTTGTTTTTGTTGTTGTAACATCTGGGATACAATATTTATAGCAAGGGATAAATAAGGTAATGTAAAGTTATGAATAAATCTTAGGTAAAACTCATCAGAAATTACGTTCCTATAAGCAATAGATTTACTTTTGCCAGGAAATCATTAGGTAAGAACTGTGAAGGCCCCCACATGAACATTCATGGCATGGTGAGAATGTTCTTCAGAGAATGTGTAGTTCTAATTTCCCACTTATTTTGTAGGACCTAATGATTATATCCCCAGGGACTTGAGGGTATAGGCCATATTCATTTGTTTATCATCATACCCCAAGCAGAGGTCCTTACCCAGACTTCCCTCAGAATATACTTATTAAACAAAGAATGTCCTATTCAATGATAATTCTGAGCCAACAAAAGCCATTTTGAACACCAAACTTTCAGCAAAGGGACGGGGGTTCAACAGTACTGTCAAACACTTTGCTAAGTAACTAAAAATAGCAAGAAGAAATTAAAACCATTTTAAAATTTAGACCTTGCTCTAGATTCCAGATGGTAAGCAAGCCACATAAACATCCACAATGTGGTTTAAGTTCCCAAATAGCTACGTACATATTATAGGGTACTTTGTTAGATGTAATATTTCCTGGTGAGGGGGCAAGTTTTTAGAAAAAAAATAACAACAACTAAATTCTACTAAACATATATTTTACTTCTTTTTAATTAGAAATAATAATAATTCTCTCACTGAGAGACTAGGCACATCAACAGCAGGTGTATCTATATAACCTATCAGGTACCAATATAGATAAATTAGATAATTGATAGTTTTCTCTATATTAATAATTATGAAGTGGCTCTGAGCACTGACTAAAAATGGAAATTATGTACAAAATAAAAAATGTGCCTAAATGGCAGTTGAATGCTACTGACTGATGCAAAGACCAATTAATTTGGGTGAGAGATATTGATTCGTGGCTAGATTTTATTGATACTGATCCCTAACCATAGATGGCTAAGCCAGCAATTCAGACCTCTGTTTCACACTAGGCTAATCAGAGGCTGGGAAAACTTCAATGGAGACACCTAGACAAGAAATGAGAGCAGTATAAGAAGGTCCCCATACTACCTAATGATGTAGGCCCGTCTTTCTCTCCCAAAGGCTGTTTGTAAAACTCTCTCTTCCTTCTGGCAGACACCTCTCTGCTACTGTTTCTTCAGTTAGCCATAGTTAGTGGGTATTATCACCTCATCCTAAACCAGTCTTAGTGGATATAACTGGTTTAGAAAAATCCACAATAACAGGATATTAAAAATAACAACATTTATTGCATACACATGCAAAAGAAATATTAAGCATGTTTCTTAGGTGCTGAACTCTTAACTCATGTGGAAGCAACTTGTACACAAAGACATTTTCTTGGCAGGGCTTTAGCAACAAAATGTTGCTTAATAGCTTAATGATGCTGTTAGTGCTCCCATCAAAAAACACAAGAATACTAACCTGAATGATATCATAGAACTAAATAAACGGATAAAAATTTCCAAGATTAAATGTGTTTTTTTAAAGATTAAAATAAATTCATCCTCTTTATTTCCTACCTCTATAAATCATTAATCAATGAGTCATAAAGAATAAACTGATGATACATGAGAACATGAATTCTGTCCACTGAAATCACTCAAAACTTGTTCATTCTCGGTGGTGTTGAAAGAAAGGATTACAATTAAATCAGAAAATGTACTTTGCAGTCACTTTAAAACCTCTGTTTTTTATTACTTAGTTATAAAAGGAGGTAATATAACAGTAAAACCAAAAAAAATTTTTTCTAATATTTGTACTTATTTAGAACTAGATATTTTCAAACAAAGAAGGAAAGGACAATAGTAAATGTAAATACGTATACACTTGCATACTTTCAGCAGTTACAGATTCTACACGTTGAGGCAGTTTTTGAGTTGACTACACAGCATTAAATGGGAAGACTCTCCATCACTTATTTGATAAGTCATCACTTTAAGTACACGTAAGGTATGAGTTCTAGAAATCTGTAACACATTAAATGAACCCATTATTTGATATTACACTCACATTTTCCAATAAATTAAGAAATCAATATATCTCCATTAAACTTGCAAGTTGATGGAAGCGTATTCGAAGTTGTCTATAGGGCAATCAGACAAGGCATATTCACAGTAATCGTCAGCTCTATGTTGCAATAAAAATCCATAACTACAGTGTTTAAAATGTATATCTCTAGGAGTGGTAAAAGCCTATGGCAAGTATTCATTTCCTAAATGAATACAATGATGTCCTCATTTTTATAATCAAAAACAATCATGTATAATGTTAGGACATGAGAAGAAAATAAAATCAGAAAATTGGTGAATCAAAATTAGCATGTATGTGTATTCCTAGCAGCATGAAATCTCATATTCATGACATTCAAAAAAAAAAAAAAGAATTAGGGATTTCACATACAACAAAACAATCTCCTTCTGTTTCTTCTCTTCCTTTAAAGCAGAATGCATTCTGAGGAAACTTAATGCTCTTTCTTTCACTACCTAGTGATATATTGATATGAATCATTTAAACCTTGAATTTGTCTTCAAGATCCTCAATTAGAGAAAAAAAAAAAGATGTGTGTCTTGATATAGATTATCTACCACTCTAAAGTTGTATAATATATTAAGTTGTTCTTTCTATTCATAGTGATTGTGTTGCTTTTGGCATAGGGCAGTTCTCTTGGGCAAATTATTTGGGTAGTTAAAAAGCTCTCGATAGAATATATCACTTAATTAAATTTTTAGTTTAATTGATAATTATAATAACTTAAAACCATGGAGATATATGAAGTATAATCATTACCCCCCTCAACTCCTTAAATATTTCAGATGGTCATATATTTTCCAGATGCTACCATCTGGAAGGCAATGGATAAAGGTGTCACTATGGGTAAATTTATGATGACCCATACACTTAACATACAAGATTTAAAATGTGATGAAATATTTCTGTTAATTAAACTGCTGACATTTAAAACAAAAACATTTTTTTTCCTGAATTTACCTTGTAAAGGTCTAATATAAGACAGACCACATGCCTGTATAGATTCCAAGCCTTTGGTGCTTCATTTACTACACTTATTATTTATTGAATACCTAGAAAGCACACTCCTTGAAAAGCAGACAGTAAACAGGTAACAGCATTATCCTATAAGATTTCTTAGAAGTATATAAACTTTACCCAACCTGTAGGGAATTGTAAGACATGTTTAGCAGTTAGCTTAGCTTCTGGTGTTGGACTGATCTAAATGTTCCTCCTCATTCACTAACCGTTTTCATTAACTTCTTCACTCCAAAGTGGAGGCAGTAATATTAAATCTACCACGTTTGTAGTAATCTAACAAATAAAATGCCTGAATTCCCCTTCGCTTGGGACTCAATGAGTACTAAGGAAACCTTGCGGCTATTAGTATTATTGTTGTAATTATTTTGATCATTATCTTTGACATTACCATTATTATTTGTTAAGTAATAATAATAATAATAATATGCTTCATCTCCACTTTCGATTTTTACAAAAATAACAGGTAGCAGTCAGGTCAAGTATTATTACTTCATGTAAAAGATGAAGAAGCAAGCTTAGAGCCCTTTGATGGCTATTCTGAAGACCTAGGCTTGAAAAAGGCAGGTTCTGCAATGAAATCTAGCTGTTTAACTCTATGTTTACTGCTCTTTCAATAAGTGAATCATGGAACAGCATGATTCTCTGATGACCGTTTTTTAGGATATGTAGTTTACCACACTGGCTGATTCAGCCATTCCTAGATTGCAACTTAGAGCTTTTGAAGTTAAATAAAATACACTACTTACTTTCATCTACATTCGTATTCAACTTTCTCTTCCTCGTCTCTTTGTTAAACAGATGTTTCACTGACCATCACCCTCCACCCTTGAAAGTTTTCAACTTAGTATCACATCACTACATATGTGTTAGACACCAAGTATCCTATACTTTCTCTGATGCACAAGTATTTTAATTCTCATCTGTGTGAGGCATGACCACATTCATTAAATTTTTACTCTATGTTTGAAATCCTGAGGTTGGTATTTTGTTACACAGCTGTAAATATATGCTTATAGGCTGTGAACTCAAGTAGAAGGTGTCAGATAAACCCACGAATTTTAATTAACCACTGAATGATTAAACCACTTGAATTATTTCTAAATAGACATGCTATAAAAGTATATTTTAACACAGGAGTGCTTAGAAATTATACATTTTTACATTACTCTGTGTTACAACAGCAATAACAGTTAGGCAAAGCGATTATGCCTTTAGTTATATGCTCATGTAAAAAGAATATATAATATATTATATAATATGTATTACATACACATATAACTCCCAGTGGATTTTATTTCTTATTACTAAATGTCACATTTTAACAATGAGCATGAGGCTGTAAAGTTCATTTTTAATTGTGTTTCATCTCCTTTTAACCTAGTAAAAAAATCTGATCGTGTAAAAGCATTTTGATAAGTTACATGCCTGACTCATACTTTCTCAGATAATTAGTGGAGATCATTGCATGCTGGGTGAAATAGGGGCTGCAAAGTCGTGATCTGTCACATCACTTTAGTTTTATTAAACTTAACAGAGTCATTTTTAAAGTGTGATACATACTCAAGGAGCAATTTGTGTTTTAGCCTCAAGTTTTAAACTATCTAAATGATTCTGTATATTCTCCCTTCCAAAGATATCATAAGTAAGGCATATAGTATATTCTTCAAAAAGTTGCTGAATATTATAAGCTGGGAAACATTGCAATTGTTCCATATTTTGAGATACATAATAATGTCTTATACTGTACTTCCAATCTGACATAGACTTAGGAGAGTGGGGTTTTTTGCTCGTTTTTATAAATTCTGTACATATGTACTCCTTTTTTAACTCAATGAATTTTATTACATTTATAGTTGTACAACAATCATCACAACCCAATTTTATAGCATTTCCATCCCAAACCCCCAGCCCATCCCTCCACCCCCAACCTGTCTCTTTTGAAAACTGTAAGTTTTTCAAAGTCTGTGAGTCATTATCTGTTCTGTAAAGAAGTTCACTGTGTCCTTTTTTAGATTCCATATGTTATATAAATGTATTCTTAATGTATCATTCAGTACATATAGAAAAGGGGCAGAGCTTACTTGTAAACGCTTTTATTTTGGTTTCTGTATCTAACATGAAATTCATCACACAGTAAGACAAAAGAAAAAAATCTCCAACTATATATTTATTCACGGCTATGTAAATCAAACTTCAAACTCTACAGTGTTCAGAAAATATGGATCTTTTTATTCAGTAATAGAATCGCCTTGAATTCCTTAAATCACTAAACCTGAAGAACTTTTAAGCACCAGCACATACACATCTGGTTTATGCAGCATGCTACAACTTGTTCAATCCAGCTACCAAAATAAAAATGCCTTTTGGGAATTCCCTGGTGACTCAGCAGGTTAAGGATCAGTCATTGTCACTGCACTGGCTATGATCACCACTGTGGCACAGGTTTGATCCCTGGCCCAGGAACTTCCACCTGCCATGGGTACAGCCAAAATAAAATTAAAAAAAATTAAAATGGCTTTATAATACAGACACCTGAAGCACAAGGCACTTCCAAACATCAAACTTTAGAATGTCTTTGTTATTACATCAATATTTGTGGAAACCTAGATCTCTAATACTTTTGGAAGAAATGATGAGTTTGGTAAAATGCAAAACTTATTACAAATAAAATTCACTGCACTTAAGCAAGTCATTAACATATATATGCTTGTTTTACACTTCACATTAAAAAGTAGACAGACTGTAATATACATTGTAAAAGTCCCTAAAATAGTACCTTGTACAAAAAAGAGGTCTTATTCAAGATTTTAAGTGATGATATGTGGCCTTCTTGAAAATGTATATTATTTTAAGACCTCATCAAAACCTTTCTAAACCGTATACAGACCCAACTTCATAGAAATATTCTATTGCCTGTTTAAAATAGAATTGGTAAGAATTTCTCTTCTGAAATTCTTATTCTTCTATACTTTTGAAAATTGTTGCTGGCATATTAACTTGGATGCAAAAAGTGGGTAATGTGCCCAGTTAGCTAAAGAAGGAATTTCCCCTATAATTTCTACTACTCGTCAGTAACTTCTATCCCCCAGAAAAAAAGCTATTCTAATTTCGTACTAGATGTTAGCTAGTGAATTTACAATTTTGCTATCAACTACAAGAGAAAAATGCAAACCATTCCTAACACTGTCTAGTGAGATCATCTATAAATATGATCCATAAACACACAACCGAGAAACTCACATCATCTTCTCTTTTTCTACAGTTTTCAAACTGTAATGAATTTTTTATTATCTTTCATTTAATTCCATGTAGGTTTATTCTGGCTGATAACATGATCTATTGTTCTCTGAGCCATGGTGAGATTGCCATTTCTTAAATAGACAGCACTTATTGGAAATTAAACTTCTACTAATGTATTATAATTATTACTTGAGGGTAATTTGCTGCTCCAGCAGGGAGGCACAGCCAATGTGAAGGTAACGTTTCTTCCAGGGAGCTGTTAATATTTCTTCTACTCCAAAATCCCACATAATGGATCTTGCCTAAGGCTGATTAATGATTTCAGTGCTGCAACAGTGATTTGTAGCTAAATCAGTCCTCACTGGAGGAGATTCAGGGTTATTTCAGTCAATACTGTTAAATAAGTGTAAACAGTAACTTCAGTTAACACACATGTAATCTAGTAGGTAAGAAAGAGAGAGGCAATAAAAGGAAGTAAATAACGGTAATCCTGCTGCCCGTGCATTTCATTTACACTTAGAACTGATACTGGGAAGTAACACACTGCAGTGTCATCAAACGCAAGGAATTACTTCACTGCAACACATTTTTCTGCCTTGAAAAAGCAATTTCCCAAACAAGTAAAAGCAAATTGAGCTAAGTGCCTAAAATAAATCAGTATCTTTCCCTTCATTCTTTCGTTTCTATCACTTTCCCAGCTGAAGAAGAAATTGGACAAATAACTTGGAATGAAATTTGTGCAAGACAGATTTAAAGTAAGGAAAAAGGTTTCATTTAAGATAATACCCTAAGAGCATACAGAGTTCCAACATTACAAAGAGCTACCCAAGCTCTAGGGATCCATCTTCACTGGAAACGATGCAGGGCATCTAGCCCCGGGAAGTAACCTTGAGGTCCCTTTGCCCTAAGGTCTCCGGGAGGACTGTGTGGAAACAGTGCTGTCTAGTCACCCAATTTAATCCTTCTCTGTTAACAAAAAGCCAATATCAGTCAAAAGGCAATGACAGGACTGCAGTTAATGGCAACATTAGGGACCTTAATGTGCATCTTCCAACATGTATTTCCATAATAGTCCTGCTTCCCACTGCTCCAATGTTCTAAACAAAAAGCAAGAAACATTTACAAACATTCTGATAGATGTTCTTTGCCTAAGGTCCCCAGCTTTTGACTAGCAAAATTAATTAATAAGAACTGATTGTAAATAACACTCCCGGAAAGAAGAAATGCTAGTGAGTTAGAGCTGAGGGTCTAGACATCCATTCATGGTGAGCGCTGCTGTTACAGTGTTTCAAGGAGTCAAAGGGAGAATGCTTGCTGTCTTTATTTAGCTATGCAATATAATTCCCAGGGAAAATATAAAGAATGGACCACAAGTGTTTATTAGGTTTTCAAGATCCTAGAAGAATCAGGACTTAACTAAATATCTCAAAGAAATATCACTGTAGGTGTAATATGAAGACTTTCAAAACAAAAAGGATAAAAATGAACTTATCTGCAGGATAGAAACAGACTTCGAAAAACTTACGGTTACCAAAGGGTGCAGGTGTGGATGGGGGAGGGATAATTGGAGGTTTGGGACTGGCATATGCACACTGAGCTATATGGAAGGATTGTCCAATGGGAATTTGCTGTATAGCACAGAGAACTTTACCCAATATTCTTTGATAATCTATGTAGGAAAAGAATCTGAAAGATAATTGATGTGTGTATATGTATAACTGAATCGCTTTGTTGTACAGTAGAAATTATCACAACTTTATAAATCAACTATACCTCAATAAAATTCTAAAAAATGAAAAAAATATCCTTTCTCTCTGTACTATTACTAAAAGAATGTACATATAAGGGCAAAAATGATTGGCATTAGTTTTCAAAGAGTTATGTCTGAGCTTTTAGTCTTCCCACTGGCCTACTCCACAGCCACAACAATGCGGGATCCTAGCTGTATCTGCAATCTACGCCACAGCTCACAGCAATGCTGGATCCTTAACCCACTGAGGAAGGCCAGGGATTGAACCTGTGTCCTCATGGAGGCTAGTCAGATTCGTTTCCACTGAGCCACGATGGGAACTCCTGTCTGAGCTTTTATTCAATTTACATTCCTACATACACTACACAGCTCACGCACACTTGTGTGCCTAAATACACACATCCCTCGCATCAGTGGCTTTTAACCTTCAGTCAAACTGCATCTAAACCTCAATCAAATCAATACCAGTGTTTCTCAGTTAATAATACTAGACATGACCCAGTAGGTTTTTTTTCCTCTGATATGACCAAAAAGTCAAGGGTAGAATTAATTTTGACAAGGGGTAAGTTTCTGCCTTTGATAATAAATATTTGTGTTTGGTGGACCATCTACACACATATTTATCTAGTTATTTGAAGTCAAACTTCTGGATTTTATATCTAATTATTTTACAATTGGCTTTATTAAATATAATTCACATGACATACAATTTACTCACTTAAAATGCATATGTCTATGGATTTAATATATTCATAAAGTTGTAAAATCATTACTGTAATATCATTTTAGAACATTTTCATCACCCAAATGTAACCCCCTACTCATTAACAGTCACTCCGTATCCCTACCTCAATCCTCAGTTACTAGGCAACTATTAATTTATTTTCTGTTCCTATAAATTTGTCAATTCTGGATAGGTCATAAAATGAAATATAATATGTGGTCTGTTGGGACTGGTTCATTTCATTATGCATGTTTTCAAAGTTCATTCTTGTAGCATGCATCAGTACTTTGTTACTTTACAGTGTAGTATAATATTCCACTTCAAGAATGTAACACGTTCTTGTTCTTCCATTCATCAGTTGATGGGCATTTAAGTTGTTTCCACTCTTTTAATATTAAAATAGTGCTGTAATGAATAACTGCAAACTAATTTGTCTGTGGACGTGTGTTTTCATTTCTCTAAGTATATGTAGGAGTAGGATCACTGGGTCTTGTTGAGGACATTTTACATAACATTTTGAGGAATTATGAAAATGTTTCCAAAGCACCTGCACTCTTTTGCATTCCCATCACCAATATAGAAGGTTTCCAAAGTTTTCAAATCCTAGCAACACTTGTTAGAGCCACCCTCATGAGCAAGAAATATTATCTCATTATGGTTTTGAATTTCCTTAATGACTGATGATATTGGACATTTTTCATGTGCTTATTGGGCTTTTGCATATCTTTTTGGATCCCTTGCCCATTTTTAAATTGAGTTGCTTTTTTTTCTTTTCCTTTCTTTCTTTTTTTTTTTTTGCCAACCTCCATGGCATGTGAAAGCTCCTGGTTCAGGCATCTAACCCATAACATAGCAGCCAGCCAAGCTGCTGCAGAGTTAATGCTGGATCCTTAATCTACTGCACCAAAAGAGAAGGCTGAGTTATCTTTCTATTATTGGGTTGTAGGAAATATTATTATATTCTGCATATACTTCTCATATATTTGCTTTGAAAATATTCCTCCCATAGTGTGAGTTGTCCTTCATTTTTGTGATGATGCACAGATATTTTTATTTCTTATGTCATTCAATTTATCAAATATTTCTTTTGTTTTTTTTCTTCTTTGGTATCATGTCTTGGAAATCTTAATCTACCCAAAGTCATTTAAATTTACTCCCATTTTTTTAGAAATTTATTTATGTTTAAGGTTTTATTTATTTATTTATTTATGGCTGCACCCATGGCATGCAGGAATTCCTGGGCCAAGGACTGAACCTGGCCACAGCAGTGATAATACAGAATCCTTAACCACTAGGCCACCAGGGAACTTCTAGTCCTATATTTTCTTATAAGAACTTTATTATACATAGTTCTTACATTTTTGGTCTATGATACATTTTTGTTAATTTTTGATTCTTTAGGGAAAGACTCAACTTTATATATTGCATGTACCCTTTGTTGAGGATTCTAGTTAGTTTTTAATATGGAATAAAGAACCTGCCTGTTCTAAACATTGTGTCTTCATTAGTAGAAAGGGGAAAGTGATAAAAGTGCCTAACTCATTGATTTATTTTCAGGATTGATTGCAGTAATGCATATAAAATTTCTAATATAATATTTAATACAAACTACTTGCATTTAAGTCTTAACAGATCTCCTTACCTACTTCTTCCCCTTGTGTTGGGTCTCCTCCCTGTATCACCTGTTGTTTTGAAATAATTCTATTCTCTATTTTTTTTTAATTTTTTATTGTTCTTGCTGCCCCATAGTATTTGGAGTTCCTGGGCTAGGGATCACATCTGAGCTGTAGTTGCAACCTATGCCACTGCTGCAGTAACACTGGATCCTTTAATCCATTGTACTGGGCTGGGAATCAAACCTGCTTCCCAGTGCTCCAGAGACACCACCAATCCCATTGCACCTCAGTAGAAACTCCAAGCATTCTATTCTTAAAATGCTCTATTTTCCTTATCCTCGTGTGAAAAAAAAAGAATGAAAGGTTGGAAAAAATTGTCTCCATGTGACTCAGCCTCCCCTTAAGAAAAACTATACTTAAACATATGGAATGATTAAAAATATGCTACTCCTTAATGGAGTTACATTGCTTTTGTATAGCCACAACGTACATGTTACAGTACCCTGACATGTATCAACATTACATATTTATGTATTTCAGACTCCTAAATGACATGTGTCCCCTACTGAGGCATAATGAGAAAGATGTTTGGTCTTTATCCTTGTTGCTAGCACAGAGCTCCTAAAACCTTTGGGATTTCCTGAGTGATAACGGTGAAAGTAGCATCTTTTGTTCTAATGAGGCAACTCTGGTGGACTCCTAGAAAGATTCAGGCTGAGGACTGGGTTCAGAGAGCTTCAGGTACAGGTGCCAAGAGAGGAGTGCACCTGGAGGGCATGGAAGCTCCAGACCCTTTCCCAAACTATACCCTGTGCATCTTTTCCATTTGGATCTTCCTGAGTTGTGTGCTTTTAAATAAATTAAGTAAAGCATCTTTCTGGGTTCTATGAGGTTATCTCAAACTTATCAAATTTGAGGAGGGTTCCTGGGAACCCTTGATTTATAGTTGTTCATTCAGAAGTATGGGTGACTCACTCAAAGATACAGATAAACTTTGCAACTTGCCAGCTCTCTGACTTTGAGAGAATGTTTATACCTGTCCATTTGGTTGCATGAGAATAACAATAGCTCTCAATAATTTCATGAGAATTAAATGAGGCTACATATGTAGAAATTATATCAAGAAATAAAGCACTAGACAAATGTTATTTGCTTACAAGTTAATGTCAACTTGAGAAAGAAGAGGCAATTTAGAATTAAATTATTTGGAAATGTAAAAATAATAATCTTTTAAAGGTCTAAATATTCTAATAAGTCCAATGGATATAATGATATAAAATATCATAAACCATATAATTGCATGCATATTCAAACTATTGTCACAGTTTTCAAATAAAAAATAATAGTGAATTATATGAACTAGGAACACTTTTCTTCCCTGCTTTGAACTCATCTTGTGTAGATTTTTGGATCAATTGGCCAACACTGAATCCTGCAGTAATAGTACATTTCCATGATATTCCTTTCTCAATAACCAATGATACCATCTGCCAACATGAGTGTTTTTCTCATCACTGAAAAACAGATGAGTGTGTAATTATCCAGCTGAACAGGAATTTTTCAGGAAAAGCAAATGGAAGAAACATTTTCTCTTTGCACAGAATGAAAAAAAAGTGCTAAATATGTTGAGATGTTGTATAACTTTGTATAAAACCACAACGTATAAACATAAGTAAACATTATCGATGGAGGCATAACATTCTATGTTATTAATTACTGAAATATCATACTTTTAAGTCTCTTGACACTTGGTTAGAACTAAATGATGACTGAGAATCTCACCCTGAATTAATTAGGGAGAAGGTGTTTTGAATGATAATAAAACTGTCAATTAACATTTATTTACTTTTGAAACAGGTGTTAAATGATTGATTTCAAAGCTCAGTAATAAAGTTTGCTTTGTAACTAGAGCTGTGAAAAATATTTAGAGGCTAAACTAAAAGAAATTAAAAATAAAGTGGTGGGTTGTCTAGATGCAAATAAACACAACTCTACGTAATTATATTAACATTACGGATAAACTCTAATATTCTAGTATGTACCATTAATGCATATCTTTCTACCTGAATATTCAGCAATATTTTAAAAGAATTTGCAAAATGTCCTGGTTTCAAACTTTTAGAATCACAGAGAAAAGGCCCATAAGGTGGCAAGAGAACACTTGGACGGGGAATGGTGTGATGGAAGATTCTGGGTTTACGTAGG
The DNA here is from genome assembly GCA_004024745.2 of Catagonus wagneri. Taxonomy (NCBI): domain Eukaryota; kingdom Metazoa; phylum Chordata; class Mammalia; order Artiodactyla; family Tayassuidae; genus Catagonus; species Catagonus wagneri. Next base: position 469,605 of record PVHT020000009.1, read on the forward strand.
ATCCATCAACGCCATCTTTTGGTCCTCAGCTAACAGTGGAAGTGTGCATGATGCTTTATAATTGATGTACCAAGAAAATTCTTGTTCTTAGTACCCTTGCAAAGATGACATATGCACAACAGGCATATAGCGTTGAGAGCGTATCTTTGAGGTCCTTTTCTAGATTACAATGACATAGTTACAAATACTAAAATAAAAATGATTAAAATTGGAAAATGGTTTTCCTTCATTAAGTGAAAATGCCAGGTTCCTCTGTTCTGTGTTGTCTCTCTCTGAGGCAACTGGCAGGAATGGTTTTTGCTCAGGGTGATGGACCAGAAAGACTCATTAAAAGAACTCAGATTGGAGCTGTGACAGGAAGACAGTGTTGGTTTGAGGGGAAATTCTCTTAGACCCAGGACCATGCCCATCCTGAACCCATCTCTCCTGCCTGGAGAGACTGCCTGTCTCCATCCCTGCACAGTGAGACCACTGGGTCTATCCCAGTGCTGCTGCAGCACCTCCTGGCAGGAACAACCGCCCGCCAGAACACCTGCCTCCATCCCTGTGCCACGAGCCCACTGGCCCTATCCTGGCACAGGTCTACACCTCCAAATCCCTGTTTAATGTAGGCAAGAACTAAGAGAGAGACAATGAGAGTAGAGGAACCTGATGGAAATACATAACTGAGGAGCCATCCACATTTTTGGTTCCAAAAGATTTTATTCTTATAAATTATAAGAATTTCACAATCAAAAGAATCTCAAATTAATTGGGATGTTACACAAGGTTCAAACTGGACATCCATGTGTCAGTAATCCTACTTAGATTATAAGTATTCAGTTCTAAAAAATAATATTTAATAATAATCAACAACACTCCCCTGAGATGAGGAGCCAAGTTGGAAGTGATGAGGTTTGGGGATTTGCATCACAGCAGAAATATAGCATATTCATGATTCCTTAAAATCACACAGACTAGGGACAAAGTCATGGTTATAAATAAATACAATAAAATGAATATTATTAAATTATCTTCTTTTCTTGGATGGTTAATTTCATATGTCAACTTCACTTGGTGATGGGATACCCAGATATCTGGTTAAACATTATTTCTGGGTGTATTTGTGAGTGTTTCAAGAATAGATTAGCTTTCAATGGATAGACTGAGTAAAGCAGGTTGCCATTCTGACAGGTATGAGGTGGAATCTTTTTGTGGTTTTGATTTGCATTTCCCTGATGATTAGTGACCTTGAGCATTTTTTTACATTGTCTGTTGGCTGTCTCTACGTCTTCTTTGGGAAAATGTCTGTTCAGGCTCTCTGCCCGTATTTTAGTCAGGTTGTTTGTTTTTGGATGTTAAGTGGCATGAGTTTTTAATATATTTTGGATATTACTCCTTTATCAGATGTGATTGTTTACAAATATCATCTCCCATTCAGTCGGCTGCCTTTTCATTTGATGGTACTTTCCTTCACTATGCAAAAGATTTTTACTTTGATATAGTCCTATTTGTTTATTTTTGTTTTTGTTTCTCTTCCCTAAAGACACAGTGTAAAATACATTGTTAAAACCAATGTCAAAGAATGCATTGGTATGTTTTCTTCTAGGAGTTTTATAATATTAGGACTTAAGTCTGTAATCCATTTAGAATTTATTTTGATATATGGTATGAGAAAGTAGTCCAGTTTGATTCATTTTCCATGTAGCTGTCCAGTTTTCCCAACATAATTTATTGAAGAGGCTGCTTTTTAACTCATTGTATATTCCTGTCTCCTTTGTCATAAGATAATTGACCATATAAGCGTGGACTTATTTCTGGGCTCTCTGTTCTGTACCATTGATCAATGTGTCTTGTTTTTGTGCAAGTAACATACTGTTTTAATTTTGCCCTAGACTTTGAAATCAGGGGGCATGATGCCTTAACATTTGTTCTTCTTTTTCATGGAAAAAGTTGGGTTTTTTTGGTTATTTGTATTCTTTTGTGTTTCCATACAAATGTTACAATTATTTTTTTTCTAATTTAGTGAAAAATGCCCTTAGAATTTTGAAAGGAAGTGCATTGAATTTATAGATATTGCATAGTATGGACATTTTAACTCTATTTTAACATTATTAATTCTTCCTACCCATGAACAACACCATATATCTTTACATTTGTTTGTGTCATTAGTGGGTCTGTCCCAGGCTTTCTTCAAATTATTTTCTATTGCCTGGGACTTAGGAGAAGGTGAGTTTAGGGTCTTTTTCCTCCATCATATTGGCCACACATCTGCAGTTAGTTTTAAATTACATAAATTAATCTGCGAATAATATTTGCCTATAACCACCACCAAAAATTGATTTGAATTAAATCTTAAAAAAAATTTTCTACTTAATTTTATTTTCCCCCCTTTGCATCACTGTAAAATAGTATATTGACTTTATTGTGAGAACAGAAATTCTTTATTCTTACCCAGTATCAATATCAGGTTCTATCAAATACATTTAGTAACTAATTTTGTGTAATGCATATTTTTTTCCTATTTTGTCCTTTTAATAGGCTAATATATCTTTTCAAAATATTCATTTTTTTCTTTTACACGCACTAGAGTATTTAGTATTTTCTATTTATATCACCATAGGTTATTTATTAATAACACTATAAAAATTATAAATATATGTGTATGTGTATGACTAAGTCACTCTGCTGAACAGAAGAAATCTGCACATTGAAAATCAACTATAATTTAACACATTTTTTAAAATACATTTCTTAATAAGAAAATAAGCTCTAAGATGTTGCTTTCTATTAGAATCACTTCTTATGTTGCCCTTCCTGCAACACCAATAGTTTACATTTCTATAGTATCTTGTCTTAGTGTTTTTAAAATATTTATGCATGTGCTGTTTTATTTAATATTCTCCATAATTTTGCAAGGATGAAGCACCATGAATCCCATTGTTATTGAAATAAACTAGCTGAAAGCCTATTCAGAACCTGGTCTTTCTGGCACCTAAACCAAGTGTATATCTTTCTATAAAAGTAACATTTTAAAAATAATTTCTATTTTGTAACAGAGATTGAAATGATTTAAGAACTTTCTATTACATCAGTGCTACTTATTCTGAGCCCTGGGTTAGATCCATATGGCACTTAACCAGGGGAATATCTTCAGAGGACTATTAAAAATCTGTCATTTGATGACATGCCATTCTACTGTAGTCTTAAAAAAAAAAAAAAAAGAAACAGTAAAATATTGATAGTAAGTTATAGAGAAGGGATGAGTTCGGTGACAGTGTAAAGGACTTGATACAGAGATGCTACAGGCTAAGATCAAAGGTAGACCCTGCCTTATATAAGATGAAGCATAAGTAGACTCCAAGGAGCACACATTTTCATCTACTCAACTACTCACTTTTAAGTAGGTCTCAACTGCTTTGGCAAACACTAGAGTTAAGGCCTGAATTATGTTCCCTATGCCTAAATTCATACCCTGAAGCACTAACCCCAGTGTGACTGTAATTGGAGATATGGCCTTTAAGGAGGTTATCTGGTCATAATGGTGAGACTATAATTCAACAAGACCGGCATCCTTAGACAAAGAGGAAGAGGTCATGTGAGGATATAGAGAGAAGTAACCTTTCACAGGCCTGGAAGAAAGGCCTCACAAAAGTGCATTCTGATAACACCTATATCCTGGACTTCCAGCCTCCAGAACAGAAGAAGAAAAAATGAATTTCCGTTGTTTAAGCCACATAGTCTGTGGTATTTTGTTAGAACTTTAAGAAGAGATGAATGCAATTGCACTCACTTTATATTTTAGAAACTATCACAGAGATCATACTTTAATAGCCACATAAATAAAAGCATTTTATTAGAAAAGCACAGCTTTCCTGACTTACATAATCTTACACTCTCTTAGTCACTGTACTTCACCTGAATCTGAAAATACACTGTGATGTTTGTGTAAAATAAATCACAAGCATACTTTTTTTTTTTTGTCTTTTTGCTTTTTCTAGGGCCTCACTCATGGCATGTGGAGGTTCCCAGAGGGGTCTAATCGGAGCTGTAGCCACCAGCCTACTCCACAGCCACAGCAATGCAGGATCCGAGCCGCATCTGCAACCTACACCACAGCTCCCAGCAACGTCGGATCCTTAACCCACTGAGCAAGGCCAGGGATCGAACCTGCAACCTCATGGCTCCTAGTCACATTCGTTAACTACTGTGCCACGATGGGAACTCCCACAAGCATACCTTTTTCATGGATGTCTGAAAGGATGAATTTGCCTTAATATGTCAATCACAGAAATTTTAATCCATGCAGTGCTCACTTATAAATTATTTTATTGAAAAACATTTTATCTAGCCACATGCAGTCCCCAGATATACAGACGTGCCCTGTCTTTGTAAAAGGGAATTAGACAATAATTAGAAATATGGTAATTCAAGGATAAAAACTAAGTGATTTTTATACACATGCTTTATAGTGTGAGAAAGGAAATGAGTTTTACCCATTTATAGTTAGATGTAGCTCCCCCCGTCTATTATTTGAGTTTTAGGGCCACAACCTCAGCATATGGAAGTTTCCGGGCTAGGGGTCGAATTAGAGCTGTAGCTGCTGGCCTACAACACAGCCACAGCAACACAGCATCCTAGCCATGTCTGTGACCTACATCAAAGCTCATGGCAATGCTGGATTACCCATCCACTGAGCAAGGCAAGGGATCAAACTTGCATCCTCATAGATTCTAGTTGGACTCATTTCCACTGCACCACAACAGGAACTCCCTCCTCTCTGTTTTTAGAAGATAAAAAATACAGATATAAACAACATGAGAGAAAAGGAATAATGCCATGTGACTCACAGATAGTTGTAGCTGTGATACCTGTACTTCTTTATGTTTGATGTGCATTTCTTGTTAAAAGAGAATGTAAATTGGGCATCCTGTGAACCAGATGCATAAAGGTGTGCTGATCCGAAAAATAATTTGGTGTTTTGCCCCTAAAGCAGTAATGCAAACAAGAAAGAAATAAAAGGCTGTGAGCACTTACACATTTCTGCTCATGTGGATCAAAAGCTGAAAGAGCAATAAAAGGAGACAATTCAAACTTATAAATCTGGTCTGTTTTTTTTTTTTCTTCTAAGATTTCTCAGTTATTTATTTTCCAGATCCTATAGCTCATTGGTGATTTAATAAATGAATTCTATCACTAAAATTGTGGTTATCTTTGTCCGCTAGGGCTCAATTTACAGCAGATATTTAGACATGATACCAATAAACATGCATTAATGCAATTTACTAGAAAATGGAATTTAGTGTGAGACGGTTCCCCATGGGTCCCATCTAAGATTTACTAATGTAGTAAAACATTGGAAAGGATTTACTATATAATACCCCTAAAGTCTTGTGAATTGTAGCTTTAAACAAACAAACAAAACAAGCAGATAAACAAGACAGTGGCCTTGGAGAAGACTTATTGAATATTGAGCAGGGCTATGTAGAAGCAGGGCACAGATTGTGCTTAAGATCTGGTTGGACAAAGGTACCACAGATGTTTTGCCAAAATACACAAATACAATCAATCAAATGAGATTCTTTTTTTCTTTCACTTTCTTTTTCAGCTGCCCTGGGGCATATGAACTTCCTGGGCCAGAGATCAGATTTTTTTTTTTTCTTAATGGATTTTATTTCAATTATAGGTGTACATAAGTCATCACAAGTCAATTTTACAGGTTTTGTATCCCAAATCCCCAGTGCATCCCCCCACCCCCCAGATAGAAAACCTAGAAGAAATGGACAAATTCTTAGAAAAGTAAAATCTCCCAAGACTAAACCAAGATGAAATAGAAAATATGAATAGCGCAATCACAAGTTCTGAAATTGAAACTGTGATTAAAAAACTTCCAACAAACAAAAGTACAGGACCAGATGGTTTCACAGGTGAATTCTATCAAACATTTAGAGAAGAGCTAATGCCTATCCTCCTGAAACTCTTCCAAAAAATTGCAGAAGAGGGGACACTCCCAAACTCATTCTATGAGGCAACCATCACCCTGATACCAAAACCAGACAAAGATATCACAAAAAAAGAAAATTACAGGCCAATTTCACTGATGAACATAGATGCAAAAATTCTCAACAAAATACTAGCCAACCGGATCCATGTATTCCAGTGTTCATTGCAGCACTCTATGCAATAGCCAGGTCATGGAAACAACCTAAATGCCCATCGACAGAAGAGTGGATAGGGAAGATATGGTACATACACACAATGGAATGTTACTCAGCCATTAAAAGGAACGAATTGCCAACATTTATAGCAACATGGATGGACTTAGAAATTATCATGCGAAGTGAAACCAGTCAGATAATTAGACAGCAACACCCAATGCTACCGCTTACATGTGAAAACTAAAAAGACACAATGAACCTTCTTACAGAACAGACAATGACTCACAGATTTTAACCGCAATTGCGGCCTAAGCTGCAACTGCAGCAATGCCAGATTCTTTAACCCACTGTGTAGGGACAAGGATCCAGTCTGTGTCCTGGCACTGAAGAGATACTACTGATCCCATTGTGCTGGAGTGGGAAGTCCCAAAGGAAAATTAATACACATTAACCAAACTCGTAAGTAAAAAAGAAGGCAGAAGATATTATAAGAATTACAGATTCTTCTGGACAGAAGGTTTCTTCCTATAGATGTACATTAGCCCTTCATATCCATGGATTCAAGCAAGTGTGTACAAAAAATATTTGAAATCAATTCCAGAAAATTAAAAAAAAAACCTTGAATTTACTGCACTGCAGCAACTATTACATAACTTTTGCATTGTGTTTACACCTGTTTACATAGCATTTACATTGTGTGAGATATTATAAATAATCTGAGATGGTTTAAAGGGTATGGAAGCATGTGCATAAATTATATACAAATATTATGCCATTTTATATAAGAGACTTGAGCATCCTTGGATTTTGATTTTGGCATTTTTGAATTTTGGTATCTGCGGGATTCCCAGAACCGATCCCTCATGGATACCAAAGGACTACTGTACTCAAATAAAAAGCCACATTAGTCAGGTGATTGCTCAATGAGCTTAAATTCAAGTAAATCAGAGAGAATTGGGTGAATCACATTAATGTCTCTTGCCATTATATTGTGCTAACCTTATGTATCCGCATGAACTAGAAGACCATACCTGTTGGTGTATGCTTTTTATCTGGGGAATACTAATAACATGCTGATAAATTAAAACTCTCTAAGAAATGTTCTTCGGGTTCTGCCCTTATTAACAGTTTTCTCTTTGCCTGCAAACATCAGTGGACAAACGATTTGTATGAATGCCATAGGTTGCCTAGCATCTTTACCCACATTTTTATTTTCTGTCAGAACTTTGGGGTTTTTTGCTGTTCTTTTTTTAGGTACATTCTTCTACACCACATGGAATATATCTAGGGTGGGTGACTATAGTCTCCACTCACATAGGACCTTGTCTGCTCTTGTGTGTTATTTTACCTATTGACAATGACTGGTTCAAACATGTTTACATGATTTAACTCTGGCTTACTAAATGCATGCCAAAATAGATCAAGTGACTTTTGGTAAAATTTATTTTCCCCAAAGCAGAAACCACAGGAAGATAAGGTATTATTTTTCCTGTATTTTTGAATCTGTCTATCATAAGTAGAACCATTGTCTTACAAGCTATCGTCTGACTACTCAAAAGACAGAGGCATCGTTGGTGGTAACAGCGATGAAAATAATCTAGGTTGTGGGTGACTTCATTCAGCTATTGAATTCAGAATCCTAATGACCTTTCTACATCTGAATATTCAGGTAATTAAGACATAAATTACCCTTAAGTAGAAGCCTATTTAAAATTGTATTTATATTAAAGCTGAAAACACGCTTTAAAGAATAGAAAGTTATAAAATATTCTCAGAACATTCCTCTTCATATTTCTTACTAGTTTCTACTTAGAAGAAATATAACCTAGATTTCTTCCTTTTCTGCTGAATGCTTTTTATTTCTTTCTGTTTATCAGTTTTTCTTCAGGGTTCAGTAATTAACCCACTTCCCTTACCTTCAGTTTACATTTCTTCTATGGTTAATCTGATCTAGTACCATTATTTTAATCCTATTCATACGCCTAAAACCTTCAAATTTATTTATTCAGTCGGACCTCTCTAGACGTTCCCGACTGTCATTACCAACTGCCCAGTTGACATACCATTTGTATGTCAAAATCATTTCAAAGTGATTGTACACTATCTATCTATCTATCTATCTATCTATCTATCTATCTATCATCTATCTATCCTTACTCCCCAGGTTCTTCCAGTATTTCACTTGGGAAAATGACATCTTTAACTTGTACTCCATGAATATCACTGTCTCTATAATATGAACCATCCTAATGCTCTCTTGTTCCACAGTCTTGAAAAGCTAGTCTTTGCCTTAAGCAGAATAATTTTATCCCTATTTTAGAGCAAGAGGCTTTTAAAAGACATAGTTGTATTGTTCCTCTCCACCTTACATTTTCAATGACTTTTCACTGTCTTGAAAATAAAATCAAACTTTGACAAGAGCATGGAAGAGCCTATATAACATAGTTTTGCCTCTCTCTCTGACCTCAACTAAAACTCAATTGATCCTCCCTAAGTAAAATCCAGCTTCTCCAAATTTGCTCTAGAGTTCTAATATCTTTCATGTCCTAAAGCTTTGCCCTTTCTTACTAGTTTTATCCAACGTGGAAGAATCTTTTACTCCCAAATCTTACCTGCCAGGTTTTTTCTTTACAGTCTCAGTTCAAACATTATCTTCTAAAAAGATTCTCCCTCACTATTCAGTCTGAAACAGTTTCCCTTCCTAGCACTCTCAATAACATCATCCACACAGATTTTTAAAATGCTTCAAATATTAGAGGTCACCAGACAAACGCTATGTTTTTAATAGAGCCTTGATGTGCAATGTGGTTTAAAACATCAGTTCATTGCATTCCCATCTTTCCTAACATGCCCCATTTTATTTTTATCCATTTAACATACTAATACCTGACATAACATTTATTATTTGTTCATTGTAAACTTTCTCACACAAGATTTCACTCAAGAGCTGTCATTTCTTGTTGTTTTGTTCACTCTTGAATCACCACTGTCTGAGGGTACTCAGAACATAGCAGGCGATCCAAAATAATTTTTAAATAAATAAATACAATTATTGTTTTATTCATAGTACTTATCACTTACTGACAAAATTATGTTAACATTTAATTTTGGAGTTATTCTTTGCAGAATATAAACTCTTTAAGGAGAAAGAATTGTCTTTCCTAAATCACCGTAGTATCTTTGGTTCAAAGACGATTGCTAGGAAGACAATAAGCATCATGAATGTAAGTATATATGAACGGTTAATTTTTTTGATAGTGATTTGCCAATGGAGGCATGTATCTGGCATAAGCATTTCTTTTTGTTTGTTTGTGGTTTTTGGCTGTGTCTATGGCCTGTACAAGTTTCCAGGCTGGGAATCAAACTTGAGCCTCAAAAGTGACAACACTGGATAAATGCTAGGACACCAAGGAACTCCTAGCATTTCTTAAATTTGACGGTTTGTTTTAAAACTTTTTCTTTCTTTTTCTTTCTCTTTCAAGTCTTCCTTGGAAATGTAATTAAATACCATGAGTACATATTCTGGGGCTACAAGGCCTGTGCTTGAATCCTGCCTCTTCCACTAAGTAACTGTGTGATGTATGGAGAAATACTATTATTTTCTTCAACTTAAACATATGATTGATGATAATAATAACATTATCTATCATAGGATTGCTGTAAGGGTTGCATGATTTAGCATTAGGCCAGTGCTTAGCACACAGTAATTGCTCAGTATATGATGAATATTATTTTATAGATCTTTCATTTTATCCAGCCTAAATGGAAAGACTCCAGGTCATCTTCCTAGTTAGGAGGAGGTCTGCATCCACTGGAAAACACAAAGGGGGTATTTAGGAACTTCAGGGATCCCTACCTATATATTGACAGGAACAACTGATACAAGGCAAATTCTCACAGTCTCCCACCAATCTTAGACTAATCCCTGACTTTGTTATGGTCAAATCCTTCTACTGCCCAGCCTCCTCCTTCTCTGGTGTTATGGTGGCTTAAGGAATTCTCTCTCTCTCCCTCCTCAATACCTTTTGACTTCTTATGTAGCTGGAGAGAATGTGATACTTTCTCATATTTGAGAGAGAAAACATTGCTCTTTTCCCTCTGGCTTGGTAATGTCTGCCAACCCAACTTATCCAACCTCTTTACCCTATGCATGAAACCATAAGTTTGCTAACTATAAAAAGCAAACTTTACTTTCCCTGGCTGACTTTTCAACTGTGTATATTTCTTGTAGAAATATTTGGAGCAGTTTGAATCTATCTCGGTTGGCTTCAGAGACTCCTAGTCCCTTAACTTAATATTAACATAATATCCAATAGCACTCCAAACTTCACCATCGTCTTTCCCCTGGAAACTTATCACCTCCTTCTGTAGTTGTAATAGACAACTTTATTACATAAATTATTTTTTTGTATTGCAATAAGCACTCCTTTTCCTCTCCTTTCCCCTTCCCCTACTCAATCTCACCAGCTAAAGAATGAAGATGAATTTGACTGGCTCTGTTCTCTTTCTCCTCCCTGACCACAATTTTCAATGGTTTTCCATTTGTCACAGGATAACTTCCCACATCTTTTCCACTTAAAACCATATACGTATGTACACTCGAACCCTTAGTAATATTTCCAGCTCTGCAATCCTCACTTCACATAAAAGCACCCCTGTTACAATCAAAGGGATTTTCTTCTAAGACTCACAGACATTGTGTTATCTTTTCATGTGTCTGCAGATAAGCTCTCCCCCAAGTGGGGCACCATGTTGTCCTTTTCCACCTGAATTTCCAGCTGAAATGTTACCTCCTCCTGTCTGAGCAGCATGGCCCTGCAAATCTCTTTTCTCTCAATATGATTGTGCTAACGTCCTACACCATCTGTCATTATCCCATGATAAATGTCCTTCACTTGAATTTGTTTGATGAATCCTTGTTAATAGAGAACTATTTGAAAATGATATTTTACCTGGCAATCTGCTTTTCTCCCAAAAGCGTAGGAACTCAAAATTAATTATTGATAGAGCATCTAAGTGAAAAGTTTAACCAAGCTGTCATAATGGTGAAGAAGTGCTAACCCCAGAATCATGTCCAAAACTAAGGAGAAAATGGCAAAATTTTTTTAAGTATCTTCAGCAGTCTTACCTTTATACTTCTCCCCCACTTTAGTTAGTTTCACGTCCTTACAATATGTCAGTGAGTCACAATAAATGTGTAATAGAGAAATGATAGAACAGAGGATAATAGAAAAAACAATGACACTTAAATAAAATACAATTTTAATAGGAGATGCTGGAACTGGTTTTGCACCCCAAAAGTTCCCTTTCCTCACTAGTGGTTCTTCACAAAGAAAATAAAGTCAATGTACTATGTACATATGCTGTTTTTATTAAGACTCACATCAAATGGTTAGGGTTCGTATAGCAGACATATTCTGGAGTGGCTGTTAAGTAAAACAACCTCTTCTTCAAGTGCTATCCTCTCACCAAAAATGGCCATCTAACGGGTTGTCATTTTTTAAAAAAATGTGTGTCATGTACTCTCCACATCATTGCCTTGGGTGGGTATCCATTTATGACATTTAAATTCTCTCCACCGAACATCTGACAACATTTTTCAGAGGCAATGAAATTCCAAAAGTTATTACAACTGAGGATTTCTAAACTTGGAAACTTTCCATGGCCATTTTCTCTTGTGTATACAGACAGTCAGTGAAAGCAGCCAAAAGAGAAGCTGCTAGGAGGGAGTGTTTAAAGTGATGTGTAGAGCAATGGGGGGACCAATGTCTAGCTAAAGGGTGCTGCTGACTTGGAAATCTTAAAATAGCCCTGGATGCCAGTAATAAAGCCCATTTGCTTAATCTGGTCCAAGTGACTTTCTGTTATTTGCAATCAAATGCGCCTTCAGCCAAGTCCACACCATTTTAAAATACTCCCAAGAGAAATTACATAAAATGTTAAGGTTATGTCACTAATATCCTAAAGGTCCAACAAGAAATTCACAAGCAGGTAACTGTGACAGAGTAAATCTTACATTAAGGCTTGGATTTGGGGCCACTAAGCATTATTATATGTGGCAGCTTATAAGCACTTTGTTAGAATATTTATAACATAATAATAATAATAATAATAGGAATATACTTAGTTTTTTGGGAAAATATACATAATATTGTACCATTGATAAGATCACCTACATCCTTTATATTCTTTAGATATTATGCACCCAAGATTTTTTAGGCAGATGTTAAATCTGCAGTATCAGATGAATGGCATATCCTGTGGCTTTCACCTTTAGAAAGCTGAATTCTCTGATACAGTTTTCTATTGCCTCTCAAATTACAGTTTGGATTCATTAAATGCCACTTTCCTTACATTATGTATAAACAGAACACAGTCAGAAATAAAGATGGGTCTTCTTTGTGGTGTATGCAAAAAATAGAATTGAATAAATTATCAATCTTTGTATATCCTATGGATTCAGTAACTTTATATGTGAATGTATATGTATTTATAAGAACTTATATATATATAAGTTCTTCCAGTTCTTTGAGGTAGTAATTTATATTTCCCCAAAATACAGAGGAAGGAATTGAGATGAAGAAAGTTTAAATATACTTGCTCAGGGCGACAAAGCTAATGAATGTTTGAGCAGCAAGGATATTAACAAGGTCAGTAAAACATATTCACTGCTTTTCTATCACAAATGCTGAGTCACGTCACTTAGCTCTCAGCTTCAAATTTTATTGGAAACTGTTAGCAATACAAACCCTAGTTTCCATCTCATAATCCAAATTCAAAGCAACCTTTTTGGTAATCATAAAAAGGGTTGAAGTGAGAGAATAACCTCGCATGCACACAAATATATACATGCATATTTCCCAATTTATGCAACACAAAATGAGAATTATTAAAAGACTTTCGATGTCAAAATATTCTGAGGAGGAAAAATAGAGAGCACTACTCAAATGCAATAAATGGCACAGCTGAAAAAAGGCTATGTATGCCACCAAGGGAGATGATAATTACTTTTTCCTTTAATATGCACAGAGGGATAAAGAGTTATAATAAAATGGAAAAAACCTCACATTACCGCATTGCTTGGTATTTAATCATTACTTTTATGTTTTTGTTAATAAGACTAAAAATGATTAAAATTTCTACATCATCATTTTTTTTCCTGTCCTAATGCTATACTTTACCAAAATGTGACAATAGGTGAATGTCAAGGTATTTCTATACATTACAGTTTACTTGCATTTCTCCTTGTATAATTGTCCTAAAACCTGATATGACATGTGTTATTTACATCATTTAATTTTGGAGAAGATTCAGATAGCTGGGAAACGTCTGTAACAGAATTGGTATCTCAAGGAATTAAATGAGCTTTGGGCAAAAGAAACCACTTTTGAGTTAAAGTGTAGTTGGCTCTGACTGCCTAGTTACGAAACATTAACAAAATTAGGTTTTCATTGGCAGGTACAGACATCCATCCCATTTGATTTCTATATATTTTACACCTCTTAAAATATGTATATATAATGTATTCTTAAATTTTTCTATTACTGATCAAATGGTTTAACTTATAATTATTCCTTTAGTTATCTTTAGCAAAAAGAACATCATGTTTTTATTTTTCAATGTTAATAGTTAAAAATCTAACTGGTTTTACTTTATAATTTATAATTTATATTCTAATTATAATAGCAATGATGAAGTCATTATGGAACATATAGACAAACTAAATATCTTCAGGAAGGAAAATAAATCCCATATAACAAATCCTGATTTTATAAATGATACAAATGTTTTTTTAATATCTTATTCATTTGTTCTGTAATTCATTGTTTTCTTTGGTTTTGTAATCTAAATAGAATTTATATTTTGTTTTTTCACTTTAAGTTAAACCCCTCGTGTTAGAACACGTTATATATCTCAATTCACAAGTATATAATATTTAAGTATTTTAATACATAATAATTTAGCCTTTTATCACCTGTATATTTTAATATATTACTATTATTGTATAAATATTGCTATAATGAGCATCTCTGTATACACATTTTAAAATCTTATAATTTGAATTATTAAATCAAAAAATATTAATATTTTAAATGCTGTTCAAAGTCATCAGAGCCAGAAAAGCTGAAGTTTTAATTTCTTTGTAATATATGGTTATGCTCTATCCCTTTCTTTTCCACCACTAATCTGAAAAGGGAAGAAATCCCATTTTAATATCCCATTACACTCTGCATAACAAAATGAATTTTTGCAAGAACTAGACAAGCTCTTTTCAAGACTATCTCCTAGACTCAAGTGCCTATGTGAAGAGTGGCTTTTCTACAACGCTAATATTTTTCTTTAGTGGTGTCCCAATCACACATCACACATCTGGACCCTCATTTTGGATGCACCACTGTGAACTGGCCTTATTACATCCTAACCACGACCCACCCGCATTACACAGCAGAGTGATTCAAGAAGACACAACATTAAGCCTACTAAATATGCATAAATCCCTTCAATTAAAACTCTGCAGAATCATTTTCATGTTGAACATACAGACTAATTGTCAATGTCCCTTAACTGAGCTAATGCAATTATTTGTGCAAATTAAATCCCACTCTGTATTTTTTCCATGAAATTTTCATTGTTCAACATTAACAGGAAAGATATATCTTCCCTCTTTAAATGACAGTTAACTTTAACTAGGACTGCACCCTTATTTCAACATGAATCATGTTCTTCAATGTAATTTCTTAGTTATTTCTGTGTACCGTCTCCCATCTGTATTCTAGATAGTTAGGTCATTGAAGAAGAATGAAATGGTGTATTTAAGTCTTTGTACCTTTATAAGTTTTATTAACAGTAATAGGAAAAATCAAACAAATACCAACCACAGAATCATCACACTGAGTGGCTCTTCCAAAAAAAATATTGTTTCGGTAAAGAAATCACTCTTTTTAGAAATTTCAGTAAAAGCAGTTAGTTTCTCCGTTATGACAAGCAAACTCATTTATTAACTTACTCTTCTCTCAAATCTGAAATCTCATGCACCCATCCTTTATAAAATTAAAAACCAGAATGTTTGCTTGAATTTTACATTCTCTGCTGACACATACTTGATGCTAGAGTACAGTTTCTTCTAAGTTAAAATTAGCAATAAGTTTCTTTTGGGGTTATCTGTGGATCAGAGAATAGTAGATATTAAAACAAATAATCTTCCCCAAACATATGCTAGTTCAAGAAAACCATAGTCACTGAGAAAATACTAGATTTTCTTCAACTTTTAATTGGCTCTATGACATTAACAAAATATATAATATGTATAAAATGACTTGGAGGCTGGCCTAAGATTATACTAATGTAGCAATGTTAAACATGATCAAAACTAACCTTTTGTGAATAAACACATCACTATCTCAGAAAATGCTCTGCACTCAAATGGAAAATATATTATCAAGACGTATTTTCTCGCCTTGTCATTCAAGTAGATTATTCACACGGTATTTCATACATGAAACAGATATTTACAGTTCACTCTGTACTAGGCACTGGGTGAGTATGAGAGATATAGAGTTAGCTCTGACACACAGGGCCCATGCCTTCACAACACTGTAACACAAACAAACAGATGCACACAGAGAAATGTGTTTTCCCAAGCCTACATAAAGGTGAGTTAATGATTGTCCTAAGATCTCTTCATTTTTGCTGAAAAAGTATAATTGGGTTGATAACGTAAATGAGGTCAAAGAAGTTCCTTTTGAAAAAGTATTGGTCACCAGGTGGCAGAGGGTTGTGTGAAAGGGAAGGAAGAGCACCCTAAGCAAAGCGTGCAGCTGTATAATACGGGCAAAGACAGTTGAAGGATGCCTGACAATTTTCAGGTCAGTGTGGTTGTAGTGCAGAGAGAATATGGCCCAGATGTGACTGAAGTGATGAGTGTAGAGTAAGAGTTACTTAGGGTGGACTTGATGACATCATCCTACAGCAAAACCTAGGCTAAGTTTATTTTTAGAAGTTAGTAAAGAGAGACAAAAGATATCTAGTGTAAAATAAATTATAAGAAAATATATATCATATAAAGTAGAAGTGGTTATTCTAAATGTAGACTGTAGTTTGCTATTATCAAAGAGTAGCAAAAGCACAGTATAATGGAAGATTTCTGTTTATGGCATTAAGAAGGGTCAGCTATTCTGGAAATGGAAATAAAAATCCCTGAAAATGCTGGATACATAGGTTTATAAAACTGGATTTGTAAGAAATTTAGAAAAGTCTTTAGAAGACAATAAAGCAAGAGGAGCTGAATATTAATGTGCAGTCTGCCTGGAAATTGCTGCCACTCTGTGATCACTCTCCTGTATTCACAAACAGGGGGCTTAGACTCTTGGCTCTTAGAGAAGAGGAAACAAGGCTTCAGTACCAGCAAGCAGGAACTGGAACTGAAACCTAAACACAAAGAGGGACATTCAAATGTGAAGAAGTGGGTAGAGAAAAAATTGTTCCTACCAACAGAGGAGAAATCGAGAAAGCTCGTCAACTGCTTCCAGACCCTGTGTGTTGATAGGGGAATACAAGTGGAACAGACCCCAAGAATCCCTGAGTGCAAGCCCCAAGAATCTCCTGAGATTTAGGGAAGGAAAAGAATGGAAAATGATAACTCAAGCAAATAATAACCAGAAGACAAATAGTCTTTAATTTAAAAAGCTATATTTGGCTTAAGCGAGTACATAAAATTAGACAGAAATTTTAAGTACGTAAACATCTAACAAATACCCAAAAAATTACAACAAAAATTGATGGAGTTACAGAGAGAAACTGAGTCATCCTTGATTGTAATAGAAGATTAATAATCTACTTTTCATTAATTTTGTGATAAAGCTTAACAGTCTTGACCCATGACTATTTCTGTTCTAAATCATTAGAGAATACTTATTGTTCTCTTGCATACATGGGCTGTTTATGAAAATTAACCTTATCTTGGTTCACAGGGCATTTTCAACAAAATTCAAAACCTTAATGTACAGATCACCTTCACTCAGAGAGGAGATGCAAGTTAAAAATGAAAATCCATCAAAAAGCAAAAGCCCATGTAATCTTGATAGTTATCACTGGAGTAAAATATTTTATTTATTTATTTATTTATTTAAGGCCATGCCCAGATTATGTGGAAATCCCCAGGCGGGACTGCCATATCACAGCAGCGACCTAAGCCACTGCGGTGAGAGCACAGAATCCTTAACGCTCTGTACCACAGGGAACTGCTATAATCTAAAATACCATTTCACTTATGGTAAAAACGAGATTGGATGTTAAATATGTGAATTTGTTTGTGTTCTATAAGTAAGTTTTTTTTAATCATTTTTATGTGATTCCATATGTTTATTGCTATCGTATGATATTTGTTTTCCTGTGTCTGATTTATCTCACTCAGTATGATAAGCTCTAGGTCCATCCATGTTGCTTCCAATGGCATTATTTAATAGGAGGGTGGAATAAAATATGCACACTACTGTATAAAATAGATGATTATCAATAACATTCTTTATAGCACAGGAATATCTACTCAATAGTTTGTAATAATCTACATGGGAAAAAAGAATGGATATATTCATAGGTATAACTGATTCATTTTGCTGTATACCTGAAACTGATACAACATTGTAAGTCAGATATACTCCCATAAAAATAAATAAATAGATAGATAGATAGATAGATAGATAGATAGATAGATAGATAGGTAAATAAAATACTCTATCCTGAGAAAAACTGAGATCTCAGATCACTGAGTCCATTGCAGAGACTCTGAGTGTTGCATTTCTATGATAATCGCAGAACATAGACGCTTTTTCTTTTTACTTGTAAATCACCACACCAGGGTAGAGTCTGTATTTTCTAGTTCTTTTGCACTCAGGTATGTTTGTACATAGGATTTCTAGCTGGTGGGAACATAGAATTGGTGAGTTACCTTAGACCATGGGGACACAGCTCATACCCTAGGGAAGACAATTACAACCAAACAGAAGTAGCTCAACTTCCTAATAATTCTGAACTAAAATATTAGCTTTACTGGATTGCTTAAACCCGACTTTATATAAAAGACAAATTTCTATTTGTCATAATTTATATTTTTTGTTTCAATTTCATAGCCCAGCTTGTTCTCTAATTAGTATAAAACTTAAACTGATTTCAAAAATACAAAGTGACTAACTCAGATATCCCAAGTTTCTGGTTTTGACTTTGAGAACTTAATATGAGTTATGTTTCATACTAAGTTTTTGCTTCTAAATCTGGTCTGCATGTGAGTCAAGAGATATAAAATATATTTAGGTTTAAGGGCTGACTTTCAAAACGTTTTTTTATTCATCACATTTAAAATTATTCTTCCACACATGTGCTGTTCAGACTCTAACAAAGCAAAAAGGACACTGTCAGCCAGAGGAGCTAAGATGGTGATAGCTGTTGACAACTGAGCCACAATACAATTTTCAGAGAAAGGTTTTTACTTAGGACCAATGAGTTCATTTCCACAAAACTACTTTGTATTTATCTCAGCCTTTTGGGGGTAAGGATTTTTGCCTAATATATATAATAAGCAAATGGCTTCTAGCTTCAAATACAATTCAGTTTTACAAATTTGCAAAGGAGGAACCACACGAAAAATAAAGCAAGCAACTATTCTCAACCTCCCACCACAGAATCAAGAATTTTTCCATTTCTTCTAGGATGTCCATTTTATTGGCATGCAGTTGTTTGTGGTAGTATTCCTGTAATATCCGTCATGTCTCCTTTTTCATTTCTAATTTCATTGATTTGGGTGCATTCTATTTTTTTTCTTAATTAGTCTGACTGAGAGGTTATCAATATTTTGATATTTTCAAATATTCTGTGATAAGCTGTGCAGAAAAAGAATCTGAAAGAGTATGGATGTCTGTACATGTATTACTGAATCACTTGGTTGTACAGCAGAAGTTATCACGACATCTTGAATCGACTGTACTTTAATAAAACTTAAAAAGTTATTTTTAAAGGCCTCCTCACATGTAGCTGGTCTTTTACCTATTCCAGCTGACATCCTCAATGGAGAGGACATGGCACTTGGGTCAGAATAGCTGTGCCTATCTCGATTCTGCTATTTAAAATTATCTGCTCATGGCCTCTAAAAAGACTAATGATAACTACACATGATTTTTATGAGGATTAAAAATGATATGATTGAAAGTTAACGGCAAATTATATGCATATGCTATTTCCTTAATATTGACTGTAACTATACATCATGCATGGATGTCTTGTGTCAATTAGACTATGTAGAATTTAGGGTCTTCATCTTAAGTTGTTTATTTTATCCCATAGGGCATTATAGAGTGTTGTAATAGTAAAGGTCATAGTACTTTCGCAAACAACCATTTGTAAAATTGGGAAAATTCAGAAAGAAAAGTGAATAGCAAAGAAAAAAAACCTAGAGAAGGCAACTACACATATATATATATGTGTATATATACACAGATATATATGTGTATATATGTGTGTGTGTGTATATATATATATAAATATATATAGTAACAATATATATACACATATATGTGTGTATATGTGTGTGTGTGTGTGTGTATATATAAATAAATATAGTAACAATAATATATATACACATGTAAAGGAGGTAGCAATAAAATATATATAATGTCATAAGGAACGTGAATATATTGGTATTTGGGTATTTACATTACTTTGTAATGGATTCTAGACCAAGCCATAGTAGAAAATTAAATAGTTAAAAAAATCAGTAAAGTTAATATGAAGTCACAGTACGTGGAAATAGTTCTATGGACCATTTCCCACTCCATATGTAGTCTAACAATATTTTAAAAGGTGCAGCACCACACAAACAGAATACCGCTCCAAAAAGGATCTTTGTTCTTCAAGAAATAAAATTCATCCTAAGAAAAAAAATAATTTTACCAGTTTCTGCATTTATATATAAGTCTACTAATAAGCAGATCTTATCATAAATCATCAAAATAATATGTAAATATGTCATTATGTTTAGAATTAAGAATTCCTAGTAAATGAAACTGTACGAAATGGAGAATAGGCTTTACCACGTACATTGTCTTGGGGAAATTTTTAAAATTGATTTTCCTAAGTAATTTTTTAACATACTCACTTTTTTTATAGAAAAGTAAACCATGCTTGTGAAATAACAGAGGATA
Source organism: Catagonus wagneri (assembly GCA_004024745.2). NCBI lineage: Eukaryota > Metazoa > Chordata > Mammalia > Artiodactyla > Tayassuidae > Catagonus > Catagonus wagneri. The sequence continues at coordinate 489,934 of PVHT020000009.1, forward strand.
GATTACTAGTTGATTGACAGACATGAAATAAATATGTTGATGGCCTAGAAGTAATAACTCTGCATTCTCTAAAAGAAATACTTGAGGACATTTATCATAAAAGTGAATCTATAAGGCTTAGGTTTATTTGCAATTTTTGAATTTAAATTTAATATTTAAAACTTGTATTTTAAAATATTCAATTCATTAATTTTCAGGACTTTTTTGAGCCCACATTAAAGTTTGTTTCATAAATACTGTACATACATACGCCTATGTCTATCCTAAACTACATTGCTTTAAACAGTGCCAGATACAGAGCAAATGCTCAGTAAGTGATGCTCAGTAAGTGATGCTAAGTATTGCTATTACTGTGACAGTTACGTTTCCTTCTTTTACAGGATATGTGGGTAGATAAAATATTTTAAAATAGTAAACACAATTCATTATTTGCTTTAGCACAGAGATATGATTTAAAACTCTTTTCCCTGAAAATTCATATATTCATTCGTGCTGCTAAAAAATGTGTTTGAGTCTTAGAGGCACATGATTTTTATCCTTTTAGCTTCATCGAAAATATAGAATACATTTACTTCTCATGTTTCTCAGTATTAAAACCCTTCCGTTTTTTGACATTAGGTTTAATCAGCAAATGACCTTTTGGCAACTAGTTAGGGGCTCCTGGACCATTTCATGGGATAATTCAATAAAAATTTCCAGGCTTTTATTCTCAGCTCTCCTATTTATATTTCTCCCCTTTTAAAAATATATATGGTATAAAAATAATGTTTTGATGACTTCTTCTGTGGCAAACACTGTTCTAAATATTTATACATATTATTTTATTCCTTATAAAAACCTTAAGAAGTACACAGTAAAGGGCATTTTTTGACATGAGGACACGAAGTCAGAATGAAGTTTATGTTATGTTGCTAATGTCAAAAAGCTCATAAGAGATGGCACCAGGATTTGTATCAAAACAACAACAAAAACACAAGGTGTAACCCTCCAGAAATCATTTTTTCCAAGTAAGTACTATATTACCTCTCTAATACCATACAGACCCTTGGAGGTAATGGATTTTGTAGAACATACTTAAATAGTTGTAAATGAATATCTGCAATCTCATGCATAAGCTCCTTTAAAAGTTTCTATTAAATTCAACGATATAATTTACAACATATTTCGTAATGACCTCCACGATAGTGTCTGGGGATATCATCAATAGACACTGAATTCACTTTGTTCACATCAGAGGAAAATAGTTAAGATCTCCACATTCGGATCTGAATCCCTGCTCCACAACGTCCTCATGATATGACCTGAGGCTAATTCTGTAAACTTTTTGCCTTGGATTCCTCATCTTTAAAAGGAGAATAACAGAAAGGTAAAGTGAGCTGAGGTAAGGAATCCGCTTGTGATGTGTAACCCTGTCACCACGCTGTACAGCTGGGTATAATGTAAAGAAATAAATAAAAAAAGAAAAAAGAAAGTACATGAGGAAATGGCTAACACAAAATATCCACTCCTTAAGTATTTTCAATCAGTTATACACCCAGGATATATGTATAACAAGATTGTATATGTATATAAACATAATCATGATGGTCAGACAGACAGAAGACAGAAGAGTCTGTGTGTATGTATACTATCAAACACATTATTTCATTCCATCGCTTAGTCTGTCGACATATTCCTACTTCTTATGCAACTCAGAAGTCAGCTTATTTATCCCGACCATTAAAACCCCAGTTCTACACATCCCATGTCTTCTGGCAATGCCGTCACCAATGTGTTTTCAAGGCTGGTGGTATACAATCATCCCGTTCTTACCCAGGGCTCTAAATTGGTATCCTATTTAGTCATTCCAACCTGAGACTAAATTAGTTCATTGTTGTTGCCCTGTTCCATATTATGTCATTTTAAAAATAAAATCCAGTCCTTCTCCTTCATTTCCACTTTCCAGTTGCCTCAATAACAAGTTATCTTTTTATATTGCACATGGCTATTTCTAAAATGCCCTGAGCCATTCCTTCAACTGGAGAGCCATCATTCTAACAATGGTTGGTTCTCTTTTTTATTGCCCTTCTATGCCCTAGATATTTTTTCTTTTTGAATGTATAGCATTCCAGGCACCTGATTCTAATTAGGCCAACAGTTGACTCATGTCCTCAGAGCCTAACCTTTTTCTCCCAAAGAATTTATTAGGCTACTTCCTAAACAGAGTACCTGCAGCATGATAGGAAAGTTTTCCATTGGCTGGCATGAGTGGGTGTGCCACAGGAATAGGATATCTGTCCCATTGGGGCAAGAAAATCTCTTCTCCTTTGACCTCCAGCCCCTTTCCTATATTACTGACATATTTGTGAGCAAAGTAATCATTAATTCTGACAGTTCATAAAGAGCCCATTTAAGAAGCAGTTAGACGTTTTTGGTAGATATGGATAGGAAAAAGGGGAGGGGGAGAAGGAAGGAAGGAATAGAAAAAAGATTAATTCTAACTTAAAACAGGATTAATTCATAAACATTTAAATGACACTGCCTTACTGAAGAACTCATTACTACCACAGCATACACGGAACAGCTTATTTATGCTGATAGGTCCACCTAATGCTGCAATAATATTTTAAATCAAGTGTTTTTTCAGTAATCATATTGAAGTCCATTTATTTCAAGAAACCTATTGCAAAAACATGCTTGGCCAAAATGATCTTTTCCATGCTATTTAGAATCAAACTCTTGAGCTGAATCTGGAATTGAGTACTTGAGCAGATTCAAATCTCATTTTCAGAAGAAATGCCAGCCCCAACCACCAGTCCTTGGAAAGTCTGTCCCATGTGTAAGAAGAGTTGCATTTCTATTTGGGAAAAGTACAAGTTATGTTTCCAAACCCTCAGTTAACATAACATTAACTTTGCCTTCCTGGACATCTGTTATCTAAAGCATCTAAACTCCTCTTTAATCAGCAGCATAGGCTCTCAAGTGCTTGTCAAAAATTAAATCTTAAAAATCACAGTATTCTTTGAGACATCTGATATTAATCAGTAAATCTAAGAATCTTGTTAATTATCCATCTCTGTAGCTTCTCTGAGGAATGCAATTTGATTATATTACCTCAGTTGCCTAAGCATAGTTTCATAAATTATAATTTTAAATTATTTATTCAGCTTACTGAAGAACAATATAAGTGAATTCCGCCTGAAGAATACATCCTTGATAAAATTGTGTGTGAGGATGTGAGCTACATCACTTATTCCTCAATTCATCAATCACTCATTGTATTGTGACTCTAACACTGTGATGGGTGTAGAAGCCTATGGAAAGGGATGAGAGACACACCCGTCTCTCAGAGTTCAAAACAGAGCACAGAAACTGACTCATTAAAGTAGGCATAATTCAGTGCGATAACACAAGACTGGAAGTGAAAACCAAAATACTATAGGGAATATGAGGAAAGACAGGAGCTGAGCCTCTACTGATAGACTGATGAAGAGTAGGATGAGGACACAGGTTACTGGACCAAACACCCTAAAGCAGAGAGGATGTGCAAATGTGAAGCAAAGTGCCATGCAAGATCAGAAATGGTAGGCACATATATACCAAATCTGCTTTCCGGAACGTATTGCTTGGAGAGTTTCTGGAACAAATATTTGATTATCCTCTAAAGTGTGTAAAAGGGGTTTAGGGCATAGACTTTACTTGTTCTAAGAGATCTGTTCACTACAGTGTGTCATGGCATTGCCTGAGTTTTGCAATCATAGAACCACTACCTGTTCAGTCCCGTACAGTGTTATAATAGTCTCTTAATCTAGACTTTTCTATTGAAACATTAATAGTTCTCCCAAAATTGCCTAAAAGATTAGTATCTACCTCCACAAAGAAACATAAATATATACTACAGATGAAATTCTGTTTAAATTGAGAGCGTTTTCTATCACTTGGGCTCTTCATAAAGTATTTGTGTGTTCAATTCCTAAGTAACACTTTCACGTTCTGACTGCATCCTGCATTTTAAAAATGGTTCTATAGCTAATACATGTTTATTAGATAACACATTTATTGTGAAAATGACTCAAATTCATCAAGTATTCCATTTCCATTTCCATTTCCTGGAATAAACACAAGTTTAGGACTTTAAAAAACAATGTAAATACCCAGTTATGAAACATAGATTACAGAAAGCTATTCCATGCTTTGTTCTGAAAAAAATACAATAGCAAATACTAGGTTTAAAAATCATACCACTCTTTCCACCTACCCCCACTCTTGCCTCTTCCAGTAAAGTCAGAGCTCTAGAACTTTATAGACGGTAAGTGCTTTACTCAGACAATAAATAAAATACCTGACAAATTCTAGTGCTGCTTATAATGGGAATGGAAGAGAGATTTGTTCTTCTTGTTGCTATAGTTTACACTTCACTGGGTTTTTATTCAAGGAATTAAGGTTAATTTTCAAAAGGGATTAACAATGAGGCCCTTCTGTATGGCACAATAAACTATATCCAGTCTCTTAGGACAGGACGTGGTAGAAGACAATATGAGAAAAGATTGTGTGTGTATATGACTGGGTCACTATGCTGTGCAGCTGAAATTGACACAACTTCAAATATTAGTTCCTTGAATTGATGAGATATTGTGTAATAAGGAATGTAGGCCCGCAGTTGATCTCTAGACTCGCGAATCATCCTACCTGATAGGAGTGTCTTTTTTGGCTAGGACTTTGGCCACCAGACAACCTAACAATGTAAACCATGAGAAGGATTTTAGAGATGAAAGGTATTAACCCAAACTTCTGGGAGAGGATGGATGCTAAAGGTCATCCAAGCAGATAGTATGTATCTAGTGCCAATTCAAATCAAAATATTTGATGGCCTTCTTGGTTGGCAATACTCTCTGTATATTGTCACTCATCATGGATGGAAAGAGGTAAAACATTTGGCTACACAGCGAGATGATGGGAACCTCATGTTTGCCTTTTTTTTTTTTTTTTTAGGGCTGTACCCAGGGCATATAGAGGTTCCCAGGCTAGGATTCAAATCGGAGCTGTAGCCACCGGCCTATGCCAAAGCCACAGAAACGCACCCTACCGCACAGCTCACGGCAAAGCCAGATCCTTAACCCACTGAGCAAGTCCAGGGATCGAACCTGCAACCTCATGGTTCCTAGTTGGATTCCTTAACCACTGAGCCACGATGGGAACTCAAGGAACCTGGTATTTGGAACCCTCCTTGTCCTACCCTGCAAGTATCTTTCTTTTGCTCAATTTAACATGCATCCTTTCACTATAATACAAAGTCAATGTAAATATATTGGTTTCATTAAGTCATTTGAGTTGTTCTCATGAAATCTCAAACTTTAGAGTGATTGTGAGGGCTTTCAAATTTGGAGCCAGCTAATCTGACATGGGAGTGATCCTGGGACCTCCAAACTTGAGGCTGGCATCAGAAATGAGGAAGTTTTGTGAAAACTGTTCCCTCAACCTGGGAGCATAAGCAGTCCTCCCAGTGGCCATAACTTCTGGTTCTACTTTGCCCAGTGCAGGAGGAATAAAAGGCCTTTGGACACCTTTTTGAGGGAAAGGCACACAAGAAAAGGAAAAGGAATAATGTATAGTTCCTAAAACACTGTTCACGTTTCCACTTTAAAAGCTTAGCAGACTCTATTTAGTTTCCCAACAGATCTTAGATTCTTCCCTCCCCTGCTTATTGGCTGTATGACCATGGACTTGATACTTCCTCTGTCTTGGACTTGGTTTCCATATCCATGTTCGTAGGAATGCCATATAAGCATCTATTTCAAATAACTTCTGTGGGTATTAAATGACATAATGCCTACCAACACATCAGATTTATTGATTGTTAACTGTAAGATCCGGTCTCCCATTCTGAAAAGGCACCTTCTTTGATTGTGTCCTTCCTTCTCTCTTCATTCTAGGATGGGAAGAAACAGCTGAAGACTGCAAACGTCCTCTAGCAATTAGAAATTCAGATTTTTGGTGACCAGGGAGAGATACTGCTGTACCACACATTACAGGATCAACCAAATGGGTGTAATCCTTCCTGGCTGTGAGCTCCCAGAAGTCATTACCACATCTCCTGCATTCCTATACCCCCAGCAGCAATCACATTGCCTGGCATGTGGTCAGCCTGATTGTGTCTTAAGTAACTTGAAACATGGAGTCATAGTGTGTGTGCTGGTATCTTGCTTACCTCCAAGCTAGGTCCAGCTCCATCCCTTGCAGAATCAAGTAATGAAGCCATGTTATGGCACCCTTTATTGTAAAACAATTCTTTTTTATATTAAAACTCATGGTCCTTAATAATAAATAAGTACATTTTCCTTAACAATCAACAGTCAAAATACATGATACCATACCCTTATACTTTCAATTGTAACTATGATAGCGCATAAAATCATCAATCTCATGTCAAAGCAGAATCGAGACTGCAATTGATTTAAATATTCACAAATTCACGTGAAACACATACATTTTGCAGATAAATTAGATAAAATAAATCCACTCGGATGTCTTGCCAAATATGAGTACACATAGCTTCAGTCTTCAGCTACATCATCCATATGCCCCCTCGAAGCAGATGTATATCCATATTCACTCAGGAAATAGTGCGTACTTGCATATCATGTATAAAAGAAGAATGAGTGTTCAGATGAAAATAACTGCTCTCTAAGGGAAAACTCTAAAAATTGATGCTAGATTTGCGTTTCTGCCCATATGTGTTTATGCACCTTGAGTCACATATGAGCAAAGTGTATAATTCTGGTGTTTCTATTCCTGGTGCATCATTCTGGTACAGAGTTATTATAAAATATCACCCTAAATGAAGCTGCATTTCACTGGGGCCATCCCTTAAATATAGCTTGTAAACACCGAAAAGCACTTTGTATTTGAGGGGCAATATAATTCAACATATCTCTATAGCAACTCTGAGGAAGATCAGAAAATATAATGCTACTGTAAAGAAGATAATTACTAATTCTTTCTTCTAAAAGCTTTATTCAGCTTTCATTTTATAGCCTTTTCTATTATTCCAAATGCAAGGCATGCTCATTGGAGAATATTTCAAAAGTTTTCAAAGGTACCAAAGGTAGAAAGGTGTAAGATAAAAAATAAGCTCACATGCTTCTCACAGCTCTCAGTCATGTCCATGTAGCCATATTACTTTTGCACAAAGTGAATTATAGGTATTATTTTGTAAGAAAATTAGGTAGGAGAAAGAACTTCTATTATATTTTAGGTCTATGTGTTTCTATAAACTGCCCAAAATAACGGAAGAGAGAGGGTTAGTTAAAAACATTAATTTTGAGTTCCCGCTGTGGCTCAGTGGTTAATGAATCCCACTAGGGACCATGAGGTTGTGGATTTGATCCCTGACCTTGCTCAGTGGGTTGAGGATCCGGCGTTGCCGTGAGCTGTGGTGTAGGTTGCAGATGTGACTCAGATCCTGCATTGCTGTCTGTGGCTGTGGTGTAGACCAGCGGCTACAGCTCTGATTAGACCCCTAGCCTGGGAACCTCCATATTCTGCAGGTGCGGCCCTAGAAAAAGACAGAAAGACCAAATAAAAAAAAAAAAAACTAATTCCAAACTTGGCCTTACTAGTGGATAGAGAAAACATCCACAAGATTATCAAAATCAGAGCAGTGATTCAGTCAAGGGCTAAGAGCTAAGATGATTGTGAAGGCCCGCTGGACAGATAATGCAAGCAAGTGCTCCTCACACTAAACAAAGATCTGAAACTTCAGGACATCTCTGGAACCATCGTTGTCCTGGAAGTCCAGAATTCTGTAACACTCAGTGTTGATTCTAACCTTTGAGAAAAAGTTTACCTTAAGAAAAGGCTGTTCATTTTTTCTCCCTATTTTTAAAGATTTTGAAGGTGTAATTACACGTGGGAAAAGGGAAAGGTATTTAGAATTGGCAAGTGATTTTAGGGATAATTTCCTCTGGTTTCTGAAAATGAAATCTGACAAAGATGAAATATAATAACCATACTCTCAGTTCATAGGCAATAATAAGAAAAAAATACTGTGTTTAAGAGCACTTCTTGAGTTCCCATCATGGCTCCGACTGGGAACCATGAGGTTGTGGGTTTGATCCCTGGGTTTGTTGAGCGGGTTAATGATCCAGCATTGCCATGAGCTGTGGTGTTGGTCACAGACGCAACTCGGATCCCACGTTGCTGTGGCTGTAGTGTAGGCTGGCAGCTACAGCTCTGATTAGACCCCTAGCCTGGAACCTCCATATGCCACATGTGAGGCCCTAGGGGAAAAAAAAAAAGAACACTTCTAAGCTATGTACCACTATCCTCTCTTTAATTCTCGTAACAACTTGATCAATATGTGCTACTGCTTTCTCCATTTTACAGTTGAGCAAATTGAGGCACAGAAATGTTATGAAAGTTTCTTGGCATCACAGAGGTAGCAACTACCAAAGATGGACTCTACTCAGGAGCTCTGGAATTAGTTTCTCAAATCATAATCATTGTAACAGAGAATTTATTCACTGTTAACACTATTCACATTACTTCACATTTTCCCCCTAAACTTGCATTTTGCTATCACTACACATTATTTAAACTAGAGTTATCAAAGTATATGGCTGCACAGTATTCTACCTTTTAGAGGCATTACAGTTCCACTAAACAGTCTTCGATTTTTAGATTGCTCTTATTTTCCTGCTACCATGAATTCAACTGCATTATTATTAGACTAAATATCTTGTTTCTAAATTAATGACTTTGAAATTTAAAAAGAAATTCTACAGATATTTTTAAATTGCTTTCCAATAGAATTTTACCAATTTTATTGTTATCAGGAACCTGTGTGAATACTCAGCTCATCAAATTCTTAGCAACATGAACCAACTTAATTTTAGTGTGTTGGGATTTTGTGAACTTTAAGATAGTTCTTATGGTCTATATATCAACTCTTCTAATTGTTTCTGTAAAATGCAACAGAGAATAAAGCAATAAAATAAAACAGAAAGGAATCTCCAGATTTTAATGCAATTCTTATAATTCTTAACTGTATGAATTCAAACATAAATTATCTTTGAGCTTCAATTTCTCACCTATTTAATAAGTCTATGTCCTACAACCTCTAATTTAATGGGTTATGGTTAAAAATAAATAAAATATTATGTGAACATGCTCTGTTAATTGTAAGGAGCTGTCCAAGCTTATGCTGTTGGATGTTGATAACACAATGAAGGGATGAATTACATTTTTTACTATGGTGTAGGAAACTGAAAACGCTGATACCATTATCATAGCTCCATAATTAACACAGCTGAATCTCTGCTTTATCCTTGGCTCTGATAAGCTCATATTATTCATTTTTTTTTTCTTTTTTGCTGTTTAGGTCCACACCTGCAGCATATGGAGGTTCCCAGGCTAGGGGCTGAATCAGAGCTGTAGCTGCTGGCCTACGCCACAGCCACAGCAACAAGGGATCAAAGCCGCATCTGGGATCTACAGCACAGCTTATGACAAAACCAGATCCTTAACCCACTGATTGAGACCAGGGATTAAACTGTGCCCTCATGGATGCTAGTCAGTTTTGTTTCCACTGAACCACGGTGGGAACTCCTCATACTATTCATTTTGTATGAGTTTAATGAAATAATATGCCAAATCGACAATGAGTAGTTCTACAAAACTACATTAACAGATGTATATTCTTTAGGGTCATGAGACAGAAGAAACTAAATTGAGATCCATAGATTCGATTCTCTTTTAAACCACAAAGGTATTTTATAATATACACTCATTTCAGACATGATTTTTTTTCTGAGTTTTCATTAAAGTTTATTTTTAGAGCAGTTTTAGGTTCACAGCAAAATTGAGCAGAAAGTTGAGTTTTCATTTATCTCTACTCACCACTATCCCCCAACATAGCTTCCCCCACTATCAACATTCCTCGCCAGAGGGTACATTGTTATAACTGAGGAACCTCCACTGGCACATCCTTATCACCCAAAGGTCATAGTTTCCACTAGACTCATTCTTGGTATTGTGTATTCTCTGGGTTTTGACAAATGTAAAGTAACATGTATCCACCATTATAGTATTACACAGAATAATTTCATTGTTCTATGAGTTGTTTATATATTTTGGAGATTAAGCCCTTGTCGGTTTCATCATCTGCAACTATTTTCTTGTATTCCTTAGGTTGTCTTTTTTTTTTGGGGGGGGGGTGCCTTTTAGGCCTGCACCAGTGGCATATGGAGATTCCTAGCCTAGGGGTCAAATTGGTTGGAGCTACAGTGACCAGCCTATACCAGAGCCACAGCAACAGAGGATTTGAGCCACTTCTGTTACCTACACCACAGCTCATGGAAACACCGGATCCTTAACCGCCTGAGTGAGGCCTGCGATTGAACCTGTGTCCTCACGGATGCTAGTCAGATTTGTTTCTACTGAACCATGATGGGAGCCCCTGGTTTTTTTTGTTGTTGTTGTTTGTTTCCTTTGCTGTGCAAAAGCCTGTAAGTTTGAGTAGGTCCAATTGGTTTATTTTTGTTTTTATTTCTATTGCTTTGGGAGACTGACCTAGGAAAACCTTCATGCAGTTGATGCCAGATAATGTTTTGACTATGTTCTCTTCTAGGAGTTTTATAGTGTCCTGTCTTATATTGAAGCCTTTAACCCATTTTGAGTTTATTTTCTTTTTTAACTATTTCCAAAAGAAAATTTGGAGAATTAAATTTTTGTTTCTTATTTATTTCCTATTATTAGCTAAAAAAAGAGATGATTGTGCAATTTAGTTCATTTGGCACTGTAACTCCTCCTACCAGACAAGACAGGAATATCAGAATAGTATCTAGTGTTTACATAATTTATAAACTATTTTTAAAATTTTATTTATATACTATTTTTAAAATTTTAGTTATATATGACATTATTTGCCAGTCAGCACCCATTTAGATTTACCTACATATTTACAAATTTTATACCTTGTTGTTACTTCTAGTATCTTTGAAATATGCTCTGGTGTTTTTTGTTTGTTTTGAAAAATAATCTAATGTTTATTTAAGTTTGTCTCCTTGTAATAAATTTTTGTTTGAAAATGAACTGATTCCACCTTCATTGTTGAGCTGTTTTAACTACATGGAGAATTTTAGGTTGGCAATTTTTTTTAATTATTTCTTTCATCACATTGAAAATATTCCATGGTCTGGTGGCTTCTATTGTTTCTTGTAGAAATCAGTTCTCAATTATTCCCCCGAATGTAGTGAATGGTTTTTCTTATGAAGTGTTTTTTAGTGTCTTTTATTATGTTACCTGCATTTTTTAATTGATAGTAGTAGTTACGTAATTGTGAATTAAACTTGAATTTATTATGTTGAAAAGCTGTTAAATTTTTTGAATCTATAAATAATTGTTTTATTCATTCCTAATAAATATCAGCCATGATCTTTTCAAACATAACTACTGTCCATTGATTTCATCTCATTATGAGAGTTTAAATAAATGTACATTCTAATTCTATTTTCAATAGAGTTTATATCTCAGTTTTACAAATCCTTTTTTCTCTCTGCTTCTTTGATCTAGAACTGCATAATTTAAAGATCCTCTCCCTCATTAATTTTCCCTTATCTATTCTACTTTTAAACTTACTGATTAGGTTCTCAACTTACCATAGGATGTATGAGCTGTAGGATTATTGGTATTTGGGGACAGATAAATATTTGTTGTGGGGGGCTATTTATGTATTATAGGGGATTGAGCAACCTTCCTGGTCTCTGCTCATTAGAAACTGATTGCATCTCCTTTCCCCTAGTTATGACAGCCATAAATATCTCTAGTCACTGCCACATGTTCTTGAAGGAAAAATCACCACCAGGTGAGATTACTGGTTTAACGCAGGGAATGGGGTCCACTGGCACTCAAAATTTGATTGAGGCCATGCTAGAATTCACATAATGACTGTTTTATTGATTTCAGTCTTAAATCTAAGGAATAGTCCTTCAGGGTCCCCATCTAAAGTTTAGATTTTTATCGGAGTCTGAAATGTGGTGGGATTCAGGCTCTACCTTTGCTTTCTTTAGGGTATAAGGTGACAGAGCTTTTTTTTTTTTTTTTTTTTTTGATCTCTCAGTCTCTTCTGAATTAGAAGTGCCCCCAGGTTAACAGCATTCCCAAATCTTGGGTTCTCTAAGTTTTAGACCAGCAGTTCCTCATCACCATGTCAGCTCCCTGTATTAATCTCATATTCCTGTCACAACAACTTACAACACACTTAGCATCTTAAAAATACAGACTTAGCATGTCTTAAAGTTTCCATGGGTCACAAGTTGGGACAGAACATGGCAGGACTTCTTTCCATAGTCTCTTAAACTGTAAATGAATTTGTTGGCTTGTCTGTGGTTCTACTCTGAAACCAATAATTCTTTCCAAATTTACTGGATGTTGATAGGAGTAGTTTCCTTCTCACACTTTCACAGGGCGCTCTGCAACTTTAAGCCATAAAGGCAAGGTGAATCTTCTTTGTGTTTGAAATGTCTATGTCTTCTACTTCTGCTTTAAAGGGCTCACGTGATTACATTGTCCCCCTTGAATAATTCAGGATAATCTGCCTTATATTAAGGTTAACAGTTAAGTGACAATAATTATATCTCAAAGTCCCTCTGGCATACAAATGCACAGGTATGACATCTCATCTTATTGACTGTCCCAGGCATTATTAGTGCATTAGTTTATTGTGGTGGTTATAATTTTAACATGCTCAACAATGCTGTGTGAGCCTTCTGGAAATTTTTAAAAAATATTTCTCATATTGTATTGTTTGTCCTCAGCTAAAGCATTGGTCTGAATACTTATTCTGCCATGACTGAAAGCAGAGATTCTCTTAGTCAAATTTTTATGCAGTACTTTAAGTGTTTCTCTTGCGATTTTCTTCACTGTACCAGCAGAGGTGGTCAGACTGTCAGCTTGTATGATATGCTAAATGATTTCAAGTCCTAGGCTTTCATTTACTCCTTCACAACTTTCTGTAAAGTTCCTCATTTCTCAATGACTCTGTGTACTTATCTATCAATATATAATCATATTACCTAAAATATTTAATTGTAAGATGGAAAATATGTAAAGTCACTTAGAGCATTAAAACTTGCATAGTAAACACTAGTTTTCAGAATGCTAGTTTTATTACTCAAACTTTAGAAGAATGCATTTATATTTAAAAAAAGACATAAATTGAAAAGCAGTCTATTCATCTGTTTCAATTCCTAAGTAAAATATATTTTTAGAAATAGTGAACCTCACTGTATATTGCCTATATTAGTCATAAGAATAAGTTACAGCCAGACACTTAAATAAAAGCCAAACAAACAAGGAAGAAACCACAAATATTTCTATTATTCTTTAGCCTTGATTATTCTTAAAACTCTGGAGTAGATATTTAGAAAATTATTATCACATATGAGACAAATTGTTTTGCCTTGGGAACATTTTTTTGTGATCTATATTTATTTTTTACAGCCTATGAAGATATTTTAGAAAAACTTTTTAGCAATAAGTAGAAGACAATGTAAGAAAAATTAATGTAAGCCCTAGAGCTACAAATACAAAGGACAGGATTACATTTTTTCCTCCAGACCTTGTTGAAGATATTTGAATTCAAGTTGAAATATTATAATGTTTCAGTACATTCACACCAACTTCAGAGAAGAACAGTGTCATACATAATTATAAAGAACTCAGAAAAAAAGCACAAAAGGCCATCTGTGAGATTTGAACAGATGTAGCTGTTAAAAACACTTTGCTCATCTTAAAGTTGGGAATTCTAAAGTTTAAGTAATTGGTGTTTAAATGAGTGGAAACTAACACCAGGGAAAAAACAAATACAGCAATAATGTATTATTTTGGTAACTGAAATAAATGCTTCCTTTTATACATAAAAATAACTTCCTATAGAAAAACAAAACAATAATATAGATACAGACAAATTTAAAACACAGAAGAAAGAGCAGCCATTAAAAATCTTTGTAAGTTCCCAAGCTAGGGATCAAATCAGAGCTGCAGCTGCTGATCTAAACCAAAGCCACAGCAACGCCATATACAAGCCATGTCAGGGATTACACTGCAGCTCATGATAACACGGGATCCTTAACCCACTGAGAGGTCTAGGAATGGAAGCCATATCCTAGTGGATATAACTTGAGTTTGTTACTGCTGAGCTACAACGGGAACTCCATCAAATTTATGTTTTGCTAGCCATTACACAATTAAAATATGACAAAGATGTTGTCAAGAACTGAGAGTTGTTTAGCTGCTGAACTGTGTTTTCTACTACCTTCTTCGTTTATACGTATTTACTTTTCTTTCTCCACTGCCTCTTTTTTGTCAAGAGCACTCTTTTAGACTGTAGTTCTTAAAGTTTCCCACACTAATATGCTTAGAATTTTTTTTAATCCTACAGAGCTTCACCGGATTAATTAATCATAGTCCTTCGAGATAAGGCTGAACCATACATTTATTATAAATTTATATATTATATAAATTCCCCAAGTGACCCTATTATGAAGGCAAATGTGCTCTATGAATTATCATAGATAAGATGAAAGTGGCATTTGAAAGATATGTTGATTTTAAATATGGGAGTAAAGCCAAAACATAAATGGGAATATTACAGATTATAAAATTTGTAAGTCTATTATTGTTATTAAAATCTAATTTTTGTAAAAGTTGATTCAAATTTCATTTCCTAGGAATGGGAAGTCAAATATACAATTCAATGTTCCATTGGAAAATCAAACATAAAGTGAAAACACAAAGTTTAAGACAAAAGTTTAAATTCTTTGCATTGGAGAATAAATGGAGGTAATTTAACTTCATGAAAAAATCTCAATTGCATTCTTCAAAATCCCTTGTTATTAAGTACTCAACATCTCTGAACATTTCAAGGTCACCTCTAGAAGTGACAAGCAATATTGTTATGACTTTAATACTTGAAAGGTCTTTATATTGAATTTAAATATATTTCTAAATTCTAATTATTAATTGTATTTTTGCCTTCCAGAATAATTTGCAATAAAGCATTTTTTCTCTAAATTAAACACCTTTTCATTTTTATATACAATTATAACACCACTAAAAAAATTCCTGTTAATTAAAATGCCATAGGTGAATATTTTATGCATGAAATTGTTATTAACCATAAATAAAGACCAGCCAAACAATTGACTACATATAGCAACAATATTGAAGAAAAAAAAAGAAAAACTGAGAAAAGTTAACCCTCTATCATAGGTTGAATTTTATTCTCCAAAAATTCATTTATTGAAATCTGTATTTAGTTCACTGGGGCTGCCATAGCAAATACCACAGACTGGGTCGCTTAAAGAAATAAATACACTTCCTCACAGTTCTGGAAGCTAAAAGTAAGAAATCAAGGTATTTTCCAGGATTGGTTTCATTCGAGGGCATTCTCCTTGGCTTGTAGAAGGCCATCTTATTCCTGTGTCTTCATATGGTCTTCCCTCTGCTTATATCTGTGTTCTAATCTCCTTTTTGTAAAGAACACACATCATACTGGATTCAGCCTTACCCTAATAAACTCATTTCAACATACTTATGATTTTAAAGTCCTTGTCTCCAAATAAAGTCAGATTTGGAGGTACTGAGTGTTATAGCTTCAGCATGTGGATTTGGGGAGGGTTATGATTCAGCCCACAATGAGGTCCTAATCACAGTGCCTCTGGGTATGACCTTATTTGAAAACAGGGCTGTCGAGGATATAGTCACTTAAGATGAGGACATACTGGAGTAGGGTAGGTTCCTAAATCCAGTTTGAATGGGATATTTAATTACAGATACTCACACTGTGAGAACTCTAAATGTTAAAGATGAATACAAAGGTCAGTATAATGTTCTCTAAGACAAGAACTAACAAAAATGGCCTGAAAACCATCAGAAATTAATAGAATGTAGAACAGTGTCCATCACAGTCCTCAGAAAGAAGCACATCACCAGAAACCTTAATCACAGACTTCCAGTCTACAGAGCTGTGAGATAATACATTTCTATTATTTTGCATCACCCAGTTTGAGGTACTTTGGTATAGCAGCCCCAGGGAACCAATTGTGTTTAAACAGTTTTCAACATTGATAAAAATAAATAAAACTTTTTTAATTTTTATAAAGTGAACACTTAAGCAAATAAGAAATCATCGGAAATAATTTATTATATACATTATGAAAGAATCTATGATAATACTCATAATTTTATATATTTACATTTAATAATTTTGCTATACTTAAGCAACCATGAAAAGTTTATCTTAAATAATTTTTGTCTCTTACATAACGGTAAAATAAGAGTCATGAGAAATAACTGATGTTATCCCTATTAAGAGCTAATATTAAATAATTAACACAATTTTAAATATGGACAGTTGACCATAAAAACTTTCAAATTAATATTAAAATTACCTAAGTTATTCCCATAGTTCCTCTGAATGAGTAAAAGGAAAAATCATTTGTCATCAACATTTACTTAATTTTATGATGTTATATTTTCAAAAATAAAACGTGGTATGAGATTCTTCACCTTTAGCTTTTATACATTTATAATCTTAACCATATTTTGAAAGAAATATGTACAAACAGTGCAATTCAAAAATATATATTTATATGAACTGTGATCTTTTTATTGAAACTGCCATTTTCTTTGTGAATCTTTTTTTTAGCTCAGCATATTCATCCTGTGTGTCATGTTGTGATTCATTTCTCCCACCACTTTTTCTTCTTTTAACTTCCATGAACATGGGGTTGGTTCATTTATATGCATCTATGATGTCATATTTTTGCCAATATAAAACTTTAAGTTGATGAACTATATATCACTTTCATGTAAAATCAGCCTCTCCTCTTCCTTTATAAGTCTATAAAATATGTAACACATGGTGTAGCAAGGTCAAAATCACAAATTAAATAATGTTGTAAGGTGTTTTTGTCATAATTAAAAGGAAATTCATTCCAAACTTCTCATATTTCCTTGTGCAGAAAATTGTCCTCCAGAAGCATATCTGGCTTCACTGGTTCCTTCACAAACAGAAGTGACTTTATTTGATTTGTAAGATTGGTAGAAACAATCAAAGAAAACTTATTTCATCTTCTACCACCTTTTTTTTTTTTTGAATTAGTCAGCGTGCTGAAAAGGTGGATTCAAGTTGCTCTCCTAAGATGCAACAGAAGGCTTTGCTCAGGGTTAAAGATAGGGAAAGTATGAGACTCTCCATGTGACAATACCTCTAAGGGCTCCCAATGCATAGCCAAGGATTTAATAGATAAGCAGTTAAACCTGTGAAAACATACTACCAGGGTGTGATTCCTAGCTCCTGACTGAGTAGCTGTGTGATTTTAGACATGTTTCTTAATCTCACTATTTTTCAGTTTCCTCAAATTTAATTGCCAATGTCACAACCTCCTTCATCAAGAGTTTTTGCAAAATTTAAATGAATTAGTAAATATCAGATGCTTAGAATTTTGTGCCTGGTGTCCAGTAAGGATTCACTGCTACTGACTGTCACCTGGGTCTTCTGTGTTACTTCTAATTGTTCAGTATATAGATATAGTGGTGCTCTTTATAGATCCCTGAATTCCCAACATTTTAAGAGCAACATCTTAAGAAAAAAATGGAAGAAAATGTAATAATTATACCTACCCTACAAGGACACACTGGCAAAAACTGTTAAGAAATCCTAATCTAGAGAAAGAAAATAAATAGATAAATACAGACCAATTTCTGTGTGTGCAGATTTTCACACATTATCTAATTAAGTGCAATAAAAGCCAGGCTCTAGTCTTCAGTTTGGGGAAAGGTGGGAGTTTGACTCAACATTTGGCTGACTCAACGACTTGCTTTTCAAACTCTCTGGAATAAATTATACCCAACTTTTGCCCCAAATACTGCTAACTCATTTCTTTAGGAATAGCCTCCTGTCACAACCATGAAAAAGAATGTCCTTCCCAGTACTGAGCTGAATTTTGCTCTCTAGAGTACTCATGCACTGGTCTTGAGGTAAGATTAAGAAAATTACTACTGTACAAGAAATCACTTTACAAGAAAAATCCATACATCCATCTGTAAGAATTTCTGGAAGAATGTAGCCACATCTCTCTGCAAATTCTTTTTTGATGTGATTGATCACATTATTCCAGAAACTCTTTTAATATTAATGAAGCATTTTATATGATTTCATTGTATGTCTTTTCTTTGTATATTGATCGTACATCTTTTAAAAAATAATGTGTTGCCTGAAGGTTTACATTAAAATTTTTAACTATTCTAATTCCACTTTAAATAATAATATACTAATTATATGCAGTGTAGAAACATTTTTTTCACTTTTTAATGCTGTACCTGAGGCATATGGAAGTTCCCAGGCTAGGGGTCCAGGTGGAACCTACACCACAGAGCAACACAAGATCTGAGCCATGTCTGAGGCCTGACCTACATCGCAGCTTGCAACAACACAGGATCCTTAACCCATTCAGCCATAACAAGGAACAAAATAATTCCATTTGCAGCAACACAGATGGACCTAGAGATTATCAGAGTAAGTGAAGTAATTCAGACAAATACGAATATCATGATATCATGTATATGTGGAATCTAATAAAAATGACACAAAATAACTTCGTTATAAAACAAAAACAGACTCAAAGATTTCAAATTTGGGGTTATCAAAGAGGAAACATAGGGAGGACGGATAAAGTAGGAGGTTGGGATTAACATATATACACTACTATATATAAAAGAGATAACTAACAAGGACCTACTGTATAGCACAGGGAAGTCTACTCAGTATTCTGTAATAACCTAAATGGGAAAGAATCTGAAAAGGAATGGATACATTATATGTATAACACATTCACTTTGTTGTGCACATGAAAGGAACAGAACACCGTAAATCAACTATACTCCAATAATGTTTTTTCAAAAATAACATGACAATAAATTATTTTATTTTACTGTATTTCTTTACTTACACTTTTACTTTTTTATATGGCTCACTTTCTGAACTGCATCATTTTCTTTCACACTGAAAAGGACCTTATAATATTCATTTCAGGGCAGCTCTGCTGGCAATGTTTTTGTTTAAGAAAGTTTTTATTATTTGTTTTTGAGAATAATTTCATTAGATAATGAATTCTAGATTAGCTATTTTGTTTCAGATTTTTTTCTTGCTTCTTCCTTTCAAAACTTTAAATATTTTATTCTCTTCTTGATTTTATGATTTCTAATAAGTCCACTGTTAACTCCTATCCTTTTTCCTCTACAGGTAGGGTAAATTCCCTCTGGCTCCTTTCAAATTATCTGGTTGCCTTTGTTTTTTCACAGTTTGAATAGAATATTTTACATGTATTAGCAACCTGTTGTATCTGTAACAATTAGTATAAATTTAGTGTCTTAAAACAACACAGACTTATTATAATTCTCAAAGTCAGAAGTTTGAAATAGGCTTGAGTTAGCTAAAATCAAGATACTGTCAGGTCTGTCTTCCTTCTGGAAGCTCTAGTGGAAAATCTTTTTGGTTGCCTTTTGTGACTGATTATTTCTAGAAGCAGCCTGCATTCTTTGGCTTATGGTTCCTTTCCCAACTTTAAAGGCAGAAGTTTAGCACTTCTCATTAGCACTGTGACGCTGACAGTCTGCTTTTGTCCTCATGTTGCCTTTTCTGATTTTTAAAGGACACTTATGCTTACATTGGGCCCACCCAATTATCCAGGATAATTTCTATATCTCAATTTTCTTAGCTTATATTGGAGAAGTTTCTCTTGCCATGTAAGGTGGCACGTACAGGCTTCAGATACTAGAAGATGGACTACTTTGGTGAGGGAGCATTAATCTGTCTACTTCAGACAAATGGAAAATAACAAATGTTGGGGAGAATGGGGGAAACTGGAACACTTGTGCATTACTGGTAGGAATGTAAAATGGTGCAGCCACTATAGACTTTGGCATTTGCTCAAAAAGTTAAACATGGAATTATCATATAACTCAGCAATTCCATTCATAGGCATATACCCAAGAATGTTAAACAAGTACCAAAAAAATACTTATATATGGGTGATCACAGTAGAACTATTCACAATAACCAGTAGGTAGAAACTAACCAAATGTCCATCAACAAATGAATGAACAAATTGTGATATTAATTGTCAGCCTTATTTTCTAAGGTAAGTATTTAAGTCTCCGAATTTATACAATGTAATTATTCCACTGGAAAAAAGAATGAAATACAGATACATGATACAGTGCTACAATGTCAATGAACCTCAAAAACACTGATATAAAAAAACCAGACACGAAATGTCACACATTGTATGAATTCATTTACATGGGATATTCAGAACACATAAATCCATAGTGACAGAGAGCTAACTGGCGGTTGTCATGGGTACTGGTGAAATGCTTAATGAGTGCACATATTATTGTGGGTTTTAAAAGTGTTTGAACTTAACAGAGATGGTAGTTTTACAGTATTGTGAACGTACAAAATGCAGCTGAATCCCTTATATAAAGTGACTAATTTATATTATATGAATTTTACCTTAATTTAAAAGAATAATGTTATTTTAGTATTAAAAGACAAGGAAAGTAAGGCACAAATAAGTAACTGCAATGGTTAATTTTATGTGTCAACTTATCTGGTGGTCAATTTTGAGTAAAAGAGAGATTGCCTTCCATATAGGAGGTTTGCCTCTTCCGACAAGTCGAAGGTTTAAATGGAACAAAAGACTGACTTTCCCCCTAAACAAGAGAGAACTGTGTGGAAGATTACTTTTAAATTCCATCTGCAACAGGGCTTCTTCCTGATTTGTGTTTTAGAATGTTTTAGCTTAAAAAAAACTTACATGAGATTTTCATGAAATATGTATATATGTGTAATCTTTAAAAAGTGTGGGAAAGAAACTTATATATAAAATATAAATTGATATAGAAAACATCTGCTGCTTAAAATATGGATCATGATTCCACATTTGATTAGTTTTTCAATTTCAGTTTTAGTTCTAAAATTTCCCAGAAACAGAAGGTATATTTCTAAAGTAGTCTTCTGTGAAGGTAAATACATACACACACACATGCACTCACACTCACATGTGCACACACAAACACGTTTTTTAGGGGAGAGAATTTATGTTTTTATAAATTATATCAAAGCACTAATCTTTTTAGAACTTCTTGAGAAATTAGAATTTAGCTGTCTTTACCTGTTAAAAAAAAAAAAGCAAAGGTCAATGGAATAAATATCCGGGAATTTAAAACATCCATGACTTAAAATGTTATTTCTTTAGTTTACTATAAAAAAATGTATTATTCATGTGTGAGATTGGGCTTCATTGTACATTTTTGTTCTTTTAAAGAATGAAATTCTCTGTAGACAAATGTCTATACCAAGAGCTATCAGATAATCTCTAAAAGATTAATAACAGGTGGACTAGACCAAGTTTTTGGCTCAAATATTATTTTGTGATATTTAAAAATATACATAGATTCAAATTATGATTATTGTCTAACAACTATTTAATCATTTCACTTTAACGTATAGAAATTATTTAAACTTGTTGAGCCTAGGGAATTTCTTTTCTAAAAAATTAGAATAGTTTTACTTCAAAGAGTGCTTATAGAGATTAGATATAACATCTAATATAAATAAATAGCAACATAATTTATACTTTATCCACAAATAAGATCTTTAAGTCAATTATATAACATATACAGATGGATTGGCATATATATTAATATTACAAGCGAGATAAGACAATCCATTGGTTGAATCCAACAAAACCCTTCCTGCATTATTTGATAAAATGAATTTACAGAAGAGATTATTGCATTTAATTTTGCTGTTGCTTTTGCTTTTTTCTAAGACTCAATTTTTGAACAAAAGAGTAAAACCTTAATAAGATTCCTTATATTATTGGAAAAGAAGTATTTAGTCTGCTAAATCAGCCTGTTTTAACTTTAAATTTTCTTTTCGTTGAGGGATAATATTTCAAAAAACGCTATGAATATTTTTCCTTGTTATAGTTTAGTCAGCATTTTCACATATGTAACAGATAGATTAGTGGGGAAATGGCAACGCGACCTGAAGCCTGAAAGTTTAAGTGCAAGAAAGACTAGAAATAGAGAAGTCATAGTTGTCATAGCAACATAATTTTGCTATATTCATATTATCCTTTTCCTTGCAAAAAGAATTTTCATAGCTCTGTAGAGTGCTTTCAAATGGTATGGGAATGTAGGCTGTGTCATTTTAATACAGAATTTTAAAGTAACGCTAATACAGCCCATATTCAATAGAAGCAACACTTTGTTTGAAATTTAATTCAGAAAGTATAATCATCTAGGGAGACTTCTAGTAATACAATCTTTATGAAATAAGGTATAGTTAAGATTGCACTTTTGTTTCTTTCCAAGAGACATAAAGACAAAAGCATTTCATAGTAAGATTTTAGAATCATCCCAAAGTTTTACTAAATCTGCCCCCCCCAGTGGCTTAAAGCAGCAGGTATACTACATCTTCTTTTACCAGTGACTACTGTGTATTCTATCTTACATATTTGATCCTAGGTATAGACAAGTTTCTTCTAATTTCATGATATCAACATATTCATTTTAAGATATATCAGGAAATTAATTACATGTATAAACTGATTCTATACTCTAATCTCTATGCAACCTTTTGCTAGAAAATAATTAAAACATCAAACAAAAAACATTACAGAACATAATTATGAAACTCAAATGATCATGTTTAGTTTTATTCCAGAAATATTTATTCTTCAACTTTTTTACCCACTAATTTAACTGATTAAAATATTAGTATAATTAATTCTCAAGCTAGCATATAAATAAACAAGTACTGAATGAGAAAATAAGTAATAGGACATAGCTAAGAAAAGATAAGACTTTTAGATTAGAAATGTAATAAATGATATGAGTTTGAGTTATGTAAAAAGAGCTATATCTCTACTTAAAAACAAAATATCTAGGAAAAAATCAGCAATAGACTTATGAAACCTTTAGCATAGACACTTTATTATTTTTGGCCACACTTGCCACATATGGAAGTTCTCGGGCAGGGATCGAACCTGTGCCACAGCAGTGACAATGCCAGATCCTTAATCACTAGGCCACCAGAGAACTCCAAATATAGGCTTCTTAAAATATGTTATTATATACTTAAAATATAATTATTTATAAAACTAATCTCTTTTAGAACTTTTGGAATGATACAGACATATTCCATTATATGTTTTCACTGAATGTCAATAACCAAATAATGCTGAATCCATAAATTCATTTATATACTCAGAATTACATAAATGCCAAGCAACAATAGGATGTATTTTTTCATGTTAATTTTTTCCTCCCACACTCAGCTTAAAGTTAATAGAAAATGTCCTGTTCTAGATTAAATTAGACATTTTGTGAGTGGGGTAAATAGTATAATGGGCACTAACTGTGATAATTTGGGAAGAAAGGTAGAGTTTCTGGAGAGTCTGAAAACTGTAGGCAAGGACAAAGCATTGACCAAACCACAAGAGGACTTGACGAGAAGTTAGAAGGAAAAATCCTGAGTATCTGAACTGTTCAGAGTAGGGAGGAGATTCAGAGGGAGCAAAACAGGTCCCAGTATAGGGTCTACCAGCAGATCCCATGGTTATGGCCCTCATGACTCCTCAGAAGAGCAGTCATTACACTAAACAAGGTCAATGGTAATAGTCTACTTTGTCTAACATTTGCTTTGCTCCAGTTTGATTCATTGTTGTATCCTGTCATTACATATACCTGCCTTAGGGAATTTCTGGGGAAGCATTTACTTAAATTTAAAGTGCAACAAATCTGGTTCAGCATAAGCAAAATGGTTATTTCTCAGACTTGACCCAGCTAATTTGATACTGTTACATCTAAGTAACTGTGCTGGTGGAGATAAAGAGCAACAATTCCCTATGTTATTCTTCGGCGGCCTGTTGATAAAGTACATACCTGACATGGAAGAGAGACTTTTCTACGGTGAGAGACATAGTGCCTATAGCTTGCAGAGGTTTTAGAGAATGGTAACCTTTTAAATTATGATCAATATACAAAATTACCAAGCTTATGAAGACCTGTTGTTTAAAAGCATCATCACATATGAAAACCATGCATTCTTAGAGTTTCTGTGGCATAGCAGTTTGGGATCTGGCATTGTCTTTGGCAGCATGGGTTCAATCCCCCGCTCAGTGCAGTGGGATAAGGATACCACTTTGTTGCAGCTATGGCTCAGATCTGATCCCTGGCCTAGGAACTTCCATATGCTGTAGTTGCAGCAGAAAAAGAAAAAAAGAGCATTATTTTACCATAAATGCACTAATATGTTAAAAAGTATAAATTCATGAACAAAACCATGAACTTCCACAATTTTAGGGATTTAACATACTAATTTTTTTTTTTTTGTCTTTTTGCCTTATCTAGAACCGCACCTGCGGCATATGGAGGTTCCCAGGCTAGGGGTGTAACAGGAGCTGTAGATGCCGGCCTTCGCCACAGCCACAGCAACGCGGGATCCGAGCCGCGTCTGCGACCTACACCACAGCTCACGGCAACGCCGGATCCTTAACCCACTGAGCAAGGTCAGGGATCGAACGCGCAACCTCATGGTTCTTAGTCGGATTCGTTAACCACTGAGCCACGAAGAGAAGTCCTAACATACTAATTTTCATAGTACTTTGAGAACATAACAAAAGTAGTACGTTACAAATTCATATTATACTTTATGTCAGAGCACTAAACTTTTGTTTTTAATACAGTAATACCTTCATTTTTCCTAGTTCTAGTGGATTTCTTCAAGTCTACAAGAAGCATAATAAAAGTTTTCATATTACCCAACTTTATAGATAAATGTTATGAATTCTGATAAAGATCCACTATCTCTTCACCAATTCTACTACACTTTTTTTCAACAAGGAAAACTGCATATTGTGTTCATTATACCATATGTGTGTGTGTGTGTGTCTGTATGTGTGTATTACATATCAAGATGCAAACATATACAACATATATGTATGTATATAAATATAAATGCATGTTAAGGTAGAAATCACATTAAAATGAGAGATCAAATGTTAATGAAGAAAGATATAATATAGTTGTGTAGGTTTTATTTAAAAGAGAATTTTTACGTGTTATTTATTTATTTATTTTTTTTTGGCCATGCCCATAGCATACAGAAGTTCCTAGGCTAGGGACTGAACCTCCACCACAGTAATGACCAGATCCACAGAAGTGACAACTCCAAATCCTTAACCCACTGAACCACCGGGAACTCCTGTAATTTTATTTTAAAATTACTTTTATAAAAAAGATTACAGATTGAATGCTTAAAAAATAACTTCTTTAGGACCTATTTATTTCTGACTAAAATGTAATATATTTACTACATTTTGTTTGAAAACTTAAAAAGTATTTTCAAAGTCCCTGTTGTGGTTCAATGCGTTACAAGCCTGATTAGTATGCATGAAGATGAGGGTTTGATCCCTGGCCTTGCTTAGTGGATTAAGGATCTGATCCGATGTTGCCATGAGCTGTGGTGTAGGTTGCAGATGTGGCTCAGATCCTGCATTGCTGTGGTTGTGGTGTAGACCAACAGCTGCAGCTCTGATTCAATCTCTAGCTTGGGAACTTCCATATGCTGCAGGTGTGGCCCTAAAAAGGAAAAAAATTTCTCTGACATTTAAAAAATTTTTGAGACCCATAACACTACTTAAAATCTATATCAAAAGCCATTTCCCACTTTTTCCCCCCCTGGACAAATGTTACATTTAAGAATATAATTTGCGGAGTTCCCGTCGTGGCGCAGTGGTTAACGAATCCGACTAGGAACCATGAGGTTGCGGGTTCGATCCCTGCCCTTGCTCAGTGGGTTAACGATCCGGCGTTGTTGTGAACTGTGGTGTAGGTTGCAGACGCGGCTCGGATCCTGCGTTGCTATGGCTGCGGTGCAGGCCGGTGGCCACAGCTCCGATTAGACCCCTAGCCTGGGAACCACCACATGCCGTGGGTGTGGCCCTAAAATGACAAAAGGCAAAAAAAAAAAAAAGGAATATAATTTGTCATTTTATAAATAGCTCTTTTAGAAGAAAATAGCAATAGTCTTAGTATTTATTTATGGCAAAAATAGAAACATATGATAAAACAAGTTATGAAACTTTTATATGCCAATCTAACTATGGAAATACAATTTAAACTACCAGCAGAGTCATGTGAGGAATTCAGTGGACCCTCACTTCAGAAAAATAAGCATAACTGATAAAAATATTAAAGCATCAAAATCTCTGAAAAATTTCCTAAAAGCATATATCAACTGAAAAAAATCAGTAATTATTTATTATTTCCTAAATCTGTGTAAAACTAGCCAGTCTACAGTGTTTGAACCAAGACCTGCTCCCTTCCTCCCTGGCTCCCTAATTTAGCATAAGGGAAGCTCTGTTTGGGTTTGTGAAGCCAAACACAGGCTGCCTCCTCCCCTTATTTTCCTCCAGGGCTACAGAACCTCCCCAGGAGGGGCGGGACACTGTCATTTTCTGTCATCCCAGGCAGAGGCTTTATTCTAGGCAAGAGTAGCTTCTCTAGCCGGGTTTGCAGCATGAAAGCTCTGCCTTGAAAGCAATAGAACAAGAATCATGGGGCCCTGAAGGCCCTCTTTCCAAATCACTACAGAATGAAAATTTCACTCTGGGAGAGGCAAAAAAAGTCTCCAGAGGCTCCCGACCCACCCTTCTTGCTCATAAAGCAGGGTTGTTGTTCTGAGAAGAGTATGCCAGGATCCCCATTACCCATTTCTGGAGCAGAGACACAGCAATTTGATCAGATAGGAAGCAATCAGAACAGGTGATTAAGTAATCATAAAAGTCAGTGTTCATGCTTATTTCTTCTTTTGTGTCTTAACTGATTCAAAAACACTTACATAAAACCATGCATATATAAATGCACTGTTGGATACTCTGGAGTATCTAAATGAAATGTAGGCACAAAGGTACTCCATCTTCTCCAATTTTAAATAAAGTTTATACTATTAAGCTCAATTTCGCATTTGAAAGTCCTCCCTCTTCCCACATAGGTGATTCAAATTATTAAGAAAGTATTGTCCTGAGAATTCCTGTTGTGGCATAGCAGAAATGAATGCAACTGGTAACCATGAGGATGTGGGTTTGATTCCTGGCCTTGCACAGCGGGTTGGGGATCCAGCGTTGCCGTGGCTGTGGTGTAGGCCAGCAGCTGTAGCTCTGATTTGACACCTAGCCTAGGAACTTCCATATGCTGTAAGTGCAGTCCTGAAAAAAAAAAAGAAAGAAAGAAAATATTTTCCCAATTCACCTAATTTATTCTACCACACATGCTTGGTGAATAGCGTGGCATGGAAGTCAGGGATAGATGGATGTGTCGAGCAGTATTATGCAAAAGTCTTTGGAGGACTTTGAGAAAATCACTTTTATCTCTGTCCTCTTCCTGGTTTAGTTATGCATAATAATCTGTTCCGGCGTTTTACTGCAATGAAAAGTAGTTCCTGCCAATGAAAAAGCCTTCTCATTAAATGTTCTGATTGGTGCCCTTTGCTTCTACATATCCATCAGTATGGTTCTCTTTGAATTCTGTCTTCATGAAGTCCATCAAATGAATACCTCAAAGATTTTAGCTGCACTTTTCACTTGTCATTTTCAGTTTCTTTTTTTAAAGAAATTTGTTGCATTCTGAAATATTTTTTTCTTTTTTGGATGCTTAAACAGTGTTTTGTTGGGGAGAATAACTAGATAAGATGCTCAGTCAGATCCTTGAAAACTGAAGCTCCACAATAGCTTTAGAGTACAAATTATTACACACCTGATTCTTTTTTATTCCATTTTTACATGGAAAAAATACTTTTTTTTCTTTGGTCCTTGTCATTTTAGGGCCGCACCTGCAGCATATGGAGGTTCCCAGGCTAGTGGCTGAATTGGAGCTGTAGCTGCCAGCCTACTCCACAACCACAGCAACACCAGATTTGAGCCATGTCTGCGGCGTACACCTACAACTCATCGCAATGCTGGGTCCTCAACCCACTGAGCAGGGCTAGGGATCAAACCCGCATCCTCATGGTTACCAGATGGGTTCGTTAACCACTGATCCACAACGGGAACTCCAGAAAAATCATTTTAAGAAGAAATATTTTGAATACCCAACTGAAGTTATTCTGTTCCAAGGAATATAAGTCATGTTGTACAAATTATAATTCAAGTCATATTATTTGTCATATTAAATCGCATTTACTAAGTTTTTTAAAAAATTGAAACTTTTCCCTCCCTTAACAAGTATTTAATATAAGTAAAATGGAATCATGTACACTTAGGTTCCAAAACTGATTCTGAAGCCTGTTTGCTCTGACACCTGAGGCAAATTCCTTAGACTCTAGCTCCCGAATATATAGAATAGGGATACATGATGCCACTAGCCTTGCTTGATGTAGGGAGGGAAAAATAACATTAAATTGGATGATTTTATTATGGATTTACATATTTTAAGGTGTCAGATTTAAATGAAATTTGTGATTTCTCAATTAGACTATTAAATACTTTGCTATTAGGAAAACACTATAATTAATAACATTCTTTCTAGTCTCTAATAAAAACACAATGCTCTTATTTATATACCAATTCTTTATGTTGCAGTGTAATCTTACATATTTGGAGGCTGAACTAACACTTCATTTCTTACAAAAATAAGCATCTGTTTCCTTAATTTTATACATTTATTTATATAACATGTATTTCAATCAGCTATTATAGGAGGTTTTCTTTTCTTGAATTATTTTGCTAATTTGTTCAGCATTAACCTCACTTCCTACATGATCATAATATTGTTTTTTTACATATACACAATCATGTAGTTATGCTGAAAATTTCAGCCCTCTCTACTTGCATATTCATTAAGTACAAGAAACAATTCCAATTATGTCTTAGTGTGAGTTTTTCAAGAGGCTACTGCTTTTGGTTCTCATTCTGTTTAGGGTAGTGAATATTAGAAGTCATTGTTAAATATTTATTTGATATTTATAATGTGCTAACTAGTAGGTTTCTTTGAAACTTAAAAAGGCAAAACATGATACCTAAACCAGATATAAAAAACCACATGCAGCATCGGCTGTGGCAGAAATATTCAAAGTGAGAACAAAATAACATTGACATGAATAGAAATACTTCCACTAATTCGATTATTTTTGGCCAACATGTAAATACACAAACATAGTATTTATATAATCTGCATGGCTTCAGTAAAATTGCTTCTACAGATAAGCTAAGTATTTTCAGAGCTGATATATTTGGGATGTGGGGAAAAGATATGACAAACAGAATTATGCACTTTATGGAATCTGTTATTATGTTTTTGGCAAATATTTTCATAGTTGGCCTCCCTAGAGTTGAGATGGTTGGGTTTAGTTATACAGTTGTGTGATTCAAAGAACACTTGTATGTTACTGAAAATCAATATAGTAAGACTATACTATCTATGGAAATTTGATCTCTTCAGTGAAGCATCTGAGAGCTATTGTAGGACATAATCTGTCTGAAAAAAATGTATTGCATTGCTATACTGTTAAACATCTCTACAAAAGCAAAATATAACCCCGGTTATACTTTAGAAATAATAAGAGACATCAAGTGCCTTCCCCACTCTAATCTGAAAACCTTCCACAATATGACATCTTAGTTATGTAGAAGAGATTTTATCATTATTTTTTAGAAATTTTAATGATTTTTATTGTTTCCATTATAGTTGGTTTATAGAGTTCTGTCAATTTCTACAGCAAAGTGACCCAGTCATACAGACACACATACAAACATTTTAGAAAATGTTTGAGACTTATGTCTACTGTAATTCAAGTGATATTTGGTCTGAAAGGTTCTCAGAAAAGCGAATTATCTATTTGAAGTTAGGAACTATCCATTGTTGTCCCTCTATTGTATCCTCTTATTAAAAAGTAAGCCCACTTGAAAGAAAATTTCTCTATGACTTTCAATCAAATGCAGTTTTCATAAAACATGCTCAAGATTAGGTCCAGGGGTTGTCTACACTTTGAAAGTCAATAGCAACTCTTATAGAGATTTTGCTTTTATATAATTAAACATGCATCTTTTTTTCATGAAACAAGTAGGTTACTCTTCATATTTTCTATTTTTATTATTAGTATTCTATCATTTAGGAGTGACAGCAATCTGAAAGTTTCAAATCAAATTGGCTTAAATAAGAACCTTTTTTTTTTTTTGGATTCCCAAGCATGATTTTTCAAGGGAGAATGAACTCTAGAATTAGGTGATGCAGTAGTTTAATAACTTGTTTGGTTATCTTTCTGCTTCCCTTGTCTCATGCTCAATGCAAAAAGACTTTGTTTTAGCTGTCCTTACTTGGTGTTACAAAGATGGCTCCAGCAGAGGTAAGAGTAACATCCACACGGGGCAATGCTCAGAGGAAAAGTAGAACAACATATTTATATATCTGCTTGACAGGAGCAGTGACCCTTTCCCTGACTCTCTCAGCACCCTTCCTTTACACTATGCTGGTCAGCACTGGGTCAAACATTCAGATATACCAATCTCTAGCAGATGCATGGGACTTACAGTGACTTAGGTTGAAATGTATATCAGAAGGTCAAGACATCCTCTACTTGGATGTCCTTATTTTGAGTAAAATGCTTTAGTAAACTTAACCACGATAACAATAACAGTAGCAAAAGCAAAGATCTTATCTTCAGTTTAATTAAGTTCCTCAGGGGTCTGACTGTGCCAGGCCCGCTGCCTGAACAAGGAAACCAAAGTAAAACAGAAATGAGAAAAAAATGAAAATGGGCCCACATGGCTTGTTCTAAGTAAGTGGGCTATTAAAAAATCAGAGAGGGCCTGATATTCAGAAAGCCTGTGGAAATGTTTTCAAGGAAGTGCAAATGAGAAATGGATTACTGCACTATTTTTTTCTAGAGGATAACTCAAGCAGATAATGCAAAGAACTTTCTCTACCTGGGAAGTGTCCATTTTCCACGGTTGACATTCTGATGAGGGACCTATCAAACCTACATAGCAGGCTGTTCAAATTAATTAACAAAAGTACATTGATGGATATATTTAGGATCTTTTGCCCAATTTAAAAGGATATTTATATATAATATGTATCTTTTATACATAATATATATTATATATAACATCTATATTATATATACATATATATAGTTATATATATAATACATATACACACATACTTCCTTACATGAGATGGTTAATTCTATGCATCAATTTGACTGGGCCTCGGGGTACCCAAATATTTGGTCAAACATTGTTTTGGGTGTTCTTGTGAGTATGTTTTGGGATGAGATTAACATTGAAATGAGTAGACTGAGTAAAACAGATTGTTCTCCCTAACATGTCAGGACATCATCCAATTAGCTGAAGGCATGCATAGAACAAAAAGGCTGGCCCTCCCTGAGTAGCAGAATTTCTGCTGCCTGCCTGCTTTTGAACTGAAACTATACTCTTCCAGGGTCTAGAGCTTGCAGACCTTCTAACTGGAACCACACCATCAGTTCCCCCAGTTTAAGGCCTTCAGACTTTAACCAGAATTTTACAATGGACCCTAGTCTCCAGCTTGATGAATCATCCTGCAGATATTGGGACATGTCAGCTTCCGTAATCACGTAAGCCAATTCCTTATAGTGTCTCTCTTTCTCACACACACACACACACACACACACACACACACAGTTGATTTTGTTTCTCTAGAAAACTTCAACTACCACATTCTATTAATCTTAAAAGCTTATGAAAGAAAATTCTTGGGTGGAGGAGTATTGACATAATAAATTATGACAGAAATGGTGAAACAAAAATGGTGAGACATTTGTCTACCATGAGTGTTAACATAGTAACACATACTATTCTCAGGTTATACTCATCTAGATTTTTAGCATTATTTCTAGGACTGTATATTCAAATTAACATTTGGGGGAAGACAAATTATTAAAGGTGATTACACATGAAACACTATGCTGATTATTTTACTTACAGTTCACCGAAGTTATATATATTGAAATAATAACACTATTTCCATATTAAGTACATATTAATGTTTTGAAGAAAGTAAGATATTTTTAAAACATTTCTTTGGCATAATGATTATCTCTGATGAAAAATACAAAATCTTTATTAAAACTGTCCAACTTTTCAAGGGCTAACATTGTTTCATTCTAACTATAGCAAACTTCTTGTTTAACAGTCTCTGACTACCTGAAGTATTTTTAAAGTGGTATGTTGCTCTGTAGCTTAAGTCATATCTCTACTGTTGGATATTTTACTATTTGAAATGCATTTGTAATCCTCCCTTAGAAGTAGAATTTATGGTCACAGAGTTATTTTTAATATTTTTGGCTTGGAATGACAAATTGCCTTATGTCACACCAGTATCATGGAACACGCCTCATTTTCAAATCCATTTTTAATCATGAAAAATACCTATTACTCTGAATTTGGTAAATTATTAGTTCTAATTGGTAATTAAAATTTCATATTTTTGTATTATTTAGCCAATTGCTCTACTGCAAAATCACTTTTCTTTATTGACACATAAGTTTTTTGTTTATAATTTAAAGGTATTAATGGTATGTCACCTCAAAAGGCATGCTTCTCTTGGAAAATTTAAAGATTGCCATCTATATGTTTTGTTTTTTTATTTAAATCTCTAGATTAAATAAGCATCTATATATATACTATCAGGTAAGCATTTAACATTTGTTTTTCCAAATACTCTGTAATCAACTAAAAATACCCTTTCATTTGATCATTTTTATTACACTAAGGACTAGAAATGCCCCCTTTATTATACTTGAGTGTGTAGTGTAGGAAACACAGCGTTCTGTCCCTTACTATCTGTGTGACACTGGAAAAGCTCAGAGATGCTTGGTCTGTATCCTCATCTGTAAATGCGGATAATAACAGTACCTAGTAGAGTTGGTATAAAAATAATTTAATATACATATGAAGAAAGCTTCAAAAGAACCTGATATAGGGTTAATGCTTAATAATTATGGGCCGGCTAAATATACCTATCTATTATATATTAGAAATATTTCTAGACATTGGGACTTCTGGAATTATTAATCCCTCTCTGAAATGTTTATACATACACTGCAACAAAATTTTATTTTTGATATGTATTCACTAGAGCATAAGATCAGAAAGACCATGCCATTCTGATTCAAATAACTTTGCACGGTTCTGCATAAATGAAAATCAGCATCATTATGTCAAGTTCTCAAATGAAGAGTTAAGCCAACAAACAAGAAAAAACAAGCATCTCATTGGGACTTCTCAAAATGTAATTGTGTTAAATGTAAATATTCGGTTTGTGAAGATCTGACATGTTTTCAAAATTAAATCTTTTTGCCTAGTAACATCAAAAATCACATCACTTAAAATATGGTGTTTAATTTGTCATTCTAGGAACTAAGCTGTATTCTTCTGATGATAGAAAAATTTAAATGGTCAAAAATATTTACAGTGTGTGAAGTATAATAATTGGTTCAATATCAATTGAAAGAAAACATTTTAGTATTTAGTAATAAGTTTCTGGAAAGTATAAATTGTGTATGAGTATAGCATGAACACAATTTGTATATATGGAAGTTATAACTGAATACCACTTAAAGGAGGTATTTAAATGAAACACAGACAGTCACACTGCATGTCTTCCTTCTGTTAATTGGTCTTCAGAGGCTATTGGAAGATATCCAGCCATCACTCCCCTAAGCCCCACAACAACAGCAACCATTTAAACAAAATAAAGGTCATCTTTCCTTCTTGCTAGTGAGTGGTACAAAAATGTCATAAGAAAGACAGAGTGGGAGTTCCCATTGTGGCACAGCAGAAAAGAATCTGACCAGTATCCGTGAGGATGAGGGTTCAATCCCTGGTCTTGCTCAGTGGGTTAAGGATCCAGCGTTGCCATCAGCTGTGATATAGATAACAGACAGAGCTTGGATCCTGTGTTGCTGTGGCTATGGCATAGACTGGCACCTGCAGCTCCAATTCAACCCCTAGCCTGGGAACCTCCATATGCCGCAGGTGCAGCCCTAAAAAACAAAGACAGAACATCATCATTGTTTTATTATGTTTGTACTTGTTTGTTTTAACTGAGACTTGTCAAAAAAGCGTGCAGACATGGGAATAGTGTAAATTTTGCCAGAATGAGGATTTTATTGTAGTTGTTTGTATCTGGCAAACTAACAACAAAAACAGTTAAACATCATAGGTGTGCATGGACCTATTTACGTACACTACCTTGTTGCAGAAAACTGCAATATATTTAAAACCACGTGTAAATGTTTTTAATTTAATAAACATAAGTATTTTGTCCCTTCTTCATTTGATTTTCAGTACCTGTCTGCAGTGTATTAAATCGTTGTTGATTATATATCTGTTAACATGCTATCATAACATATCAAATCAGCATGCTATCTAGTTCTGAGCAAAATACACTGGTAAAATTCTATGGTATGCTTAAAGAGAATTTAGCCTTATTTGTTCACATTTGAATTTTTTACCTCAAACTTTGACTTCAGAAAGAAAAAAGCATATATTTCTTATGAGTACAAATAGTGCAGCTTCCCAAAGGCAGCTGTACACAGAATCGTTGATAGAAATCTTGAAAACTGAGAACTGGATAAGTAAAAAAAGACATTAGTAACCTGAATTTCACCTTCATCTCATGACATGTGCTCTCATCTTCATGTCCTAGCTCATCCCCCTTAATGCTTCCTAATCCTGAAAGCAATATATACTTTAACAACCTAAATATGGGGCAAGAATAAACTAAAATTCAAAACATCGGGATATATAAATAATTAGCATATAACAAAAAGGATTAAAATTCTGTTATTATAAGGTTCTTTTACAGAAAGGCTTTAGCCATAATCAATAACTTGTGATTTTTAAAAATTAGGATGATGTTCAAACATTCAAAGCAAAAGCCCAAATACATGTAGTACTCATAAGTGTTTTGTCCTCTTTTACAAGCAGTTTAATTATAAATGAAGTTGTGTATTGAGTTCTTATGGCTCAAAATTTCTCCAAGAGCACTACAAAATAGATACTCTCTAATAAGAACTTATAATTCCTAGTTTTTCTGGGAATAATTTCTTATGAATTAGGACCTTTTATTTTTCTACATTAATTCAGTAATACAGTTGTAAATGGCTGTGAGAGTAGTGTATGTTTATATTTTCCAAGTTCTTGTATTCTGGTAATTCAAGAAACATTTGTCTCCATCTAAGTAAATTAGAGTATAAAAGAATAGTTTCCCATAAAGGGTGAACATTTGTTATCCTCACTGAGAACAAAACTAATAAAATGCCAAAGTGAAGATACCAGCCATGGGGATGGCTTTGGAGAAATAAATGTCTAAATCTTTTTCAGGGAATAAACATTTTAAAAATGTCTTCAAATAAAATGTGTGTAAAGCTGAACCATAAGACAAAAATATTTTTTTTCCTAAATGGAGCCAATGTGATGAGCACATGTCCTATTTTTTGTATACAACTAAATAAACTGATTTCTAATGTCATGCTGTTTTAAGTGAAATATAGGAGGTGGTGCTCAAACACTTCAGAACTGGAAGTGGTTCTGTATAAAAGAAGATGATGGAATACACCAAACTTAAATGGGTAGATTGGATGCAGCAAAGTGCTCCAAAAATATAGATAACACTGGCAGCACAGAAAATGAGAACCCAAGGAAAACATTTGTAAGAGCTGAGTGGAGGGGAAAAAAAGCTAAAGATAAAAGCAAGGCCTCAAAACCTTGACCTGCTCACTATAGAATACTGTGTGAATGAAAATAAAGATGCATTTTGTTTTCTTTCAGACACTGTTACCAGGAGCTTAATGAAAGACTTGAGCTATCTTTTATAATTCAAAGGGAGAAAAGCATCCTTTTAAGATCTAAAGGAACCTCCTTTTTAGAGTATACTAAAGACTCAATTTCAAGTGCTATATCTACAGAAATGAAGTCCTAGAGAAATAGTAATAAAGACTGCAGATATTATAATATACTTAATATCAAATTCACTGTCCTGTGCCTTCCACTAAACCTCTTAAGATGTTGTTTCATTATATTTTAATGGGAAAATAAAAGAAAACAAAAACCACCTCTCAAAAATAAAGTTAAGATGTCTTTAACTTCAGTGATGATTGACTGCCTTCATTCTAGGCCTATAAGCTCAAGCCACAATATCTGTTGTTGAAATCCACTGCTTAGGGAGCCAGATATTAAAAGGTGTAGCACAGAATGATTAGGAGAGGGCATACAGGATAGAGAAGACAAGGCAATATACTCACTTGAGTTTTAATACAATGTCTTTAAGACACCTGCATATAGCAGTTAATTGTGTAGTATTGGGTTCTGGTGGATATTTTGGAGCAAACAACTGACTCGCTGGCATGTGAGTCATAATTTCCAGTAGGAGCTGGGAGTATATGGTGAAGAAATGGCACAATCTAAAGAGCAGAGGCATGAGGGTCAGGCTATTTCAGATAATGGGTTCAGTGAGAAACAGAGATCAGGTGAGAAACAAGTCTGGAAAATGACGTCCTGTCATGATGTTAGAGAATTTCCTATTGTCTTGAACTTCTCTGAGTCAAGAATGCCTAATGAATGCTTCACAAAGCCGATGTAGCATTTCATATTTTGACGAAGGGTAAAATAACATCACTGGGATATCACATACTTCCCCATGTTCTCTTCAGTCTAGAGTGAATGATTTTAGTAGTCTTGCATATATAAATGTGAAAAGAGAGATTGGATAATGAAAGCAGGTTATTATCTAGAAATAAGATGATTTATACTTTTAAGTTCAATCCAATTTGTTTTAAGTTAAATCCAGTAGAATACAGTTGTAGTCTGCACCCCCAAGGAATCCAAATGGGGAATGGAAAAGTTCTTAAATAATGATTTTGCATATTACCGTTTTTCTCCAAACACTTAAGGTGAAAACTTCCTGACATAAAAGGCAATACAAGTCTGGAGAACATGAAAATGAATACTGAGAAGTCACCTTCTTCACACCACCCCTATTCAGAAATGCATAGTTCAGAGTTCCTGTCATGGTTCAGTGGTAAATGAACCCGATTAGTATCCATAAACATGCGGGTTTGATCCCTGGCTTTGCTCAGTGGGTTAAGGATCCAGCATTGTGGTGAGCTGTGGTGTAGGTTGCAGACACAGCTCAGATCCCGTGCTGCTGTGGCTGTGGTGTAGGCCGGCAGCTACAGTTCCAATTAGAGCCCTAGCCTGGGAACCTCCATATGCCTCAGGTACATCCCTAAAAAGATTTAAAACAAGAAAAAAAGAAAGAAAGAAATGCATAGTTCTATCATACTCCATGTACACAGTGTACTACAAATAGATAGTACTTAACCATTACATTATGGTACCACTATTTTTGAGTTTTATAAATGCACACATACTCCCTTACACAAATGCAAGTTCCTAATTCATAAGAATTATTAACTTCTGAATTATCAACCACATACTCTTTAACTGTTTTATTGTCTTTGACATAACTGTCTGACAGAGCATTTCCAAACCAATGCATATATTTTTCTGTGAATAAAAAATGTACATTGTATTATAATTATATATTTAAATATTATAATTGATGTATATCATTTTAGTGGTGGAAGTAAAGTGGAGGTGAATGGATTTTGTTTTATGGGGGGAGAGATTAGGAAAGTCACTATAGACTTTAAATTGGGACCTGAACGTAGAGAACCCCAGCAAGTCGCACTGAAAAGGAAAACTGTTCAGTGTGTAGAGGACCTGATCGTCATGATAAGGAAGTTGAACTTTATACTGTAGGAAATGCCAAGCAATCTGAAGTCTTTATGGGTAAAACTTGATCTCCTTTCTGTATCATAAAAGTAATTGAATTGGATACGTAAGAACAATGGGCAGAGAATCCAATTAGAAAACCATGGCTGTAGTCCAAATAAAAGAATATGAAAACCTAATTAAGATAATAGCAATGGAATCAAACTAAAAGATTAAAAAAAAAATCACAGGACACAAGAGGTAATAGGGTAAGAGCCAATGTCCAAAAAGATATTTCTAAGTCAGAATGAGAAGGAGTTAGTGACTAACCTACAGGGTGCAGGAAAAGAGATGGAAAAATGTAAAATGTAAGACTGTCTACCCTGGGACCCTAACACTAGAGTTCCAGAACTTGCGTTTAAAAGTAGACTGGGGAAGAAAGGCAGTAAGAGGGAGGTGACTGGGGGGAGAGTTAGGTTTTCAACAGAAAAATAGTGAAGTAACTGCAAGATATGTAAGTAAAGCCACCTGATACCTGGCAATGTGGTCTGAAGCTTAGAAGAAAAATTTCAAGGGAGTAGTATATAGATTTGCGGCAGTGAGCATTTAGTTGACATTTAATGGTAAGGAGATACATATACAACCAAAGCAGTTAGAGAAAACATGAGAACCATGTTTATAACCCTGGAATAAAAAATAAAAATATTAAGTAAATCTCTGAATTTCAGAAAGCTGTGATAACAAATGAATTCATTGAGGTGATGAGGATTGTCAGAGATGTTATTTTTTTTTTAGGTTTTCACTTTTTCTATTTTAGTTGATATACATTGTTCTGACAATTTCTGCTGTACAGCAAAGTGACCCAGTCATTCATACACACACACACACACACACACACATACATATACTTTTCCTTACATCATCAGAGGTTTTTAAAATGGGAAGGGAGAGACAACTAAACAGTTTAATTTTCAGAAAAGGGCAGATTTGCCTCATACTTTAAAGAGCACTCAGAGATAAGGAAATATTTCTTTAAGATAGCACTCATCAAAGAATGTTTGTGAGATGGATCACAAGAGTCCAATAGTCCCTTTTTGAGAATATCTGAGCAGCATGGAAATTCAAAAGATAAAATCATTACATCATGCCTAGGATACATAATGTCTTCAAAGTACTTGCTCTTGTCTTCTCCAGAATACATGGTCTCAGTTGATCCTTTTGGTCATGCCAACATACTGCTAAGTCTTTCATAGCAATGAGTATTTTCGCATGTTAGGTTAACTAACATCACTTTCCTATGTGTCACATAAATTGTGATTTTACAGATAAAGTTAGTTGTTAGCTCCTGAAATATTTGTCACAATTTTTAAAATATAACAGAACCATTATATAGAACATTCGTGTTCCTATACCCATTTGAAAGGAGCATGCAAACAGTTTCAGAGATTAATCAAGTATATCTGTGCCAAGGGTTCACTGATAAGTCTGAAGTTATTTGGTTTGGGGTATGCTATTAGTTAGCAGAAAAACATCCAATAATATTCCAACACTTCAGAGCAACATTTGGATCAGAGTTTAATTGAAACACTTATGATTAGATGCTCCTATATACATTTGCTATTTGTGAAATAATAGTGTCATTATAGGTACATAAACATTGTGTAACAACTCTTTGAAGGCTATTGGATGGTATCCTCTACACAGTTAACCAGTAGATACTATAGGTTTTTTTTTTTTTCTTTTGGAACAACAAGCTACAAGAGTAAACAAAGTCAGCTCACAGATGCTGTAATATTTAAGTTAATTGGTATCATTTCCATGTAGAGATGTTCAAAAGAAAAAGCGTCAAATCTAGCACTAGCCATTAAACTAGCTATTCATTACAGAAACAGCTACTGTTTATTTTGCTTTTGCTCCATGATAGGTACAATTAATATTGTTTTAGACATAGATTTATAAAATTTTCTCCATGGGTAGTCCCAATAGAGAAAATGTTTGCACTCAAATACCCACAGGGATTCATTAAGTATTTGTTAATTAGGACATTACAGGGGAAAAAAAAAACCTTAATGTACCATGTACTAAATTATCAGTAGAGTGACCTCAATAATTAGGCTTTCAAAGCAACCAAAACCTATGAAAGCTCTATGAAGAATGATTTTCATGAAGAATTATGCCTTCTCCTTCTGTTCTTGTTTCTAGGGTCTGGTTGAACTCCAAACATGAGACTTTCCGCATGCAGTCATTTATCAAGCTATGTCTGCTCTTTAAGTCCTGAGAATACTGTGGTGAAAAAAAGAGACACCTCCCAGAGTTCACCTACTCTTGAAGAAGACAGAGAAGGAAAACAATATACAAACACAAACACCACGTGACACAAACAGAGACACAAAAAAAATCTCATAATGATTTTTTCACAGTGTTAATTTGCATGAAGCAAATAAAGAAGGTAAGAGTATTATAGAGGATGGCAGCCTTAACTAGACCAAAATGACCACCAAGTATCTCGTAACCAATGATATTTTTGCAAACATCAGACTGATGAGAAAGAACCAGATATGTTAAGATCTGAGGGGGGGAACATTCAGACAGAATAAACATCAATTATAAGACTGAAGCTTGATAAATTTAAGTAAGAAAAAGAAGTTTAATAGGTTGATTATACTGAGTGAGGGAGTGATGAGTTGATAACACAGATCAAGGGCAAATGACATTGTCTTGTGGGCCTTGGTGTGCAGTTTGGATTTTATTCTAAATGCAAAACAGAGCCATTAGAACATTTGCAGCAAGGGGATTACCTAATATGCCACAAAAATAATTTTAACTTTAGGTATTGGACAAATGGAAGAGGAGAAAGTATAGAAGACAAAATTGCTATTATAAGCATATCACAATGTACTGCAATGGGAAGAGAAAGAGATACTTGAAATAATTTTTGTAGATGACCTGAGGTCCCTCAGATTGAATCTATGTTACTCCTATAAATTTTAACTTTGAGAAACATGACTATTCTCTCAATCCTTATACATTTTTAGCAACATTTCTTTTTCTTTAACAGAAGACTGGAGACATCAAAATTTGTATTATCTAACTTGAATCCCTTCTGTTACAATTATTATGCCTATTTTGTCATTTTTCCTCTTAATGAAAAGGGAAACATCTGTTTACCATCATCCATACATTCTTTTTATAAACTTCAAATCTATTATCAAGCAATCCTCAAGCTTACGATGCCCAATTGAAGTGAAGCATACAGACTGACTATTTGAAGCCCAAAGCACTTGAATATGACTTAGTAATTTTAATGACAAAAATAATGAGGCAATCAACCATTATCAAACCAAAAAATGAAGACAATTTGATGGAAGCAATTGAATCAGTAAAAAAAAAAAATCAGCAAACAATATGAAATTTTCTAGAAATCTAATACAGGCACTACAATGTGTACCACTTGACAAGACGGCATATACATGTGTTTGCAAAATGAATATTTGTAATGGTGTGTTCTGGAAAGTAGGGTAACATCTCAAAACAGTGTCTCTGGATGCTGAGATTCTAGACCAGAGGGCGATTTAGATAAGGGAATAGGTACAAACAAAGCAGTATACTGAGCAATCCACATGGTGGGAAGAATACGAATTAGGAATCCTCTGTTGAAACAGGATGAATAAAGTTTTGGTGAGTCTAAAATGAGATGCAATGGAGGAGAAGAATCATCGGGAAAAAGAGAAGTCAGTGAAGAAGACTGCAGAAGTAAACGCAGACCAGGGAAAAACTGCTGCACAAGTCAACTGTGAAAAATGGCCTGGAGGGAAAATACTGAAGTTAAAGAAACTGGTTAAAATGTACAACTGTAAATTCCAGGTGCATATGAATATATAAAATTATATTATATATACAAAAGTATATATGCATATACAAAATATAAAAATATACATATGTATGAATATATATATAACTTTTTTCTATTTCTGTTAGAGAGGATAACCTCAACCAGAAAACAGTGTGTTTGAAATTAGACCTTTTTGGATAAACAAGCAAATCTGAATCTAAAATAAGGGATCTAGTACTGTTTTCTAATATTTTTGTGATCTATATATTCTTTCAATCAATTTTACCTATTCCAATTTTATGGTTACTACTTTCCTTTACAAAATATTTAATGTATAACAAATCTGAAATCAAAGTTTGCTAGTCTTCTAATATCATTGTTCATCACAGATACTTATTCATCCAACTGTTATATTTACTATTTTATGTGTGAAATATTATGTTTGCTAATGTGCATTCGCTGTTTTTACATCATATTAGTTCCCTATAACTGATAGGTCATGGCGAAGTTGTTAGCTGGAAACTGTTGAAATTTATGAAACTAACACATGAAGATTATGATATTTTCTGAGGTTCTCAGTAAAATCCTATATGCTGCAGTTTAAGTTTTGTACTAGGATTTTTTTTTTTCTAATCATTTCACTCTTTTAGAACAAAGAACAAAATGATACATACTTATACAACATTCTGAAGGATATGAAATGCAGAACTGTATATAAGAAGTAAAACACTATATATTTGAAATATTACGAAGGACATCAGATTTGTAAATATAGGCCTAATTCTAATTAATCACTGTAATGTTGGTAAGTTCACTGCTGTTATACTCAGCTCTTTATAATTCGGGAAATGATGGTACCAACTTAGTGCTGTGTTTTGATGAATGAAACTCACTGAAGGAAATTATTTTTTTAAAGTAGAGGTCAGCAACTATTTTATTACATTATAATTTCATCATATAAAAATGTTTCTTATTATTAATAGAAATAATTTTCCTTTTGCCAATAAACAAGTTGTAAAACTCTTTGACTTTGAGAAATCTTTGACTTTTTAAATCATATTAGTGATTGAAGTTTTAAAAAATAAAATCTTCAGAGTTCCCATCGTGGCTCGGTGGTTAACAAACCGGACTAGGATCCATGAGGATGCGGGTTCGATCCCTGGCCTCACTCAGTGGGTTAGGGATCTGGCGTTGCTGTGAGCTGTGGTGTAGGTCACAGATACGACTCAGATCTGACGTTGCAGTGACTGTGGCGTAGGCCAGTGGCCAGAGCTCCAATTGGACCCCTAGCCTGGGAACCTCCATATGCTGTGGGTGCAGCCCTAAAGAGACAAAAAGACCAAAAAAAAAAAAAAAGTCTTCAAATTCTTTCATGATTAATAAATTAAAGGCATGCATTAAATGAACTTTTCCTGGCACTTTGATACACTTTTAAACCATTCTTGATTTGTGTATATTAATGCATATTGTTTTTAATTGGAGAAAACTTCTTGCTTTAAATTATTTTATCTTTAGGAGGATGGACTTAGTACTTATTACACTTAATGAATAAATTAAAATACACCCCAAATCTAATTTTAACAAAACAATAGGAAGAGCAATCTCAAAATTTGGCTTCTAAAAGAATAAGGGGACAGTTTTGCTATGTGTCAAGTATTTTCAACTTGTATTTTTTATGAGGATTTCTAATTTTTATTTTATTGATGTATAGTTGATTTAAAATGCTGTATTAAATTATATGTTATTTTAGTAAAAGCAAGGAGAGGATAACAAATTGTAACTCAAAAGTAACATGAAGAGAAAGAAAAAGAATAATCTGAATATAAAAATGAAAATGGCATGGATTCAAATTATTATTTCTTCCTAACCTGAAGTATCTGTTTCTTATATCCTGCTATAATTTCTAAGGTGTTCCAGTTAAAAGAAAAAAATCAGTAAGCATTGAGGTTGGCCAATCAATATACCCGCTACTCCCTCAAAGAAGACCACATTCTAATACCTGGAACCTGAGAATACATTACCATATGTACATGGCAAAGGGCGTTTTTCCATGTGATCAAGATAACAGCTTAATAATGGGGTGATTATCTTGGATTATCTATCAACCCAATCTAATTATAAAAGTCCTTACATGTAGGATATTGAGTCAGAAGAGGAAAAGTCAGAAAAAGAATTAGGATGATAGAAAAGGGAAGATAGATTCAGTGTTTCTGACTTTGAAGATGGAGAAGAAGGTTCATGAGTTCAGGAACGTAGAGTATGCTAGTCTAGAAGCTGAAGAGGAAGCAGATTCATTCCTAGAGTCTCCAGAAGGAAAGCAGCCCTGCCAACACTTTGATTTTCACCCAGTGAGACCCACATCAGAATTTCAACCTACAGAACTAAGAATTCATCATAGTGACTTGTGTTGGTGTAAGTTGCTAGATTTATGGTAATTTTTTATAGAAACAGATTGAAAACTAACAAAAGTATTAAAAAGAAAGAGAGCACATTAATGAGATAGTTATATTTAAGGCACATTTCACCATTAACAAAAATAATCAAATTATGATAATTTACCCTTTAATTTTAAAAGAAAAACTGTACCAAGAAGAACTAAAAACTTTCAAAAAACACAACAAAAAAAAACTTTCTCAGTTAATCGAATCAATACTTTTATTTTCAGCAATATTCTCATGGTGTAAAGGACTAAAACTATAATAATGTTATGGTTCTGATATCAGAAGAAAGATAAATGTTACATAAGAATATTAAGTGAGAAAAAAATAAACATGTGACTTTCATGATTAAAAAAAGCCAAATAGAATAGTGGGATGAAAAAAAAAAAATGCTGTGGAATGGAGTCAGTCATAGAGTAACATTTTATTTAGATATTAGGTATGGTTTTATTGATATTGTGGGATGTAGTACCCTGTTACAGAAGCTTTCTGCTAAAAAATAGGGTCCTCCCAATTTAG
The DNA here is from genome assembly GCA_004024745.2 of Catagonus wagneri. Taxonomy (NCBI): domain Eukaryota; kingdom Metazoa; phylum Chordata; class Mammalia; order Artiodactyla; family Tayassuidae; genus Catagonus; species Catagonus wagneri. The sequence continues at coordinate 534,594 of PVHT020000009.1, forward strand.
TGAATCTAAGATACGTTGGACATTCCTACTTGTTGATCCACTTTGCATCAGGAAGCCACCTCCTCAAGGAATGGAGGCTGGGGGTGGGGAGCAGGAAAGGCAGGAAGTAAAATTAGTTACTGCCAAACACTACCCCCCCATCCAAAATCACAAAGATATTGTCCTCTTCCCAAAACTAATATCTGACTTTATTAAACCAAAAACACTATTTGACGTGCTGAATGTGGGCTATGGAATATTAAAATTGTGAAACTCAAAACTATCGGTATTTCTAAGCAGTTTCAATGTATTAGCTAGGTGTCATCAAGGAATATACTTTCATGTAATTAAAGAGATATAAGTGTAAATAATGTGTGCATTTTAAAAGTCAGGCTTCATGTAATTAAGCATCTATAAATCATATTCATGTAACTAAAAAACATATATTTATGTAGCTGCAATTGGTCTTGCTACCTTAAACTCTACATTTGCACCTCTCAAGAGCTATACTGAGGAATAGCTAATCTGGCATCATCTGTTTTCCACATCAGGTTACTTTGAAGAGAGAACCATCAATTTTCTTTGCTTCAGAGATAAAGTCAAGGGTACATGTGGGTGTATAAATTCCCCCAAATAACAGTACTTCAAGGAAAAGCTAACATAGACGTACTTCACATCTGTTCTTCAGTACAGCTCTCCTGCTTATTAAAGATCCTAAAAGCAAGTTTTACCATTCTCAGGGTTCTATCTTAATGCAATCAAATTATTTTTGTTCCAAATGGAGTCATAAATTGCCAGTTACAGTAAAGGTTTAAAAGATAAAACCAATATGTGTCAATTCATTCAATAAAACTATTTTATTAGAAACAAAGTTTTAAATTCAGATCAGTGCTGATGACTTTCCCCTTTTATGTTAAGCAGAGGACATTCTCATGGTTTATATTTTTAAACTTTGCTTACCCAAATATATATTTGGAAAGGAAATTCAGTAAGATTATATTTCCAGAATTTTAAGACTTTTATTACTTTCTATTTTTTTAGTATATGCCTTTTCTTATGTAGCCAGCACACAATATCAAAAATAACATTCTCGGAGTTCCCTTCGTGGCTCAGCGGTTAACGAATCCGACTAAGAACCATGAGGTTGCGGGTTCGATCCCTGGCCTTGCTCAGTGGGTTAAGGATCCGGCGTTGCCGTGAGCTGTGGTGTAGGCTGCAGACGCGGCTCGGATCCCGCGTTGCTGTGGCTGTGGCTGTGGCTGTGGCAAAGGCCGGAGGCTGCAGCTCCTGTTAGACCCCTAGCCTGGGAACCTCCATATGCCGCGGGTGCGGCTCTACATAAAAAAAAAGGCAAAAAGACAAAAAAAAATAACATTCTCTATTTTAATTGTTCTAAACTGTTATTTTATACTTTCTGGATAAACAAGTTAAAACCATGAAAAAGAATATAGTGTAAGATAATAGTATTCTATAATGTAAGATAATAGTATTCTTTGCTTTTATTATAATTTTAATTTTTGATCTAGAAAATTCCACTAAAACTTTCTTAAGAAAACTAAGTGCTATAAATATTATTCCCAAATTCTATTCTTTTTTGAATGTGTCTTGAAGTAATGGGTCCTGCCTGTTTCTATTTTGCTGTGTGATGCTTTACATCTATAATGGCATATGGAACACAACATGTTCAGTGTGCCATATATATTTGTTGAAAGAACCAACACAATAACATATCAAATACTTATTAAAACACTATTACATAATAGCACCAACACTTTTATACATTATCTTTGTAACTGTCAGGGGAGTATAAATTCTCTTTAAAAACTTTCATTTGGGTATAAGGAATGACACATTTCAATAAATTCAAGATATAAAATATTGGGAAGAAATACATGTGATGGGTAAATTAACTTCCTATTCCATTCCTTCTTTCTTCCTATACTTATCTTACATTTGTATCTAATAGATTACTTCTTAATATCTGTTAACGCAGAAAAAAAAGAATATTTCACTACTTCTTTTGTTATCCAAATCATGACTTATCTTCGTTATTAAATTTCTAACTCTGAAACTGATTCTTATAAAATGTGAAATCAAGGTAATTCTAAAGAAAACTTGACCATTATTAAAACTTTCAACCTGCTGATTTTTAATTGTGGCCTTTATTTCTGCATTTCTTTTTTTATTGGTGCTAGCTGTACTCCTACATTCATCCTCTGCTTCCTCTATGGTAAAGTGAATTTTACTGGACAGGAGAACTCAGCTGATGACTGGTTAATGATATAAGAACAAAAGGTGATATTTACAAGATTAGGATCCTGTTTTTAAAAGCAAGGAAGCCTTCTTCCTTCCTAAAGTTGATATCCCCTTATGCCCACATATAAGTTTTCTTTTTCCTACAGATCTGATGGTAGGGCCTGGGCTGATAGACAAAAGCTGTGTGTGGAAGATGAAAATCACACTCTATCAGTTCTGGATCCCCTTATGTCCACATATAAGTTTTCTTTTTCCTACAGATGTGATGGTAGGGCCTGGGCTGATAGACAAAAGCTGTGTGTGGAAGATGAAAATCACACTCTATCAGTTCTGGAACACTCTTCTGTGACCTGTTACATCAGAGATAATATTTAGGCTGTTTAAATCTCTTTATCGGCTACTTAAAAGATAATATTGGTCTTGCTTAAATGTTTGTGATTTCCTTGTTACAACAGAAGTGACATCAACGTTGGTGAAGAAAAATATAAACCCTGGTGTCTAGGATTAGATAATTATTATCTTGACTACAGATAATATTGTTTCACTTTTTGATAGAAATTGGTAATTGTTATATATAGTATAAAAAGTTTATGTGATTACAAAGTAAATTTGTTATTAGCTGTTTTCCTGTGTTCAGGTATAAATTCTATAATCTAGATTGCTTTTTTTGAAAAAAAAATAAAACTGTTAACACACACGGATACACTTATACTTCTGTTATCTTTCTGATACTACACATGTCATTTTAAAGTCTACAATGTTGAACAACTATTAAAATCTGTAATTCATGTGTTAACATTTTCTGATAATCCTTAGTGACCTTGGATTTTCAGCTCTGTCAACCTCTCAATAACCACTTAGGAAAGTTAGATGAAAGAACTGGTCCCTCAACAAATCCCTTCAATGAAGTAAATTTTAAAACCCTTTCATGCGTTACACTGCCCATCACTGTGGCTAAGCCCATTCAAGCTCCATAATTAGTATTCCAAGGTAGGGAATCCCACAGTACCATGTTGTACAACATCACAAGGTGGGGAAGGGTGTAGGAGTGGTGCGCTCCCAGCAGACCTCTACATGACAGAGGGTGGGAATCAATTTCAATTAATTCTGCCTCTTTAAATCTGTCTGCTCTTTAGGAAAGATTGCTATCTGCCTCAGACACTATGGCAAGATAATTAACAGAAGCCCTGCTGGAGACAGATAGCACAGGCAGCAGCTGATACCTGTGATATAAACTCCCTGTCATCCAAGTGCCATAAAGGACATGCAGTGCAACACTGATTTTACTAAATAGGTGCAATATTTATAGAATACATTACAGAGTTTTATTTACCTTGCTTGGAACAGAAAGGAATACATTGGCTTCTAAAATACTTTCAATTGCTCTGGCAACTATCTTGGACCCTTCTGGCAAATATCTCTAAACAGGACCACCCACAGTTCCTATCAGTAGCATCAGCAGTGTGCATTTGTCCAGCTTCTCATCCTATAGAAAATAAGTCCAACAAGCAAAAATTATTCTTAAATTTTAAAAGAATAGAAAGTTATTAATTATAAAAAGACAGATTAAATATAATATTAAGTTCTCTAACATCCATTATCATACTTTTTGTGAGAATCTGTCCTCTTTCCATTTTCTTTTAAAAATAAGAATTCTCTTACTAGGTAGAATTAATTAAAATCAAACATGCCAAGTTTGGACATTATCTTTTCAAACTACAAAGCTTTGCTTATCCATTCAATGGCAATCTTCAGAGTTAGAACAGCCTAATATGTATTAATTTACTTAATTGCAGTGGTCAATGATAGGGCCACGACCATTTACACTAATCTACAGTGAGAAAGGGAGCATAGCTTAAATAGCATCTCTATATCCAACATGATTCTAAGAGTCACTGTTTATTGAGAAATCTATCATTCTCCAGTTTGTCCCAATTATTCATTTCTATAATGCTCCATAAGATATCTTTTAGGAGCCTTAAATTTAGACTATGTATTCTATATTTTCATTATCAATAGAGGAAATAACATGATTTGAAAAACTAATATCCCAACAATTATGCCACAAGGAAGGTGAGTAAACTCAGACTTAGAGACGTAAAAATACTTAACTAAGTCATAAAGTTAGTGAGAGGTGGAATTAGAACTGGCGACCTGGGCTTCTAATTTATAATCCAATATGTATTTCACCAACAAGACTGCTTTGTAATGCCTTGGGGGGGAAAGGCCACTTAGGTTGATTTTAAAGAGGCCACCACAAATGGATTCATTCTTCCAAGAGTTTATTTTACCCTTGCTAATTTATTTTTTGTCAACCTCTGTTATACACATATATACCTAATAACTGAAATGACATACTTTCTTGTTGCAGTTCTAGACAATTTGCTTTTGCGTAAATCGGAAGCAAAAAAAAAAAAAAATAGGATTAGGAAAAATATCTTTGCTGCTTGGCCCCAGGAAATTTTGGCTTCTTGAATACTCAGAAGGATCTGAAATAGCATACTTATCAGGACTAAAGTTTGCCTCTCAGCACTGGCCTCAATTCCCTTTCCTCTATTTCTTCAATCATAAAGAGCTATTTTGCCATAAATTCTCCCCAATCCAAACTAGACTTGAATTGCAAGATTGGACTTAAAGCCATCCAGATTAAGAAATTATTTTAATTAAACTAAATAAATATATCTGTCCCTGATTTCTCTCTTCTGAGATGGTCTTATGACTCTATCAAGATGTGTTATTATTTGTGTTATTCATGCTTCTCTAGAAGAGCAGAACCAATGAAATGTGTATTTATATAACAGAAAGAAGATTATTAAGAAACTGGTTCATATGTTTGTGGAGGCAGGCAAGTCCAAATCTGCAGGATAGGCTGACAGGCTAGAAACGCAAAGAAGAAATGATGTTCAAGTCTCCCGGCCTTATACTGGCAGAAATTCCCCTTCATTGAAGTAGATCAGTCATTTTCTTAAGACATCTACTGATTAGGTGAGGTTCACCCACATTAGGGAGCACAATTGCTTTATTTAAAGTCTATGGATTTAAATGTTAATTTCATCAAAAATACCTCTACAACAACATTCAGAATTGTTTTTAAAACACATACGACTACTCTGGCCTAGCCAAATGGATACATACATCTAACATTACATCTTTTAGAGCAGTAAATTAAATAAACTTCATTTGCTTGATTGACATTTTTTCCAGGGGTCTTTCTGAGAAATTTACAGCTGACACACTGTCTACATGTGTCAGGCCTGTCTGAAAGTGTCATAGCCATTGGATAATCCACTTTCTTGGTTAACTCTAGAATCTACATAGAAGATAAAATTCTTGAAGGAAGGGTTTTTGTTTGTTTGTTTCATTAGGTGTAATATTCTCAGTACCTGAAATAATGACTAACAAACAGGAAGTACTCAATAGACACTTGAAAAATAGATGAAAAAATAAATTAATAAGTCAGATAATATGGTGTATTATTTCAGAGAAGGAGATTACATTTTTGAAATGACCTCATTATCTAAGCATATGTACTGTGGAAACTCTCTTGCATTTCACCAACTGAAATTCAATAAGAACAAAACACATAATTAGGTCATTACCGCACATGTGTATAACACAAATATCTAGACTCACAACACACACAGAAAGCATTCAATACTTTTTTATTATGATTGACAATGATTTTGTTCCATATGGGAAATTAAATTTTAAAAACTCTCTTTATTATAACTGCAAATATCAGTTGCTTTGTTGATTTGTTTTGCATTCATATATTATTTCACAAAGAGAGCTCAAACATTTTGCTATCCCTTCAACATAGCTGTCTTTTTGTCATACTTCACCTTAACATTTCCTCTTATTCCTTCATAAATGACACTTTAAAGATTCCAGACTTTTCATATCTACAGGTCCCCTTTTCAAATAGCTCCATGTAGCAAAGATAACAGAACATCAAATTGATTTTCTCTTGTTCTTGAAGATTCAAGAAATATAATTCTTCCTGATTTATATCCTGGGTATTATTTTCATAGTATTTCATATTTAAATGATTTTTCTTATTTTAAAATATTTTCAAAAATCTATTAAAATTCACTTATTTTCGTATTTCAGTGAATAATGGAAGCTGCCTGGAGAAGGTATACCTTTCCATAGCTTGATGAAGGGCATTCATCCCAAGGCATGCCACCTTGCACTAGTAATTACAAATGAATGAGCATCTACCATATTAAGTGCTATGTAAAAGTCTGTCAAAAAACTATTCCTTTGGAGAAACATCTTAAAAGACTTAATGTCCTGAAACCTTCTATATTTTACTACGCAAGAAAATATTTTTCTGGGTTCATCCTTCTTCTAATCTGACCATTAAGAAACATTCTAGAGGAGTTCCCGTTGTGGCTAGGCAGGTTATGATCCCAAATAGTGTCCATGAGGATTTGGGTTCTATCCCTGGCCTTGCTCAGTGGGTTAAGGGTCTGGTGTTGCTGTGAGTGGTGGTGTAGATCACAGACAGGGCTTGGATCCCACCTTGCTGTGTCTGGGGTGTAGGCCAGCAGCTGCAGTTCCAATTCGACCCCTAGCCTGGGAACTTCTATAAGCTTCAGGTGCGGCCATTAAAAAAACAAACAAACGAAAAAAAAAAAGACAAACAAAATGTTCTAGAGATCCTTAATCCATTTTCAGGGTTTTGTTTACTTTTTTTTTTTTTTTTTTTTTTGCGCATGGTGTGAGGGTGTGTTCTGGTTTCATTGATTTTACACCCATATGTTCAAATTTCCAAGTACCAGTTGCTGAAGAGACAGTTTTTTAAAGATTTTTATTATAGTTGAATTACAATCTTCCTTCAATTTTTGCTGTACAGCAAGTGTATTTTACATAGTACAGCATATATATAACTATATATATATATACACGTGTGTGTGTATACATATAACATGCACATTCTTTTTAATACTATCTTCCATCATGTTCTAACCCAAAATAATGGACAGAGTTCCCTGAGCTGTACAGTAGGATCCCATTGCTCATCCATTCCAAATGTAATAGTTAGCATCTACCAGCCCCAAATTCCCTGTTCATCCCTCTCCCTCCCACTGGTAACCACAAGTCTGCTCACCAATTTCCCATTGTATATTCTTGCCTTCTTTGTCAAAGGTTACTTAACATAGGTGTCTGGGTTTATTTTTGGGCTCTGCATTCTGTTCCATTCCTCTGTATGTCTTTTTTTGTGTGTGCCATTACAATACTGTTTTGATTATTGTAGCTTTGTAGTATTTTTGAGGTCTAGGAATTCTTTGATTTTTTTCTCAGGATTGCTTTGATAATTCTGGCTCTTTTGTGATTCCATAAAAGTTTTAGGATTACTTATCCCAGTTTGATGAAAAAATGTCCTGAGTATTTTGATAGGGATTGCATTAAATCTGTAGATTGCTTTGAGTAACATGGTCATTTTAACAATATTAATTATTCCAATCCAAGAGCATGGGATATCATTGAATCATCTTTAATTTTCTTTAATAATGTTTTATAGGTCTCAAAATATAAGCCTGTAATGTCCTTAGTCAGGTTTATTCCTTCTTTGTTTTATTTATTTGTCGATGTGGTTTTTTTTTAAATTTTTTGGCACAATTTTAAGTTTTTTTTAACATTCTCTTTCTCATATTTCATTGTCAGTGTAAAGAAATACACTGTGTAATAAATGATTTATGTATGTTAATCCTGTCTCCTGCTACATTCCTGAATTCATTTATCAGGTCTAGTAGTTTTTGTGTGGAGTCTGTAATGTTTTCTATATATACTATCATGTCATCTGCATATAATGACAATTTTGCCTCTTCTCTTACAATTTGGATGGACATATACAATGATATCTCCCCTGTTCCTTATCTCTCAGATATCCAATGAAAAATCCTATCAGATATCCTATCAAAAATTACACTCTGAAGAGGCTTTACTCTTTCTGCTCAACAGAGACATGTGTGCAAACTAATAAATACTTTACTTTTTGATTAAAGAAATTCTTTAACCCAATTGGTCAAGAGTTCTCATCTGGGAAGGGAACTCTTCTATCAGTAAAACTGATACTTTAATCTGTCTTTAAAATGCCTTCAAATTATTCCTCTTGTTGAATTTGTAGTTAATTCCAAAGAAAAAAATACAATAAATAACAAAAAGTAATGTTTTTCTCATAAAAGTTTTAAAATACAAACCATAACTTGTGTGTAACTTACTGTACCTTAATGATAATTGTACCTTTATGTTCTACAGAATTTTAGAATTTGAAATTATTCAAACAGACACACAAAAAAACGCATAATCTTCACTCTATAAAATGAAAATTGTGCCTGGTCATACAACTATTCAGTGGTTAAACTAAGAATCAAAGTCAAATCTTAATCCAAAACGCAGCCTAAACTGTAACACCAATTATATGCGTGTGTTCACACCTGCACATGTGTGCATATATGTTTAACCTAATTTTTGATGTATGTACATAAAGGAAATCAGTTTTTTTTAAATGCATGGTTCTTATATGGAAGGAATAACAATAATTATTGGAATAGATTCTTACTAACAGACATTCTCCTTGGTATTAGAAAAGAGGAAAATCAATTTTATCACACAAACTTTTTGGCATCAAGTTTTGCTACTCAGGCAGTGTATCTTAAAAAATAGTGTTACGCCATTGGATTTTAAAGGTTCTTTTAAAAATAAATAGCTTGAGAGAATAGCATTATTCTTTCAAAATAATAGTGGTGAAAAACTCATTCTTTGTTAAAAAATTTGGACTTATGCATTACCCTCAATGATTTACATTCCAATATTAATTCCTGAGTGGGACAGAAAGTTATATCATCACCTTTTTATCAAGAGAACCATTTATAACCTTGAAACTTGAGCTAAGATCATTTAATCCACAAGGCTTAATGATTAAGACTGAGAACTGAGGTCATTTTGGCCACATTTTTATTTGTTTTGTCTAGGACATCCTTTTCTAAGAAGATAAGGGTGAAAACTAATAATTTTACTGTTTGCTTCAACAAATTGCTGTAAACAAATTTATCTGGACAAAGAGTTTATTCAACTGGGCAAACAAGTCTTTTTTTTTTTTTTTGGTGTCTTTTTTTGCCTTTATCTAGAGCCACACCCATGGCCTATGGAGGTTCCCAGGCTAGGGGTCTAACAGGAGCTGTAGCTGCCGGCCTTCGCCACAGCCACAGCAACGCAGGATCCAAGCCGCGTCTGCAACCTACGCCACAGCTCATGGCCCACAACCCACTGAGCAAGGCCAGGGATCAAACCCGCAAACTCATGGTTCCTAGTCAGATTTGTTAACCACTGAGCCATGACGGGAACGCCTGGGCAAACAAGTCTTTTATCAGTATATGAATTATCTTACCTAAGTAATCAATTTTATTTTCAAACAACAGTTCAGTTATCATGACTTGCTTTGAGATCCACACCTGTTTCTTCACGCCAATTTTGAACCATGATGTTATAAACTTTGCTCAAATCCTACCATTGCCCTGCATGAAAATATCCTCCTTAAACCACTTGAACCCAGGTCCCCACAACACTAGAAACACAAAACACTAAAAATATATATATTTATATGTATACTTCTAAGGCACTAATAAGAATCTTCACATTGAGATTCTACCTTACAGCCATAGGTCTAATAAATTGTGTTTAACTTGTGTGTGTGTCTGTGTGTAGGGGGAGGTATGCTTTCAAAGAGTCAAGAGTTGGCAACCTACTTACTTTTTATCTTTGTTGTAATCTAATACCCTAAAAATATCTTTAGAAATATGTTGAGTAAATGAACATTCTTATACATTGTGTGTCTCTAAAAAAAAAGGACAAAAGTCTGAGACCCACGTTTGTAGATCTTACCTTTCCGCATCTATAAGATGATAAAAAACCACCTTACATTTTAAGTAACTCAGTGGGCAAGCATATTTTTATGTGACATATTTTCCTTTAACTCAAGTAACACAAATGATTAGAAGCTGTCAATGTCAAAATATGAAGGGAAGTGCAATTTACTTTTGCATCTTCCTATTTGGATTATGATATTAATTTGTGAAATAATGTGAAAGAAAATGTTTATCATCTACTCATAATTTAATTGCAAACATGACTGATGGTAAACTCTGTTAAAAATGTAAAATGTATGAATGAGAATTCTTACAAACACGTGAAAAATGAAATGTACCAATGGTCCTTGCCCAGGAGTTTCAGAAACATTTCTACTTGAATCTCTGAAAGTTTATTCAATTAAATATCTCCTTTATATTGTAACTTGTTCAGTTTTTTGGCTTATAATCTATAGTACTAACAGCATAAAGTTTTGGAGTTCCCATCATGGCTCAGTGATTAGCGAACCCTACCAGCATCCATGAGGATGCGGGTTTGATCCCTGGCCTCACTCAGTGGGTTAAGGATCCAGCGTTGCCATGAGCTGTGGTGTAGGTCACAGATGCTACTCGGATCCATGTTGCTGTGGCTCTGGTGTAGGCCAGCAGCTACAGCTACAGTTTCACCCCTAACCTGGGAACCTCCATATGCTGCAGGTGTGGGCTTAAAAAGATAAAATAATAATAAAAATAATAATAATAATGTTTAAAAGACGTACTCACATGCCCTTTCTTCCATTGTGCCATGAAAATAGTGCACTGGTGGTTAGAGTCATTTCAAATTGAGATAAAATTTGATTTTCTTTTTGATCATTGAGTGAATACTTCATTTCTAATGTTTAGCTATGTTTACCTCATTAAGTGAAATAAACTCTACTTACATAATATCTCAGAACCACAAAAAACATATAATTGGTAATTTTTTGTGAAATAATTGTGGCTGGGAGTGAACAATAATTAAGATACAGAAATTCGACCAACATCCCTATGCATCGATTAGCTGATTATTATCTAGACTTTCTACCTCAGGTTCCTTGGGGGCCTTCTCTCTATGGCTTATAGAAACTGTGAAATGTATTTTCATATTTTATAAAATGCTGAGATAATATGAGCCTTACAAATTTATAGAAGAAATCCAAAGAAAGTTTAATATGTATATTATATACATATATATATATATATTTACTATATATAGTATCATTGTTCATACCTTATTTTGATGAGACTGGGCATGCTTGAGGTGGTATGGCTATAGACCTAATTTTGAAATAATTTGATTTTGCCATAAGGTTGAAAGAAAACCTTCAACAAGTCCTATATATCCTTTATCCCTATTCTTGAATTGTTACCATTTTGCCTCACCGACTTTACCATTTGTGCTCTAATGCCCAATGTATGTTTTAATGAAATATTTATAAGTAAACTGTAGATATTTTGTGCTTGTGCTCCTAAATTCCTTAGTTTTATTTCTCACAGAAAACCACTTTACAATTATTATAAAGGAGTAAATTTTCCATCAATAATTACCAAACCTAAACTGAAGTCATATCAGCTGTTGTCCAATATATATTTACTTTTTCCTCCTATACTAGCGTGGTCATATAACTGCCTAATTGAAGGAAGGAAGCAAGGAAGCAAGGGGAAAGAAGGAGGGAAAGTTTTTCCTTACAGTAGAATTCTAACCAATAAATGTAGAATAAATTGTCAAAATCGACAATGAAATTAGACAGTAAGGTATAAAGAAGAAGGTGATACCATACAGTCTCAAATGTCCCACCCCCAAAATTACTTTTTACAAATAAAGGAAAACATTGACTCTATACTAGACAAGTTAATCAAGTACTGCTTTAATCACTTTAATGAATGATTAAAGTGGCCCTTACCATTACTGGGACACATTGTTAGCATATTCCTTCTGATATGACACCCTGAAAAGGGTAAGGTATCACCTCCATGGTATTCTTACCTAAAATGCCTAACCTGAAACTAGGCATGAAGTAGTATCTAGAAAACTCTAATTGTGGGTAATTCTATCAAATAACTTGCCTTTATTCTTCACAGATACTGAAAACATCAAAGACAATGGAGGTCTGAGAGATTGTTAAGATTAAAGGACATTAAAGACCTATGACAATGGTATGCATTGAATCCTGGAAGGGAGGATTAGCATATGTTTGGTATGCATATAATAAAAAAGCTGACACTAAGTTAATTCTCCTTGTCTTTTTCCTTAAAACCAAATAAAAGCATGATTAGTGAAAACTTCGCTTTACAAGATGTGCAGCAATCAGAACTTGAGTTAAAGAACAGTCACTTTATTCTTTATTCCCATGATTAAAGACAATGGACAGGTATAAGAGCATGCTGCGAAATGAGACCTGTCTCTGTACACCTAATCACTGTTTCCGACTGCTTCCTGTTCATCATTATTAAAGAAAGCTCACACAAAAGTGGACACTTTTAGAAACTGAAGCAGCTGAATGACACTAATGATATACTGAAGAATTAATTTTACAATGTCTACTAAATACAGAATACAAATATGACACCCAGTAGGCATAACTGTTGCAGAGAAACAGATATGTCCAGTCTATCATTGTAATTAATTGTGTAATTAAGCCTTTATTGATACAGATCTATTGGACAGAGACAATCAGCTGGTTGAATACGAAAGTTCTCTGTTTTGGGCCAGCGTATTTCAAAGATTCACGGAAAACTGTGAGAAACCTAGAGTCCTATATGACATGAGTTCGTGACTATTACCTACCAGTAACTGCTAGAGTAGATCATTTTTACTAGATAAAGTATAGAAAACTTGTTCAGACTGTTTTTTTAAGCTGTCATTTAAATACTTAGTGTTTCAAAAATAGCTTGGTTTTCACCTTGGGTGTGGGTATATTTCTAACTTCCTTGGCAAAATCTAGAGGTCAGCAGAGGGCTGATTTTGTTTCTTTATTCATTTGTCTTTTTAGGGCAGCACCCGCAGCATATGGAGGTTCCCAGGTTAGGGGTGGAACCGGAGCTACAGCTGCCGGCCTACACCGCAGCCACAGCAACGCCAGGTCAGAGCGTTGTCAGAGACCTACACCATAGCTCACCACAGTGCCAGATCCTTAATCCACTTAGTGAGGCCAAGGATCAAACCCAAATCCTCATGGATCCTAGTCAGGTTTGTTATCACTGAGCCATAGCGGGAACCCTCAACATAAGTCTGATTTTGAAGTTTAGGTCTTCTGACATACAAATCTTACAGAAGATATAATGCAATACAATGCATTCAACAGATAAATATCCTCATCAAACATACCATATGAACATATATATATATATATATATATACATATACATATATATACACATAGTTTATTACAGGTATTAGAGTTTAAAACAATTAAGTGTTTTACTGACATTTTCCAAAATTTTAAAATCTGGTGATAAGTGCACTGGGAGGTGCACAGATCACACATTACTGCTTTTAATTTTTATAAAATTATGAGACCATTTCACATGTAATAGGTTTTAAAAATCTGTTTTGGAATTATGCATCCCTTAAATTTCTGGGTAAAAACACCTATCTGTATAAAGTAAATTTTCAAAACTTTTAGAAGATAATATATTTTATTTATGCTCTTAGTATGAATAATCCTTTAAACAGTATGTACTCATCAAGAAGCATAAAAAACCTCTCATAAAATCAACTACATTAAAGGTTAAACATTAAAATAAAGGATTATTAAAAATAATATTTAAAGAATTCCTACAAATCTAAAATGAAATGTTTGACAATAAAGTTGAAAAAAATGGTCAGAGTACAACAAAGTGGTTTAAGAAAGGGAAAACAGAATAGCCATAAACTTCTGAGAAAGGAGTTCCTATTTTAGAGCAGCAGAAATAAATGCGACTAGCATCCATGAGGATGTGGGTTTAATCCCTGGATTGGGAATCTGGCCTTGCTATGAGCTGTGGTGTAGGTTGGAGATGTAGCTTGGATCTGGCATTGCCATGGCTGTGATCCAGGAGGGCAGCTTAGCTCAGAAGCTCAGATTCGACCCCTAGCCTGGGAACTTCTAAATGCCACAGTGCAGCCCTAAAAAGCAAAAAAACAAAACAAAACAAAAAAACCTCTGAGAAAATGCTAAATCTCATTTTAATCAAGGAATTGGAAATGAGAAATCACAAAGAATGCATTTTAACTACATCCTAGTAAAACAACCACCTAATTTCTAAGTATTAGCAAGGATGTAGAGCAATAGGGACAATTTCTTTAAATTCCATTTCAAAGTACATGCATTTAAAAATCTGCATTCCATATACACAAAATTTTACTTCTACATATCCTGAAATGTACCTGTGCAGGTCAAAAAGATATGCATAAGAACATATCTATAATAGCTTAATTTGCAGTTAGAAAAAATTAAAATCCACAAGGGATGAATAAATATCTGAATACATATAAGTGAACTGTGTGCATCAATCAAAATGTATAAAACTAAATGTATAAAACTGAAGTATTTTGTTAATATGGAAAAATTACTAGAATATTATATTGAATTATAAAGTCACATTGCAGAAGGATAGGTAAATTATGTCTATTTTGAATTATTTAATATTTGCAAAACAGTACTCCATAAATACATTTTAATGGGATGGGAGAGAAAGAGAAAATGGAATACACACATGGAGTACTTCAATTTAACAAATGGGATTTTATTCCTTAAGATAGGTAGTGGGTACACATTACTCATTAAATGTCCTTGTATTATTTTATATGCATAAGAAATTTCAAAACACACCTACATATGTGTATACCTAGTGTATGCATTTAACTATGTTTGGAATATTGGCAAAATAAACTATACTGATGTTTGTGGATTTTAAAAAATCCTTTTTGCCTAGGAATTGATTCTATTTTTAATACAATATTATAAAGTCCTTTTGAACACTAAGCCATTGCACTGTAAAAAGGCAAGCTGAACACCCAGTTTCCTTGAGGTCTTTGAACGTATGTAAGATCAAAATTAGGTTGGACTTTCTGAATGTCACTTAATTGTATATAAGCTGAAAATTATTAATCTATAGTCATCTCAGACTGACTCCTACTGACATTTCAACTCAAAAACATTATTTTTTGAACAGATAGAACTGCTCTGTGTGCATTTTCAACTAAATCTGAGAAAGTAAATTAAATCAAGATGCAGCACTCTCAGGAGAATATTAGGTTTATTGAGTGGTAAAATAGATTAAACCTAACCAAACTCATTCAAATCAGACTTTATTTAAAAAAAGGGAAGAAAATTTTATAACAGATTAAGCCCAATTGAGCCCATTCAAATTATTTTTTAAAGAGAAAAATTTTATAATATAATAATCACCAAAATATATGAAGCTTATAGTCACTATGGAATATCTATTTATGATTTTAAATATACCGATCTTGCTTACTGCAAAAGTTGGAAATCAAAATTAGTAACACTTAGTTTACCTAGCCACCTACAAGAAACAGTACTAAACAAAATTATACCTATAATTTCTTTAAAAACACATTGTTTGGAGCCTGGGGAATGACAACCTACTATAATTAAAAAATATTATTCCACCCTTATATCAAACTACATACAAAATAATAAATTAGGAGCTCCTGTCGTGGCACAGCGGAAACAAATCTGACTAGGAACCATGGGGTTGCAGGTTTGATCCCTGGCCTTGCTCAGTGTGTTAAGGATCCTGCGTTGCTGTGGCTGCAGTGTAGGCCGGCCGCTACAACTCCAATTAGACCCCTAGCCTCGGAACGTCTGTATGCTGCGGATATGGCCATAAAAGGACAAAAATACATAAAAATAAATAAATAAAATAAAATGTACAAACAACTTAGACAACTCAACAGCAAAAAAATAACATAAAAAATAATAAATTGTGCCTGGCACTATAGAATATTGTCATTTTTAAAGGCAGTATTTCTCTTTGACTTCACGTTTTTTAGAACACAGTCATTAAAGCTATGGTCTCTGAGAAAAGAAAGGAAGGAAAGTATTTTTTAGTAGGCTGATTATATAATTCAATGTGATTATCAGGTATTACAACCATAAATTCAGTTAAAAAAATTCAAAAATTTTGATCTTGGAATTTGGAATTTTTATCTAACTCTATTAGAATATAGCAGAAAGACAAATCAAATCAGTTTTCTACATAGTATAACTATTTAATCTCAGGTTATACTTCTCATAAACTATAGCATTTATATAATGTATTTTCTTCTATAAATTTTAGTAAAGATCACATCAGAAAGGAAATATCTTAATTCAATTCTAAATAAAATGAAGTTTGAAAATTTTATCAACTGGAAACTAAATATGTAACATGATGCATTCCAAGATAAACGGAACTGACTTTAAATGGAAAAACTCCATTCAAAAACATTGTTATTGAGTGTTTATTATGTTGTAGGAACTGAGCCAAGGCACAGGGACAGGATCTGAAAAGATGGAAAAAGCACTAAAGCATTTATAATCTAAACGGGTTTGAGGTGCAGAGTGTGATTTGTCCATATGGTAGTGATTTTTTTATTAGCATAGATGTAAAGTAAATAAAGTTTTGTTTTTTGAGAACTAAGATGATAGAACTCTGAACATAAACATTTCAGGAATGTGAAACTGAGAGAAGCTATATTCAGTTCTTTAACTTAGCCTTTAAAGAAAAGAGGAGACGTAGCAACAATATAGGTCCGATGAACCCAATACTGGGAGTCAGGACACAGGAGTTCCACCCCAGTTTCTGCCACGAACTTCCTGTTTAGTTATCAAAGATCTGAACCTCATTTAAAAAAAAAAAAAATGTTGGAGTTTCTGCTGTGGCTCAGCAGGTTAAGCACTTGACACAGTCTGTTTGTGAGAAGACGGGTTCGATCTATGGTCTTGCTTAGTGGGTTAAGGATCCTGTGTTGCCACAAACTGCCCTGTAGTTCACAGATATGGCTCCATGTTTTAATGCGAGTCTGGCTAAGGTTATCAATTTTGCTTATCTTTTCAAAGAACAGACTTTTCATTTCATTGATATTTTCTATTGAGCTCTTACAATTAAACATCCAAAAACCACAACCTGATTAAAAAATGAGCAGAAGACCTGAATAGACATTTTTCCAAAGAGGAAAGGCAGATGGTGAACAGGTACATAAAAAGATGCTCAACATTGTTAGGCATCATGGAAATGGAAATAAAAAACACAATGACATTTCACCTCACATCTGTCAGAATGGTTATCATCAAAAAGAACAGAAATAACAAGTGTTCATGAGGATATGGAGAAAAGAAAACCCTCATACACTATTGGTGGAGATGTAAATTGATACAGCCATGTAGAAAACAGTATGGAGGTTTCTCAAAAACTAAAAACAGAGCTACCATGTGACCCGGTAATTCCACTCCTGGGTATATATCTGGAAAAAATCTAATTCAAAAATATGTATCACCCCAATGTTCACAGCAGCACTATGTACAATTTCCAAGATATGGAAGCATCCTAAATGTCCATCAACTGATGAATGAATAAAGAAGATGTGGCAGATGTATATACAATGGAATACTACTCAGCCCCAAAAAGGAATGAAATTTTATCATTGGCAGCAACATGGATGGAATTGGAGGGCATTATGCTAAGGGAAGTAAGTCAAAGACAAATGCTATATAATATCATTTATATGTGGGATCAAAAAATACAGCAAACTAATGAATGTAACAGAAAAGAAGCAGACTCACAGATATGAAAACTAGTGGTTACCGGTGGGGGGGGGCAAGAGGAGGGGCGATATAGGAGTGGGGAGTGTGAGATACAAACTCTTAGGTACAAGACAGGCTAAAAGGATGTATTATACAACATGAGAATATAGCCAACATTTTATAATAACTGTAAATGAAGTGTAACCTTTATAAGTTGTATAAAAAATTGTAAAAACTGCTGAGATATAAAGTGAAGAAGATACAGTAGATAACCTGTATCCTACAATTATGAGAAAAACTAATCCCACAAAAAATTAAAAAATACTCAACAGCTCATTATATACTCCTCTTCCAATGTAATTATTTTGTAGTGAGAAAAATTATCAAAATATAAAATTAAAATATTTTAAGTATAACCTTGATAAAAAATTACATCCTCTCTTTGCTTAGACTGTTTTGACATCAGCATTCAAAATGATCTCTTGCAGCAACACCTCCCACCAAAAAAAAAAAAAAAATTAAACCCTTTTCTAAAAAAAATATTTTTCTAATTACCTTTGACTAATCCTCACAGGCAGGAAACTGCTCTTTTAATTAATTTTTCTGTAGAGGAGAAAAATGAGATAAATAAACAAATTCCTCAGACTTATCCTTGTCAATCTTGAAGGCAGACATGATGAGTAAAAACAGTTCTAGTACTTTCTTATGATTTTTATGGAAATCCCAGATAAGACTCTTGACAATTTTTGGTGTAGAAAGAACTCTTAGTGATTTGTATATTTAGTGGCCCATTTTACTTTGCTTTAAGTTTCAGCCAACTGAAAGACAGTTTTTCCGAAATCTTCTTTGCTTAATTAGAGACGGACAAACAGGCATACATACACCCTGACTCTTTGTAATAGGAGCCATGTAAAACATGCTACTGTTCCTGAATTGTACTGATTCTGTTTCTTCAAGTCTTAATCATGCAATCCTCCAAGTTGCCACAGGTGTTTGCAGACCTCCAGGCATGGACTTTTAAAGTATCCCATCCTCCTTACAACAGTAAGTCTAAAAGCTGATTTCAAAAGAGCACTTCCCTGGTATTGATAAACAGTATTGGGAGAAGGAATGCCAAAAATCTAAGTTTCTTATATACAAAAAGTCTACAAGAGCATAAAAGCTGGAGTCATGTTCATGCTTGAGGAATAGCAAGAAGACCACAGTGATTTAACAAGATGACGTTGTGTTAGGGCAAGAGGGAAAAAGTTCAGAGAGGAAGCCATCACAGGAAGCTATTAACAAATTCCATCAAGTAAGGATGGTGGCCTTTGGCAACAGTATATGAAGAAGGTTGCATTATAACTGAGCTGTAGTTCCACAATACTGGGAAAGAAGCTAATGCTACAAGTTACCCTATTCCGAAATACCATCCAGAAGAACAAATGTCCTCAAATGTAGAGTGGACTGTCAGATGCCAGGGTGAAGGCTGGAACTCATTTGAAAATATCAAATAAGGGAAACAACCCATAAAAAGCTGTGGACTCTCCACTGATTTTACTCAAAAGCAAAAGGGTCAACTCTAGGAACGAGTGGAATGAGAAATTCAACAGAAAAGGAAAATTAAAGTTGATTTCTGTTTGTATCTCACAAATTCTTGGACTTTTAATAAACCAGTTATACATAATTCTATGATAATATGAACTTAAACTTAGCCAAGAGGGGAAAATGTATGTGAAAGCAAAATGCAATGCAAGGTGGGCAGAAATCATGATTGATTAATGTTTAGGATCCACAGCCAGTATACCTGTACAAAGTTTATCTAAATCCTGACCTAATCCATAGCTCAATCCCAAAATACTTCATGTAGTACTAAGAATGTTGCTTCATGATTGTAAAAATACTAGTTCCAGGAGAAAAGCCAAATGACATTTAAAGATGCTTGTTTTTAATAATGTTCTTGGTTTGGAAAGGAAATTCAGGCTGAAGAATCTGATTGCAATAAAAATATTAAACACTAATTAAAACTGATTACATTATCCACTAATTATATAGTGCATATACATACTGGAAACCTATGGATAGATAATATGAACATATATATGTGTGTGTTTGTGTATATATATATATATATATAATTTTCCCCCATGGGGAATTACTACTTCAAAAAATTAAATTGAAAAAGTACAGGTTTTTTCCAAGGTAAAGTGAAACCTTTACTTGGATGTGCTTGGATGGATCAGCCTTGACAGCAAGAGGTACATTATAACCTTAAGATTTATCATTGTTACATAGAAGGTACAGGTTAAAGGATGCCACAATCAAAAGTAGATTTGTGTCATTTCTGAAATCAATATATCACTGACACAAAATCATAGTCCGTAACATTACCTTGGGATCATGGTGTTTCACAATGATACACTTGAAAATCTCATTTCAAGAATTGGGAAGAAGCTTGAGTCTGCCATGCTGCTGACTCATATGGCTCATGAGAATCCCTTACAAAGAGCTCTATGGCACCAGAGAACATATTTCCATCCACATTCTGAAATGGGGAAGGGTTCAGAGAGAAGTGTATGTTCAATTTATTTAGAGGAACAGAAAAAAGAAGCATGATGTAAAGGTTATGAGAAATTTTAGAGCAATGAAAAAGGCAGGGTGTTTAAAAAATCAGGAAAATAAATTGTGAATGATTCACCACCCCATTCAAATAATCCTAAACATCTGCCTTAGCATATGTACAAGTGAAAAGGCTGCAGAGTTGGCATCTTCCACAGACACCTTAGTCTCCTGTGTTCATACATGATCTCCATGTTTCCAAGTATTCTATTCTTTAGCCTCTGTGTTGTCTTATAGGTATTTGGTGTGATAACTTTGTGTTTGGATGCAGTTTAAGTGCTAGAGATCCATGAGTTACCCCACAGTTCAAGTAAAGAAAACAAAGGATGAAGAAAAGAGTGGTAAAAGTGAAAATCTTCTAAACAATGATGTTTATGCCCTTCTTTGTCCAACCAATACCAATCTAATCTTCTCTTCTTCCTGCAGTGGACAATATAAACCTCCAATGCATTACATTTAAAGTATCATCCATATTTGTTTATTTGTATATGGCTATTATATAAACTTTTATTATTATTGTTGCTCGGTGAATACATTTTTCTATAAAGATTGTTTTGGTGGATTGGTTAGGAAAGACAATATTTCTCATTAGAATTATGAACTATTCCTTTTATGTAATTGTTTCTCATTAAGGGTCAGAATTTTATGGAGTGAATTATGATTGAAGGATAAACATGTATACTATCAAGTAGTGTTAAGTATTAATTTATTTAAATTATTTGAACTATTGCATTTCATTTCCAGTGGCTATGAGTAAGCAGCTTTCACTCGCTTATTGACTGTGCATGAATTTTTTTTTTTTTTTGGATGCATCTGTGACATATGGAAGTTCCTGGGCCAGGGATCAAATCTGAGCTACAACTGTAACCTATGCTACAAGCCTGGTTTCTTAACCCACTTCACTCTGAAGATCAAACTAGCACTGCCACAGAGACGAGCCAGATAATTATTCCACTGTACCACAGCAGGTACTCCTGTTTTCTTTTTATATCTCTTTTATATAATTTATCCTTTTTCCTGGTAGTAGAGGTTTAGGAAAGAAATATATTTTTTTTCACAACTGGAAAGAAATTCTTGGATGTAAGGAAATCATTCATTCTATATAAGTTGCAAATTTATTTTTCTCAGCTGATTATATTTCCCTTAAATATATTTATTTAGTTTGCCATAATGATATTAAATCTATTTCTTTATGAGTATAATGACACATTTGGAAAATTATTTATAACTCCAAAACTGTAAAAACATTTACATATGTTTTCATTCAATTTGATGTTTTTGCAGTCATTAATGTATTAGGTCTTCCAGTTTTGTAGCCTTGTAATTATCTCAATGCTGGCATTAATCAGCTCACATAGGACAAGTCATTGATAGAATTCACAGAATAGAGGCCCTTCTCGCAGGGACTTGCTCCTCACAGCAAGAAGGAATGGAAAAGTAGGAAAAAAAAAAATATATATATATATTTACCTTTAAAGCCAAAGACAGACTGCTAGTGCAGAATTTCTCTTTGCTAAAATAATGTAGTATACTTACGGTGGTTTTAAAAAAACAAAAACAAAAACATTTTATTCTTTTGGGATTTGTCTTATAGTTTCAGTTTTCAATGACTTTTATGTACTTCAATACCGAAGTAAATTTGTGAAATTAAATTACTGTCTACCTTGGGATCTAAATGTTTCCACTTTTTAGCAGCAGCACTTTGATGTTTATCAAAGCCTTCTAGTTGCAAAACAATGAACAAAAAGCACTGAAATAGCTATCTCCAAATTATTTATACTTAAAAATATTTTTGACATATGGGAAAAATATTTTCCTATCAACACACACATTTCACAAGGGACATTTTCTATGTGTGACAAAGAATTAAATAAGCATGCAGCTCACGTGCACCTAGTTACATAAACTAAAAGAAAAATTTAATGATTTTTCATTCTGAGTCACCCATTTGATCAGAGAACTTCATTACAACATTTAAAACATGACTATCAAAATGTAAGACAATAATTAACCCTATGATTGCAGACAGATACTTATATCCTCAGTACCTCACACAGAATTTGGATTCCATATATAATACATAATCAATGTATTTTACATATTTGTATTTATATATTCAAAATCTATCTATTCTATAACAAAATAAATTTAGCTTAGAGACAAATTATGCTAGTTCTTGGTTTTTAAAATGTATAATCTATAGATAAATATGTATTTGTGATTTTTAAAAACATGGTTTTCCATATATTCTCAGTAGAAGTACTTGCTTTCAGAGCTTGTAAATAGTAATTTTAGCAATAATAGGAACAGTCCGCTGTCAGCTTAAACACAATCACTACTGACAACATAAGAGTATTTTCGGGCAAAACAAAAACTATGTAACTTTATTCATTCCTATAATACTTCTCTCTTCACTATAAATGTGACACCCAGATGAAAAGAGTGAATATTTGGATGAATTGTGTACAATCAGGATCATTCAGCCGATTATTCCAAACACTCAAGTTTTCACATTTTTTAAATATATTTTGAATCCTCTATAAATATAAAGTGTGCCTTCCAATTTTGTATGATGTTATCCAAAGTGCTGTACTCAAAAAAGGGGGAAAAAAGGAAGTTTGACTTTTCCAAGCAAAGCTTGGCTGCTCAAAACTGTGATGAGAAGCTTGGTCATATTCAATCTCATTAATCATTCCAAAGATTAAATATTTTTGCATGGCTTGAAATTGATACATACTTTCTGGTTCAGCAACAGGAACTGAAACTGAAAAGTACTTGGGGCACAGAGTAAGCATAATTTATACAATGAGCTTTTTGGCAATTTCTTCCTTTCTTCCTCCCTCTGGTCTATTTCCTTTCTTTGGCTGTGCAGTTACTAAACTGACATTCCTCAGATTACCTCCCACCAATGGACTCTTCATTTCTCATTTCTTTCTTTCTTCATTTCTCATTTACTGACCTATTTTCCACCCTTTTAACTCCAACCAACAAATGAAAAGCTTTGTGAGCTGGTACTCTCAGCAGCAATGGGCAGCTTTCCACTGGAAATAAGTGAGTGCAATTGTCCCCTAACAGACTCTGTCCTCTTTAGCCCAGAGTAATCGAACCTATTAATTTCTCCTGTTTCTTGGGCCAGAATGCACTTCCAGGGGAAGAATGGTGAGGAGAGGGAGCCACAGACTTCTAGGTAATTCCCTTAAATGGCAGCCAATGGATTGGGTGAAGATAATTTTTTGGAAAGAGTGTGTTTAAAAAGAAATGGGTTCCTTTGAACCTTGAGGTTCTTATCTATGATCTATGCCTATTGGCAGTCCAATCCAACGATACTTTCCTATGAAATATAAAACTCTGGGATTTGTGTCTATTTGATTCTTTCTTATCTGTTCTTACTAGGGAAATTGATGTGCAAATTATGGATTGGATTTGTTTGAGAAGCATGTGTAGATCATTGTTAGAGGGCTCATTTTAAGTTTTTACAATAAAACCAACAAAAAGAGCTCAATCATGGAATGCAAATAGGAATTTCCAGTTACTTCTGTGTACCTCCCTCTGATCATATCCATTTACGTTAAAAAAGTGCTTCATCTGGATCTTTTTATTTGTAAAATATGATATGAAATCAAATTGAGATGCCATTTTTTCATGCTTTAAAAGGTAATGAGAAGCTTTGGGCTACTTTATCATAGAATGCAAAAATTAAATTTTGAGAGTTTTAATATCAGACAGAAATAACTAGATTTAATTTTGGGTACCAACGTTCAAAATCAGACCTATATTTTTGACCTTTTAAGCATTAAAACATATTCATGAATATACATCTGACACTTTAAATGTTATACCATGAGAAATGTTTATAAAATACCATGGAAACGTTCATTTCTGTTCATAAATATATGAGACACTATCTCTGTTAATTGTGTCCTTAAGTACAGGCAAAGCTGTGAATACTAGAGATTAATAGAAACGAGATAGATCAGTTCCCTCATACCTTTGCTGAGTTCCATGACTCAATATGGCTTTATTAACCCATGTAGAAAATTGCATTACGATAGGCCTCATTAAAATCTGGTGATTCACTGAAAATAGGTTTTCTCAGATAGAATTTAAAACCATAACGTTAATAAAAGTGTTCTACAGTTATAGAATTGCCAACTCACAACTCTAGTGAATAAAGGCAGGTGATCTCATTCCAGAAATTATCTTGGAAAATATAGAGTGCAATATAAAAATAACCCATGTTGTTGCTATATTTAATATTATTGGTTTAATATTAGAAATTTATACAAATATGCTCAATTTGCTAAAAAGAATTAAAGGAAAGAAAACGACAGCCCTACTGACAAGTTGGTCCAAATAAGACATTCTCAATGTTTGTGCCCGCGAATTAATGTGAAACAAATGATTTCTTCAGTACCATGGTTTGAGGAGTTGGGTCTCAAAGTCTCATCTGAATAAACAAAATATGTGCCACAATGACAGCTACTTCATTTTATTTTACAGTCTTATGCCTCCTTCTTTTGTTCATTAGAACAGACCAAGTTCTCTACTGATAAATCATTCCACATGTCTTTAAAATCACAAATATGTATTTGTATGTATTCACAGCAAGATTTTCTTCTGCTCTGTGTGTGTTTAGGTGGATCACTCAATTTTTTCTCTGTATTTTTATTATGAATTAAATATTTATACTTACATTTAATGTTTTATTTTTATTTTTCATTGAAGTATAGTTGATTTACACTGTTGTGTTAGTTTCTGCTGTTGAGCAAAGCGCTTCAGTTATACATATATATATATATATATATATATACTTTTTTTATTGTTTTCCATGATGGCATATTATAAGATATTGAATATAATGCCCTGTGCTATACAGTAGGTCCTTGTTTATCAATCATATATATAATAGTTTGTATCTGCTAATCCCAAACTCCCAATCCACCCCTCGCCTACTTCCTTCCCCCTTGGCAATCACAAGTCTGTTATCTATGTCTGTGAGTCTGTTTCTGTTTCATAGCAAGTTAATTTGTGTCACATTTTTATTCCACATTTAAGTGATATTGTATCTTATATTTCTTACTCACCCATGGTCAATATATCTATTGGTATTTAGTTTGACTACCTTTTTTTCACAAGGTACATCATCTAATTTTTGTAAAAAAATTTCATTTAAAGACCAAACTATTTTTCTTGATCCGTATTCCTTCACAAGTAATGTTATATCACTAGTAGTTTTATGGCTATGATCATTACATCCTAATTGATTTTATCCATAGTCTAGTTTTTTCTTAATACAGCCTGACTTCAAGGTTTGTATTTTTAGTTTCTCACTATATTTTGCCACTTTCTGATGCTTATTTATTTACACCTTCTCTTTCCCCTTAACATTCTCTACTTCATACACTTCCTTCCCTGGACAAAGACCCAGGGTACTCTCTATCTGGCTTCTTTCCTATCTTGCAAACCAACCCACCCTAATTAAATCAGACACCATGAAGTGCTACTAATTTTTCCATCCTAAATATCCTTCATATTCCCATTAAAACTGTTCTAATAAAGTTTACCATCACATCTTGCCTGAGTAAAAAATCACCATCTACCATTCTATCCTACTTCACACTAACCTACTCTCCTTACTGGGACCTACATAATCTAGCTTCAGAGAAACTCTGTTGTATTTTTCTGTTGAATTAGAAAGCAGGTTTTCAGTCCCAGAGGCATTGGCAGGCAACAACACTTAACCAAAAATGTTTATACTGTTTTGGTGTATAAATTTTTGGGTTATCCCTTCTAACTGTGGTAAGTGATATGAGATTCACATTCGCAAGTTTAGGACATTCTTGATTCTTAGCTAGACCAGCGCTACTGAAATGTCATTTCATGAAATCTATTATTTTCTACTACGTCTAGTATTGCCTGCCAAATATTTTTCTGGCATTTGGATTAACAGAATTTCTGAGAAAATAATTCTTAACAGATTATTACTTACTATCTCTTAATGTCTATTTCTTCTAACCAAAGTGTAAAGTTTGCTGATAATGGGTCTTTAAAGTTTTGAGGAGTCTTAAGCCAATACTGTATAAGACTGTCATTAATGTTTTTTGGAGAAACTTTGAGAGGAAACAATAGTATTATGATCACAGTTGCTTGACAAGTATCATCCATGAGGAAAAATAAGTAATAATATTGCAATAAAAGTTTATTGTCACTGTCATGTCTATTCTCTTTACCACTCTCTTTATTCTCCAAGGGTGTTGAGTAATTTATTCAATATTTGTAAGGGTCACTCTGCCTTCTTAATACAGAGCTTGGGAAACTTTCTCTGTAAAGAACCAGGAAGTAAATGTTTATGACTTTGCTAGCCATGAAGTCACTATGCTGACTACTCAACTCTGGTAATACTGCAAAAATAGCCAATGACAGTATTTAAGCAAGTGGGTGTGGCTGTGTTCCAATAAAACTTTATTTGCAAAAGCAGTCAGTAATCCAGATTAGCCCACAAGCCACAGTTTGCCAAAACCTGCTCAAAGGAAAAGCAACTATGACTATATTGTCTGTTCTAACAGAGCATTGAGTAGATACGAGTCTAACCCTTATTGCCACAGAGCACTGAATTAGCCTGAGTTAGCAGGGCAGGTAAGAATGAATGTTCATGATTAAAATATGTGTAAAAATCTAACACATTCCCTTATCAAGGTATGATTAATGTTGAAGTTCAGAAGAAGAAATTAAGAAAAAAGCTCAGCTGTAAAACATGGAATGGTCCTTAAAAACTGAGAATTACTAAGGTCATTTCACTTTAGATGTGATATGACAAAAAAGGCTGCCGTTTTTAAATATGCACATGTATATACACTGCACGAGAAAGAGTTAACACGGCAGGTCTGAAGTAGCTACTTTCAACAAAGCCCTTTGTGGGGCTAGCCCCTGGCTGCCAGCTGGGAAGCTGGCTATTTTACCCAATCTGGAGGGCTGAACATTTGCTTTTCTTCTTGAAATCTGACATTTCAGTGTTTGTGTTTGGTTGTTGCTTCGACAAGAGCAGTCCCCAGAAAAACTTTGGGCCAAGTGTTAAGCAGGCTGTCCTTGGCGGCACACAGGTTTTTGCATTTTGCTGCTGGATTAAAGACTACGTGCTGTGTGACCCTTCTCTGTGCATGTAGCAGGAGTGGGGGTGGTTGGGAACAGAGGAAATCTGTGTCTGGATTCCTCCACACTCAGCCTAATCTATCTGTTCCCCTGTTAATAAAATATAGCTGTGAGCACAACTGCTTCTGAGCACTGAGAGTCCTTCCAGCAAATCACTGCATGTGTACAAGTTCTTAGGATCTCTAAAATAGACACACAAATACACACAACTGATACTCTGATTACTTCCAAAACAAGTAGATATATTCTTTCCTGTTCTCTATTTTATTTTCTTTTATTCCTTTTTATTCTAATGGATTTAATTTTAATGCAACACAATGCCACTACATTTAAATTAAAAGCCATTTTCACCTAGCGATTCCTGGATGCTCTTATGTGACACTGTTCTTGGTAGTGTACTGAGTTGTCCTCCTAACCTATCTGCCTTGTGCTGTTCACTATCATTTACAAAAGGCACATAGAATCATTCCTTTTTAAGGATTTTAGTTCTAATCAATGCCAAGAAAAGCATATAGCAGTAGTATATTTAAAATCCATTGCTGCATAACAAATTATCCCAAAATTTTTTGGCTTAAAACAACAAAGTTCTATATTTATTCTATCCTTATGATCTCATAGTTTCTATGGGTGCCTCATGCTCAGAGTTTCTCACTGGTGGCAGTTAAGGTGTTAGCTGTTTCTGAGTACATTCCTAGATCACGCTAGGGAATCTGCTTCCAAGTGCATTCACATGGCTGATGGCCACTCCTCACTTGCTGCTGTCCAGAGTGGCCAGTGCTTCTAGCCACTTTGGCATCTCCACAAGCCAGTTTGTAACATGGCAACTGGCTTCCATGCAGGCAAGAGAGCAAAAGGGGGCAAGAAAAACAGACTCCAAAGTCTTCTTTGTAGGCTAGGAAATGGCATACCAACAGTTCTGTATTGTACTCATTAGAGAAAAATCAACAAATTCAGCCACACTCAAGGAATGGGAATCACAAAAGCGCACGGGTGGCAGGAGGCATGAACTTAGAATCTGTCTACCACAGATGAAGAAAGAAAATAAACTCAAGGAAGCTAAAACAGTATAAAACAGTATGTGGTTTTGAATATACACATTTTTCTTTTGAGGAAGCTAACGCTGCTATTCCTATGCTACAGATAAGAAAACTGAAGATGGATAAAGTTAAACTCATCCGATTAGAACTAGAATTTCAGCCCAGAGAGTCTGATTATGTAGAAAGCATATATTTCTAACTCCATAATGCCCACCTGCATGGATGGAAACATGGAATCAAGCATATATTTCCTGAAACTTAATTAATAAGCATTTAAACAAATAAAAATGAGGGACTGTACCTTTAGTATAAACTGCAGGTAATCAATAAATAATTTTAGATGAATAAATGAATATCGAAGTATAAGTTTTCTAGGAGAGGCCTTAAATTTTATTTTTTTTATTTTTTGAATTTTATAACAATGAGTTTTATTTCAATTATATGTGTACAAAGATTATCACAAGTCGATGTGATACAATTTGTGTCCCAATCCCACAGTGCATCGCACCACCCCCCACAGGCCTTAAATTTTAAAAGTAGGGCATAAATTAGGGCCCTTGCTTTGCATATAAGAATGAGAAAAAGGAAAAAGACAAAAGGAAAACATTGCAATATAAATAAGGAGAGGAAAGAATGAAAGAAAAAAAAAGGATGAAAGAAAGGGGAGAGAAAAACGAAAGTTTAGGGAATTTTAGCTTTAATATGATTTTGCAGTTAAGGAATCAGTGTGGAATTTGATACCAGTTGTATGTCACATATTGTATATAGCTAAAATACAGTACAATGAAACACTTGGAAATTTAAGAAGTAAATTGATATCATAAAGAACAAAGTTTGTAACATAAGACATGGCATAATTGTACATAATCCAAGAAAACAAGATTTGTAAACACAAATTAATCATGTTTAGAGATTAAAAATGTAACAGAATGTGTAATAAAACTTATTATCAGCATACAAATGTTAATATGAATATTTCTTTTTACTTAAAAGAGATAAATTTATAGTTATTTCACTATAGTCTGCAGGGTTCTGGAACAAAGCAACTTATTGTATTTAATATATTTCTCATAAAAGTGTCTCAGAAGTATTAATTTCACGCTTGACAAAACTTTTCATAGGCTTTGTGATTTTATATCTCTGATTTACATCAGGCTAGTTTTGCTGGATGATAAACTCTCAAATTGCAGAAATTTTAAAACTGAAAGATTTCTTTTTTAAATATAACAGGAAGTTTAGTTGAATCAATACAAAAAAATGAAACTTTGAGTTCATTTTATAAATGATAAAGTAACTATAACAGTTATATATTTAACTATAAGAATAAAATATAAATATTAAATAATTTTTAAATTTACTTTTTTCCTTCTTAGTGCACTTATTTAAAATAGAGTAAAATGTCAGACAGTAAAATAAGCAAGAATTTAGGATTCCTTACTCTTTCCTATCAGATAGAGATATAAAATGACATTAAATATTTTTAATGGGTATAATAGCAGTTCCTGAACTTTTAACAAACACAAATCATACACAGATAAAAGCCTGTTATATTATTTTTTTTATTTTTTAATTTTTTCACCATGCCTAGAGTATGCAATATGTTCCCGGGCTAGGAACTAAACCCACGTCACAGCAGCCACCTGAGCCACAGCAGTGACAACATCAGATCCTTAACCCTTTAAGCCACCAGGAACTCTCCAAAGCCTGTTTTAAAGCCAAGTGGTAACATAGCTCATAAAAGAGCTACTACTTCCAATAGAATATTGCCAATGATATTAAAACTGCTGTGAAGTGACTAGTCAGTTCATTGCAAAAGAGAAACAAATTGTGTTCTGTTGGGTAGGTGGCTTGTAGGAAAGGATCATTTTCCATTAAAAAGAAAGGATGGGGGACGAAAAACCTAAGTTGAGGGTGGGGAGTGATAACAATTAACAAAACAAACAACAGAATCATTGATGGGTTAAAGATGAATTAGAGCCAGAATGGCCATCATCAAAAAGTCTACAAACAGTAAGTGCTGAGAGGGTGTGGAGAAAAAGGAATCCTATTACACTGTTGGAGGGAATGTAAATTGGTACAGCCACTGTGGAAAACAGTATGGAGATTCCTTAGAAAACTAAAAATAGAATTACCAGCAATCCCACTCCTCAGCATCTATCCAGAGAAAACCATGACTCGAAAAGACACATGTACTCCAATGTTCATTGCAGCACTCTATACGATAGCCAAGTCATGGAAACAATCTAAAGCCCATTGACAGAGGAGTGGATAGGGAAGATGTGGTACATATACATAATGGGATATTACTCAGCCATTAAAAGGAACAAAATTACAGCATTTATAGCAACATGGATGGACTTAGAAATTATCATGCGAAGTGAAGTCAGTCAGACAATGGGACACCAACATCAAATGCTACCACTTACATGTGGAATCTAAAAAAATGACACAATGAACTTCTTTGCAGAACAGATACTGACTCACAGACTTTGGAAAACTTAGGATTTCCAAATGAGACAAGTTGGGGG
Organism: Catagonus wagneri; assembly: GCA_004024745.2. Classification (NCBI taxonomy): domain Eukaryota; kingdom Metazoa; phylum Chordata; class Mammalia; order Artiodactyla; family Tayassuidae; genus Catagonus; species Catagonus wagneri. The sequence continues at coordinate 565,766 of PVHT020000009.1, forward strand.
GTAGGGAGATGCACTGAGGGTTTGGGATGGAAATGCTATAAAATTTGGTTGTGATGATTTTTGTACACCTATAATTGTAATAAAATTCATTAAGTAATTTAAAAAAATAAAAAAGATGAATTAGATATTCTTATCACCTGAGAAGGAAGCCAATACAAATCATTAGTTCTTACAGTTCTCCAAGGGTACCCTACTTGCTAGACTTTAAAGGGATTAGTCCAAAGACTACTCATTAAAAAACAAAACAGAGTATTTACAAATTAGAATGGTAACCTAGCAAAGAGACCTGTGCAACTTCCATCTTACCAAAGCTTTTTCAGTGACCTAATTACCATACCTAATACCAGGATAGTTGATAGTGACACCCAGTAGGTATTTGTTGAATGAAGGAATCCAATACATCAACTCTTTATAGAATTGATCTTATGAAGTCTTCTCATTACATCCAAAGATAGTACTCACTACTATCAGATTACCCATCACTAAGAATTTTAAGAATTTTAAATTATTAAATTATAAATGTCCTTGTTACATAAATTGAGATTGGTCTTTAAAGAAAATCCAGCCATTTTTTTTATGTTACTCCTTAGAGATATGTGGAATTAATCCCTCTTCTGCCTGGCAATCTTTCAAATATTTGAAGAAAGCTAACTTAAGAAAACATTACAGAGATGTTAATTTATGATTTGTCTGCACTGTTATCTCTAACCTCTTTCACCCCACATACTGTTTCACAATATTAGCCATATACTTCTGGATAAAGAAGTTTGCAAGGCCAAAGCAAATTTACCTGAACATATTTTCTCTTGTCTTCTAAATTAATTGAACCATTATGTAAAGTGTCAGCAACCATTTCCTAGCGCCTCAGGATGAACATTGCGGCAATGGGTGAGAAGTGAATTAGAGCTCCAATATGTCCTGCTAAGCATGGGGAAATCAGTCACTTGCCTTAGGGATCAGGTCAGCTTCTCCTGAGAGAACATCTATGATGAACTGAATGCAAGGGACCCCACTCTTCAACAGATATCATGTAAGTGTTCCAGATTCTTATGTAGCCCTATGGGGGAAAGAGCCCCAGTTATGTACCAAGATTAATTTCCCTTTAATCCTCTGGGATGGTGGCTACACACCCAAATTAATTTTAGTCAAGAAATCCAAAGAAATGTGATTTTCCTTGCACACTTTATTTCGAAATGATATATGTCAATGACATAGCAATTGCATCTTCCTTAAAACTTGTTTGAACTCTAAGTCTAAGCTTTATGTGACTCCGCTCCTTGCCTGCTAGTGTGCAGAGCAATACGGGAGAGTAAAGAGCAGAAGGTACAATGCCAGGGAAAATATAGCTTGTAAGCCTATAACCCAAGAAGAGAATGTCTTACCTGAGTCTAAGCTTTTCCAAATGTAAAACAGAATAATGCTATTAGGCACTATTGGCAGCACAATCATGGGATACCTACCACCAAAGAACAGGGATATAAAGCAAATAAAAATATGGCTCAAGAGGTTAATCTACATTTAGTGCTTTAGAGCAGAACCATGCAAAATGCTTTTAATATGACCAAACATTTCACAAGCTGGCAGGACTAGATGTAACCTATTTCATCAGTTCTAGGGTACTCCATTTTGTTCACCTTGTAACATTTCTAAAATAGAGATGCATCTTGTAATTAATGATGTGTCAGAGTTAATCAAGGACATTCCTTTAATTTTAATCATATAAACAATGGTAATGCTCATATAAGCTCCTTTCAGAGGTGAGTATGTCTAGAATCAGGCTTTCATTTACGTGGTTTTACATCAGATCTAGATATCAAGGTAATTAGACGCATCAAACTGCCTTCTGATTACAACTGGCCTATCATGTTGACAGTGGCAAAGTCTGTTGACCAAAAAAAATAGAAAATGCCCGGGGCCTTATCAGTTTTGAAGTCCCCCCCATCTCCCCTACCTGACAGCTATTGACCTGCCAAATTGAGTAAAACTTGGTTTTGTGATCTTAGTGAACTTGAGTTAACACTGAGAAATGTGTCCATTTAAGTTGTGCTGATCTAATCCAGTCCCTGGTCCACTGTGCAGTCAGAACACAGATGCAGGATCATCAGTGTAATAGTACCAGAGAGGCCCATTGGGTGAGAAGCAGATAACTTGTCCTGATGTTATGCCTACATATTTCATCATCATCAACTACCTCACATTCTTCTTTTTTTTTTTTTTGTTTCTTTGAGATAACAAGACATAACTAAAGGACATAACTTTAGTAAAGCAGTTATGAAATGTTAGGGACCTAAGAGGCCTGAATATATAATAAATAAAATTATTTTTATTTCTCTGGTTGTCATTCTCTAAATTTGTTCTAATTTCACCAAGCCCCTCAAAGTATTGTACCCAGAACTGTTAAGGTTCCTGCATAGCCAGTCACCTCTTCAATCTGGTTACTATATTTCTGTTCATGAAATGTAAGAACTCATTAGCTTTCTTGTAGCTATATCACACTATTGATTGGTATTGATATCCTGTCAAGTAAAACCTGCAATCTCTCTTATACATGCTATTGCTAAGTGATCCTATCCTTTGAATGGCTGGCTTTTTGAATCTGAGGACAGGACCTTATATTTTTCCCTTTAAAATGCTTATTAGTTTTGGACCTTTACTATTTGTTGTCCAAACACTGTGGACTCTTTCCTCTGTAATACAAAATATGTACCAAGTCTCCCTGACTTTTTGTCATACACAAATCTAGTGGCTATAACTACTTTATAGTTTTCGAGTTACAATGTGAATAGGTTATAACTACTGAAATAAACAGAACTTAATTTAGATACTAAAGGGATATGCTGGAATCCTCTCTTTAGGTTGACAACATTTTATACTGTCCTTCACCTAGTAATTAATCTATATCTTTTATCACAAGTTCACACTGATGTGTCAGTCACTAGTGTCTTATGAGTAGTGCTTTGATCAAAATCAGTCTACTGCTTTTCTTTGATCTATTCCTCTAACGCTGTTTAAAAAAGAGGGTAAACTGTGACATAGTCTTAAAAATGTTTGCTGCAGCCTAAATATAGAAAAATGGAACGCATTATGTGCAGTCACCCTCTAACTGCTTTTCTTGGACATTTCTAATCTCCATTTGTGGAATTATCAAAAGGATGCTTAAAGATAACAGAAATATCTTAAATTAATAAATAAATTACCTCTGCATTTTTACTGACTAATCTCTAACAGGAAATTATATACATTAATTATAAAGTACTTCTGAATATTCATTTAATTAATATTTATTGAATGTTTTCTTTTTTTAGTGCTGCATATGGAGGTTCCCAGGCTAGGGGTCAGATCAGAGCTGCAGCTGCCAGCCTATGCCACAGTCACAGCAATGCCAGATTCTAGCCATATCTGTAACCTACACCACAGCTCATGGCAATGCTGGATCCTTAACCAACTGAGTGAAGCCAGGGATTGAACCCACATGCTCATGGATACTAGTTGGGTTTGTTACCACTGAGCCACAATGGGAACTCCTTATTGAACACCTTGAATGCATATTTTTTGCTAAGATACATACGCACACCTTTAAAGTACTAGAATGTATAGACATTCACAAAATACAAAACATGTATACATTGATACGAAAAATTTCTGCTCTCAATGCCTAGAAATTTAATTAAAGAAACTGTACACATTAGAAGACCATTTAGTAATATATAAATATTTATTATAGGAATATTAATATAATTAAGTTTTGATTCATAATTACATTTTAATGGATTTTATTGTCAGACACATAAATGTGTTAGAAGAGGGATCTAGGGAAATGGTCTGTAATCACAGAGAAGGCAGTAGCTAATTCAGTTGGAAGAATCAAGGATTCAGAGCTTGTATTTACGCTTGGAGAACTGCTTGTAATTATTATTGTAAACACAATCTCAATTTTTGACTTGTATCTTTTATTGTTCTGTTACTGATATTGGAAAACTATCACAGCATCAACAATAAAAACAAACACATTATTGGTAAAACTCACTGGAATATTTTTTTCCTTTTTTACCGCCGAACCTGCAGTGTATGGGAGTTCCTGGGCCAGGGGTTGAATTGGACCTGCAGCTGCAGCCTACGCCACAGACACAGCAACACTGGATCTAAGCCAAATATGCGACCTATGCCACAGCTTGTGTCAGCACTGGATATTTAACCTACTGAGAGAGGTCACACTTCTTACACACCATAAAAGAACCACATCTGTCTCCTTTCTCTGCTCTCTCGAGCCAGGTTTTGGATGCTCTTGGGAGACTCCTTGTTCTCTCCAGAAAGCCTTTTAATGTGAGTGATAAATTCTAGCTCCCTTGAGATGGTGTGTGGTACCATTGTTCTTTACATTCAAATCAAATTTGGGATGGGAGTCTACACAACAGCACCATATTTATTTGGCAAAATAGTATTGATGAGATGTAAATCTTGCTATGACTTTTGGGAGTTATACAAGTTACTATTGCTCTTCACGTTTTGGGATTTTTTTTAACAGAAAATATATTTGATCGATTGTTTAAAATTTTGTTTAAATAAAACTGAAAGAATTGCTTGCATATTCTTAGCAATGAAGAAATTTATTCAAGCATAGGAAAGTTAAAGGGTACATTTCTATATTTTGAAGTTTATATGACTTTCTTTAAATCCTTCCTACTTCAGAAAGATTGATCTTCATTCTTGTTATTCAGGTGACATTAAATGGGAAACAAAACAACTATGGTAGAGACTGAGAAATGCTATAAATGCTACATTTGAATTTGGACACATTTTTCCCCTGTGCAAAATAATTTTTGCTTATAGATATTAATAATGCTGCAAAGTTTGTTCTTCTGTTGAACAGAAAAGAATTAAATCTGTGTTGGGGGGGGAGAAAAAAGAGAAACGGACAGAAAAATCCAATTTGTAGAGCAGGCGGACAGACAGATTAGAACCTTAGGCTGGATTTGATGTTACAGTCTTGGGATAGAATTTCTTCTCTGTGACACCCATTTTTTTTAAAGACCTTCAAATGATCAGATGAAAGCCACACGATTATCAAGGGTAATCTCCTTAACTTAGACTCAACTGATTATAGATGTTAACTACATTTACAAAATACCTTCATAGAAACAAGTAGATTAATGATTGATTAAAAAATTGTGTCTTATTGCCTAACCAAATTGACACATGAAAACAACTGCCACAAATATAATAAGATTCAGTACGACATAATTGTAAAATTGCACATACGCTATTGTATAAGCCACTGAAATTTAACTTGTGGCAAAGCAAGTGTGGTTCCTTTCTATCTTGTTCTTTTTCTTTTTTAGTAATACAAATGTCAAAATGCTGCCTAGAAGCAGTTAAAGCTATCAAGTATGGGCAATAATATGAAGCAGTAGGAGAGCTGTACACTGCTGGTACGGATGTAAAACGCTGTAACAACTGGGAATATAATTCAGTATTATCTGACATTTTAAAAATGTGCAAATCCATGATGTAACAATTTCTGCTCCTAGAGAAGCTTGCATATACACACTGTTTCATATCACTATGTTAAGAGAACAAAAAGAAATACATCAAATACAAATTGACAGAACAGCAGATAAATAAGGAAATATTTGTATAATGAGGCACTGCACACTACGAAATTGAATGTGCTACAGAGTTCTGCTTCAATGTGATTGACCTCACAGTCAGATTATTTGCAGAATCAATTTATGCAAAAATTTATTCAAAGTTGCATAATATAATTTAAGAATGAGATAAACACCAAAGGAGATTATTTAAAAATAAGAATAGCAGCTACATCTAAAGGAGAGACCTTAGAATTCAATTCACAAATGGCATGACAAAAGTTTAAAAGGTACTGTCAATTTTCTAGTTTTATTTACTTATTCATTTTGGCTGCACCCCCTGCATATGGAAGTTTCTGGGACAGGGGTCCCATCCTAGCCAAAGCAGCAACCCATGCACAAACATGGCAAAGATGGATCCTTAACCACAGAGTGAACCCTCAGTTTTCTATCTTTAGCATGTGGTTTTGGTATATGGTTTGTTAATTTGTGAACACTGTATACACACTATATGTTATTACACTCTTTTTGGTAATTATGCTTATTTTAATAAAATTTGTTTAAGGTATTTAAAACACTGAGGTCAGTCATGAGTTAAACACACAGAAGTATAATTCCAATTCCAACTCTACTAAATATTGATAATGTATTAAATATGATTATGTACATAGGGCAAATAATATGAAGACATTATATCAGAATTTAAGAGTGATTAATTTTGGAGTTGCCAGTGTGATGCAGCAGAAATGAATCCTACTAGTACCCATCAGGATGCGGGTTCAATCCCTGGCCTCACTCAGTGAGTTAAAAGATCTGGCATTGCCATGAGCTATGGTGTAGATAGAAGACATGACTGGGATCCAGCATTGCTGTGGATGTGATGTAGGCCAACAGTTGTAGCTCCAATTCGACGCCTAGCCTGGGAAACTCCATATGCCGTGGGTTCAGCCTTAAAAAACAAACACCAATAAAAAAACAAAATAAACAAACAAAAAAGAGTGATTAATTTTGGGTGATGTGATAATAGGTGGCATTTATATGGTTTTATTTTCTGAAATTTTAGACATTCCTCTGACTACATGCCTGCACATATGAACATTTAGACTATTAACCCATATATCACATCCAGTTAAATGTCTTCAGTATAATAAATGATAACAGAGGGCCTTTCCTCCTTGATACAGGTATTTAAACCATAATAAGATGAAAAAAACCTGTTTCAGTGTGGATATATAACACAATTCCAAAAAACTGAATTAGGTTAAAGACCTCATAAAACTGTTTAGTATAATCTACATTATCTACACAAAGAACTCACTTGAATGCTATAAGGATTATATTCATGCTATCTACTCCATGTAGTTTCTCTATTCAATACTGAACAGTCTGGTAAACACAATGAAGTCATTTAAAGCAGAAGTAAAGGAAACTAGAGATTAAACTGTCTGCTTTACAAACTACCTCACTACATACCATAATGGATTCAAATCATGCTTGATGAACAAGAAAGGTGAATGATATCATTATGGTCTCCTCCCCGCCATCCCCGAAGAGGTTTTAAAGGGCTCACTTTGGTGAACGTTAAAAAAACAAAAAGGATTTAAACGAGATTTTAATGGACTTACTTTTAAAGCAAGACACTTGTGTTAGTATATATGTATTTTATTATTACACATAAATGGAACTAGGAATAAAGAGAATAGCCTTGTTATAAATATCATCAACCAAATCTTCACAAAATATTTAATGCCTGGGTGAGGCACATAGGCAATGAATTAGTTTTGCCCATATTTTGAAGTAGTTGCACTGAGAAATATACCAAATAAGACAAAATAACATAGCACAAATTCTTCAGTCCATCTGATGGCAAGGAAATTGTGCCAAAAAAAAAAAAAAATCTGAGAACCCTACAGCTACATTGTCTGATTTCTGAGAATGAAGTAACTTCAATTTGAAATATCTTTTAAATATATTTAGGAAATTTTAACACCTTTTTAAGGCATACCAGTTGCCAATTACTTTTTTTCAGGAGGTTCTTACAACTTTATCTTTTTTCTATTACAAGAATCAGTTTTATGATCCCAGATGCAGTGTATTTTATGATCCCAGATGCAGTGTATTTTTGACTTCTGAATATAATTCTGTGCTTATTCTCTGTCAAGCCTAACCATGTGATACAATGTAAAAATTTTAAATAAGAGGATCCTTTAAAGTACATGTTCTAGAAAGAAATATATGTATACAAGATGCACATCCTTTGAATAAAATAGTATTAAATAAATGTGCATATATATTTTTGAAATGCATATACATATTCATGAATTCTGTGCTCATCCTAAATAAAACATTAATCATAGTAGGATATAGGCAGGCTGGGGTAGATAAAAATAACTAATATTGAAAAGAAAAAGAAACTTTAAAAAAAATGATTCATTCACATAGCAAAATTTAGAATCTATAGCTCTAATTTGATCCAACGAAAATGTTACAGGGAGGCACTTGCTTAATTGCAGAAGGTAAATCTTGTTGTGTGAGGAGGATTGAGTCTGACATTTAAGAAAATATAACTTAGTTTAACAGCCAAAAAAATATAGTTTCAGAAGTTTTAATTACTTAGTGTCTTTTAGCAGATTAGTGGCAGAAAACATTTCTATAAAATTACCAATTAAATATGTATTACTTAAAACAGTAAGAAATTAAAATATGTGAAAGTTTATTAAAGTAAATATGGCAATTCAAGAAAACACAGAATCATTCTCTTACCATAAATTTTGCACTGTAACATTGTTCTGGTATTATAAAACTCATTTACTTTGAAAAAATTTGAATTAACACCAGTATTACTTATAATGGATATTTCAAAGCACTATCTATATTATGCTCATGTATCTTTAGTTAAACAAAGCCAGGATGATTCAAATGAGGTTTATACTTTCCAAATTATGACCTTTCATTTACTCGGTAACAACAGTAGAGCAACAAAGTGTTGAAACCGAAAGGGACATAATCGCTTTCAGGACAAGGTCTGGATTTTTGTGATGAGAAATACCTCTGATCATCTTTTAACCATCTTTTACTCAGCAAAGATTTATTAAGTACGCCCAAAAGTCATCAAACTGTGCTAATTCCTGAGTATGTATAAACAAATTAGACATGGTCCTAGATATCAGGAAACTTCGAGACTAAGGTGAAGATAAAATGGATAAATTTGTCAGCGTTGCACTGGTTATTATTATGACTGTTCATTATGTATTTATCCCATCTTCTTTTTTAAAAAACTCATATTCCAAGGGATATTTTTATTCCCGCAATGAACACCAAAGCAAAAATGAAAGTTCAAACACCCTTTCCACTTAAATGAGAGATGGAATCATTCTTACACAGAAGCATTTTACCTTCTGGAACCTAGAGAAGGTGTATGAGGTCAATTAGAAACAGAAGCGGCAGGTTTATTTGGAGAGTGATAAAGTACCAAAACTGGAAGAGAAGAAGAGATTCTTTGGATATACAGGATAGAAGAGCAGAGCGGAATGGCCTTGAGATTTCACAGCAGTCAATCTGCCATTCACTGCTCCGGTCACTTGTAACTCTCAATAAATCTATGCCATGGGTCACAGGTACCCTCTCTGGGTATTGGGAGCAGAAAGAGACAACATAGTATTGTTGTTGGAGGAGGAGAATCTTAGTGGAGGAGTTTCATTTCGAGCTAGGAGACTGATAACTGCACCACTATTGTTACCATGGTGTATTGCAATTATTTGCTCAGTAATAAAACAGATGCGTGAGCAAAAAGCTCCACTGAAACAAAGATGGAAATGATTACTCTTGCCTGATAGATAGGGATGGAGAATGTCAGGTGTGACCTTTGAAAAAAAGGAAACACATAATTCTCTTATGGCCCAAAGGGTAGGAATCCAGCATTGTCACTGCAGCAGCTTGGGCCACTACCGTGGCTCTGACCCAGGAACTTCCAAATGCTGCAGGCATGGCAAAAAAAAAAAAAAAGACACGTTTTCACTGTTTTTATGTAAATTGTTTGAGGAATGTTTACTTTGAAGGGAACTATTTTACCAATATGGGTATTGAGTTAGCATGTTAGGAGTGCATGATCCCAGGGCCAGCAGAAGCAGGACTGTCACAGGTTGAGAGCTATGAGAAGAGAGAGAAGTTAAGAAAACCCCAAAGAGAGATTATGTAGTGGCCACTAGGATTAGAGCTGTGACTTTTACAGGAGTAATCACAGAAAGGAAAACTCCTGACCTCTTGTCAGGACCCCTCCAGGCCACACTCAATGAAAAGATAAGAGACCAGAGAAGACAACTGGAGTGATTCATAGAAGTCAGCCTTCTGGAATGAAAAGGCACGTCAGAGAAAAGTACAAAGAGGCATTTAAAAAGCAAACAGAAATTATCCATTCCAACCCACTATTTTTACTTGGGTGGATTTTGAAGGAACTATTTCTCAGGGGAACTCAGGTTCTCCCAGGGTAAGAAAGGATTTAATTTCCTATGGAATGGGATCTATACTTTCATGAAAGAATGAAAACATGGCATTTCCTGTAAATTACACATTTGTTAGGTGCTATTAGAAAGTGGTGTAGGGATTGGATGGAAACCTTATTTTTGTGAAGAGGAGGGCATAACACTTGGCCGTTGAGCCTGGTTCTGCATGTGCATGTACTAATACCTCTGCTCTCGCACACGCTGCACTGTCCTACTGGCTACCACTCATAACAATGAAATTCAAAGGCAGGATTATTAAGAGATCTGAAACGGGACGGCAGAGCATGAAACCAAGTGTAGGGCCCCTGTTGAAGGGAAATCCTCTGTAGTTACACAGATGAAATACCCTGAAGCTTGACAGGCCAGTAGGTAATAGTGTTTGATTTAGGTAAGGAACGTAGTGAGGTGCACAGTGAGTTTCTGCAATCCAACTAAAGCCTCATGTTTGGGAGTGTGGAGATAGTCCAGTAAAGAGGATTCAAAGAACTAGAAGTCTTAAAGTCAAAGAACAGACTCAGAGAGATTTGGGGAGAAAAAAATATAATTGGAATAGAGTTTATAGCCAAATAGTAGAATTTAGATATCACTTTTTCAAAGAGAATGTAGTGGTAACTTAAGTCAAAAACAATTTGTAACTAGCAGGAGTTGAATGAAATAGAGCAAGGATAAGAGCTGACAGTCAATGAGTGAGTGTGGCTGAGGAGGATGAAAAACCATGAGGGGAAAGTGAAGAAATGATCATTGTGACCGAGGAGAAGTAGGGAAGGAGTTACCATCACAAAGTTGCTGACCCCATGTAGTTGGGAATTTCCTTGGGTGCACTGAGGAAGACAATGACTCAGGAGACATGTTTCTTTATGAATTCAGAAGGAACACTCTTGGTGACCTCCTCTATGAAGAGTGCAGGACCCAGGACATCCTTTTAAGCCACAGAATATGACAAAGGCAATGGGATGTCATTTCTGTCCTAATGTTACATACACCATCTTTCTAAGGAGATTTGCTCTCCTTTGCTGGCTTTTGGGAACCAAAAAGCCATACTGGAATGACTGGGCAAGGACCTGAGAGCTAACTATGGTCAACAGCTCAACCACAAGAAACTGAAGCCCTGGAGTTCCTGTCGTGGCACAGCAGTTAACGAATCTGACTAGGAACCATGAGATTGAGGGTTCAGTCCCTGGCCTTGCTCAGAGGGTTAAGGATCCAGCATTGCTGTGAGCTGTGGTGTAGGTGGCAGATGCGGCTTGGACCCTGTGTTGCTGTGGCTGCGGCGTAGGCCAGCAGCTACAGCTCCAGATTGACCCCTAGCCTGGGAACCTCCACATGCCACGGGCATGGCCATAAAAATGACAAAAGACAAAAAAAAGAAAAAAGAAACTGAAGCCCTAGCTTGAAGATCCTTCAAAAAGATGAATGCTGATAACAATCATGTGAGCTTAGAATTTGATCCTTTCTAAGTTCAGCCTCAGATGAGACTGAAGCCCCAACCAATATCTGGATGGACGTTTTATTAGACCCTAGAATAGAGTACACTGCTAAGCCTAGCTCCTGGCCCCACAGAAACTGTGGGACAGTGCATCTTGTTTTGAGCCTTTAAATCTGCGGTAATAGCATTAAGGAGAAATAGACAATGGCAATTACAATAGCAGTGTCAGAATCTCGTTCTCCTACATATATATATATATATATATATATATATGTTTGGGCGTGTATAATATTCATAAATATATAATTACAATAATGAAAAACTGTTTACAGAGATACTAAGTAATGCTTGAGTATTTATTTTGTTTTCTTTTTCAGTCTCACCATGGCATATGTAAGTCCCCAGGTCAGGGATTGAATCCAAGCCACAGCTGGTACCTATACCGAAGCTGGAGTAACTATCGATCCTTAACGCATTGTGCCCAGCCAGGGATGGAACCCATGCCGCCACAGAGACAATGCCTCATCCTTAACCCTCTGCAGCACAGTGCAACTCCCTGAGTATCTGCTGATTTGGCCATGAAAAATATCGTATTTTTGAGAATGAATGATGATATTTTATTCCCTTGTATAATCTAAGTACATTAAATAGTATAAATGCTTGGCCCACAGTGAGTACCAGATGGTCATCTGCCCAGAGGTCACCTTATCAGTCAAGTTGGAATGCCAAAAATAAGCGTATATTTTGGTTACACATTAAAATGCCCAGCCTACGTCATCCAGACAATTTATATCTTAAATTTTTTAAATAACTACCTATTAAATAGACAAATGGTACTAAGAATTCAGTGCTTGCTACTTTAATCACCTAGGGATAAAGAAAAGAAAATTACAAAAATATCTCTGCTTTGAAATTTATAGGGTAATCCATAAATACCACTGTGCCTTTATTAATTAATTGATCCTTTATTTAGCAAATAATTCCCTATCTCAATAGCTATAAACTCAAGCCATTCTTAAAGAATGACTTAAGGGACATACAAGCCACAAAATGGAAAAAAGTTCTAAAGTTCATTTAGTTTTATTCATAGCCAAGCATAATTTTGTTGGCAAATTTTTGAGTTATTATTGTGGTTATTGCTGTATTTTAGGGCCAAAAGCTCTACCCAGATTTTTTTCACCTGGTATAACTATAGAGATGGAATGTTTAATTTTTTATGTCTTAGTTAAAAACCCACTGCTCACAGTGACAATTTAAATATATAAATACATTTTATGTATATGAAAGTGGTATTGATATAAAAGGCAGTTTTTGTCTTAAGTAATATAAAATACTCCTACAAATTATCCATGATTTTCTTCCAGAAAATTTTAGGAAAGAAAAAAAGCATAAAGAAATAAAATATTAGAAATGTCAAGCATGTCAGAAGATATTAACTGCACACCTAGTGTTTCTGGCATAGCGAAGAGGGTCTGACTTTTCTTAGAGAGGAGAAAAAGAAAGCCAGGTAGAGAAGGGTTGGCATGAGGTCCTGAAATAAGTTGATAATAATCACTTCTGCAATTTCTGCTTCATCCAGGAAGGACTAACACATAAGTCTTTACAAGGGAAAGCTGGTTGCATAGTTGGCAACCTCTTAATAAACGGTGAAATGTGAGAGAAATTAGTAATATGGAAATTAAATAGATTATTATTCCTCTTGCCACTCTCCTATATCTGAGTGTCAAATTATCTGAAAGATTTCAGCATGGAAACTAGAGATGCAACAGTCAACATGACTGATGGGATATTTCCCTTTATGTAAATTATAATACAGAGAGCAGATAAAAATTGCAACAAGTAATCACAAGTAAGAATGATGAAAACAATATGTCCCTACTATTCAGCATGGGGAACTATAACCAATATCCTGTGATAAATAATTGTGGAAAATAATATGAAAACGAATATATATATATATATATATATATACACACACACACACACATATGTATGTGTGTGTGTGTGTGTGTGTGTGTATATAGATATATATATATATATATATATAAACTGAATCACTTTGCTGTACTGCAAAAATTTACACAACACTGTGAATTAACTATACTTCCAAAAAAAAAGAATGATGAAGATTAATAAGCTGGAAAATAGGGACACCTATAAATACAGAATACATGGAGACATCCTACTGCAGAAAGAACTTCTGAGAGGAAACCCTGAGAAACCCATACCATCCAAGAGCAAAAAGACGTTAGGTAGATATGGTGTAAGGGAAGAAACAGGTTTGGAAAAAGAAAATAGATATCGTGATTATGGAAGAGGTTAAAGTACTTGAAAAAAAAGTCCTATATGGCCAGGGCTTACAACAGGAAGGAGAATGTCAATGTTATTATTATGAATTCAATTGTTTCAATCTGATTTTGCTAGCAATCTTTCTTGCGGAATGAAACCATCTTCATCTTCAACGCTACGCTTCCACAGGTCTACTTCATTCTCCTCCCTTGCTAACAAACTTGCAAGCTACTTTTTTATTCAAAAATTATTTAGAGTTGGGAAACTTGAATGAAATTGAATTTTACTATTTGTGATGGGTGGTTCTATTATTTTCCCCAATTAATAGAAGAAGTATTCAAGGCTTAGGGAAGTTAATCAGCTCCTCCAAGCAGCTTCTAGGTTTTCCTTTTCCTGGGCTGCAGAATTCCCTTTTGAAATCTTTGTAAGAGCTAAATTTCTTAAGTGCAGAGAGCTGGCCAAGTCAGTGAGGCTAAAAATGCAAATGGGAATATTTTAGCTAATAGCCCAAGAAAGATTAATTTGTCACTTTTGACATGAACCAGAGAGCAAAGCATCTACTTTTTTTGGACGATTAAGCCAATATACCTACTATAGAGTAAAACCATTTACTTGTTTCCATGAAAAATAGGTAAATTAACATACTATTTTTTTTTTGTATATTTTAAACATTGATTAGGTCTGGCCCAGAACAAACTGACACAATTGTAGCTAGTACAGAGCCTTCCTTAGCCAGAGCCCCTGAAGGGACTCGTGTGATCCCATCCCCACCTGCACTTGGACTCAATGGGAGATAAACTTCCATCTTGTCAATTCACTGTTATCTGGGTGTAGGGGGATGTTTTTCTCCAACTGCAAACTAATATAAAAGTCAGGCATATCTCCAAGTATAAATAAGAAAGAAACAGATATGATTTTTTTTTAATTGTATGCCTGCACCCACAGCAAATGGAAGTTCCAGGACCAGGGATTGAATCTGAGCTACAGCTGTGACCTATGCCACAACTGTGGCAATGTGGGATCCTTTAACTCACTAACCCCAGCTGGGATCGAACGCATACCTCCACAGTGACCCAAGGTGCTACAGTCAGATTTTTAATCCACTATGCCACAGCAGGACTTCTACACATATGATTAATCATTCTTCTGAGGAGAACTTTTTCATAACTGATTGTAATAATTTACTTTCTTCTGTCTGTTCCATATTCCAACTTGGAATAACAGTTGTCTTTCCAAACTAGACTTATCTTACTCACATCTACATTCATCTTCCCCTTCTTCCCAATAGCCTCTCCCTAGGGTGGGCTCTGCACAAAGAAAATGCTACTACTGGTTATAGTATTTCTGCTCAGGTTTCTAGATTTATTTTACTCACATTAGAAACTTACCATTATTAGACATGATAAGCCTTCTTATTTGCTACTTATAATCTTTGAAAATAAAATTACATAATGAAGTTTGAAAGACCGTATGTTTTCTTCATCTCATCTATATTCCAAAACTGAACATTTCAATAATTTGACAAGATACTATTAAACTCCTGGAAGAAAACATTGGTAAAACATTCTCTGACATCAGCCTTACAAATTTTTCCTCAGGTCAGTCTCCCAAAGCAATAGAAATAAAAGCAAAGATAAACCAATGGGACCTAATCAAGCTGATAAGCTTTTGTACAGCAAAGGAAACCAAAAAGAAAACTAAAAGACAACTTACAGAATGGGAGAAAATAGTGTCAAATGATGCAACTGACAAGGGCTTAATCTAAAAAATATATTAACAACTTATGCAGCTCAACAGCAAAAACTCAATAATTTGACTCACTGTGAGTTCCCATTGTGCACAGCAGAAATGAATCTGACTAGTATCCATGAGGATGCTGGTTTGATCCCTGGCCGCTCTCAGTGAGTTAAGGATCCAGAGTTGCCTTGAGCTGTGGTGCAGGTCACAGAGATGGCTCAGATCCTGTGTTGTGTGGCTATGGTACGGGATGGCAGCTGTAGTTCCAATTAGACCCCCAGCCTAGAAACTTCCATATGCTGTGGGTGTAGCCCTAAAAAGCAAACTAATAATAAAAACAATTTGACTTACAAATATTTGAATTATGTGAAAAAAATAATATTTTAATTATAAAAATATAAATTTCAAATATCTGTCAGTTGACATTTGGATTATGGTTTTATATGTATTATTTAATTTCTATAATGAAGTATACTGATTTGATTATTTAGCTAGTACATCTTGTATTCTAGTCAAAAATCTAAATTCTAAATTTGATCTTGACTGTAAATGTCCTTCACTGGGAGAGTATAAAACCTGTGTGTCATAATTTCAGCATCAGTCCTTAATTCTAGTCAAGCTAATAACTATTTGACTAAAATACAGGGGCTGCAAAAAATTAAAGTGCTTGAGATCTTAAGAATTCCAAGGCATTATTGCAGTGAGGTAACACCTGCAGTTATAAAAAAAAATTATCAAAAAGTTCATATGTAAAAATTATAAAATAATACATTATACAATAAACAAATACTTTGGAATTTAGGGCAAACCTATCATTTTCCTTCAAATGTGTCTGGTTAACTTATTCATGCACATATTGCACGATATCATTTCTGGACCTACTTACAGTGATGGTGGGACTACGTGATATATAGTTTATTAAGTGTTACCTTAATGTTAATAATCACTGTGTTCCAGGACATGAATAACACCATGAATTTCATATAAACCATTAAAATTTGTTGAGCCCATTCGTTGGTAGAAATCTTTAAAGAACTGGACTAATATCCACAAACCCTGAAGGGAATAAGAATAACAAAAGAGCAGCAATAAAAGATATGAGTTGGTTGAAATATTACCAAATACTTCTGTGAATTCTGTGATGCCTGTTAATAATCTGAAAAATTTTATGAAGTAGTAAATATCCTTTTTCTTTAACATACTATGATATTTTATAATTATAAAAATAATACACCAAATAACAGAGAAACATAAATACAAAAGTCACAATCCTAATTTAATCTAATATAAATTTTAATAAATCATAAATTTATATTAATAAATTATAAATTATAGACATATAAAATATGTATATATAAATTCATACTATCTGTTAATCCTCAATTTCAAGGATTTAATCATCTTAGAGGAATGCCTATATATTTGTTCCTGAAAAATTTACTAAAGTCTAAAACTGTGTTAAATTAATCTGTGTTTAAACTAGTGTTAAAATCAAATTTATTTTAGTATTTATACAGTTTCAAAAAATTCTGTATGTTCCCACATTCTATTAAGTAGTAAAAGTTCATTTTTATTCTAATAACATTAACTAGAAGTCCTTGTGTAATGTTTTATATATATCTTTAAGTCATTTTATCTTAATAAATTTATAATAGCCTAAGAAACTACCCTATATTATGCTTAACAAGTTCCTTATAAGTACAGTTGATTAGTCGTGTATCCTAAAATATGTAAAACTATATTGCTTAATATCATAACTCTTGTATGAAAGAAATCATGAAGCACATATTTGGTATTCTTAAATTTCAGAACTGTTCATCTCAAATTCATTGCAAGCATGTTGCTAGTTATGTTCCAAGTAAACCCTGAAATAGATTCTGTGGACCATGGAAAGTGAAAGGTATTGAAGAATGAAAAATGGAAGAACTGTGTAGTATGTGGGCTGTACTTAAAAATAGAACATAAAAATCAAATTGCACCAAAGCGTAGTATATATTCAACAATGCCTTTTGAATATCAGGAAACTAGACCAGAATCAAAGGCTTTCTACAAATAGCAGTTTGTCCCTTTTAAAATTATATTTTCAATTATACTAGACATCCTGTCCTGGTGAGGTTTTAAGAATATGCTGTAAAGGCAGCCATTCAAACCCAGTAAAAAGTCCGGATCTGGCATCTTTCTCATTCTCTCACAGTCCTGGTCATCTCTATTCTATTTTCTACTGGCAGACTTTGTTCTATCATAGTTTTTCTAACAAATAGTTCCATTTGCTTCACATTGTGTATTAGATCAAAGCTTTCTTCCAATCCACAATCCTGCCCTTCACTCATTCTCAGCTTTCTTCTCCTTTTCTCTTACCTCCAAGAAATGTTCTCTATTGAAACATTCCTGCTTAATTTCCTTAGGTCTCATACAACTCATACAACATACAATATGTGTGTGTGTTTGCCTGTGTGTGTGGTGGATGGAGAGGGTGCTGAAGCTGGAAACACAGGGCCATGTTACCAGCCTATTTGCTTATTCCTCGGGATGGTGGCATGAAGCAGTGTAACATATTTTGAAACAGTGTGCTTAAATATGTAGATGTTCCAAACAAGGATTACTGTACAATATGTCATAGTTTAAATTACAAAAATTAGGCATTTCAGTGATTTTAATGTTTGGGATAAGCTCAAACAGGTTTGACCAAGCAAATATAGTCTCCTTTAACCATTGCAGTCTTAATCATAGACAAAATATAAGTGAGGTTTTAAAACATCTTGACATATTATCTGAAATAGCCTAGAAAATAGAATCCATTGGTTGCTTTAAAAAGTTAACATATTGCCAATAATTTGCCTTCAGTATCCACATTTGTATACTTGGTCAACTGGAGAGAAATAATATGTGTGTTTACTGAGAGAAGAAATTGGTTTCAAGGTAATTATTTATCATCTGTTTCCAGCAAGTTGGCAGTCTAGGAATCATGCTCAGCTCAAATATTAAAAATTACTTTTAAAGTTTTGATCAAAAATCTTTCAAAACTGCAGTAGTAAGTGGGAAAAGTTTTTTAAAATAATGACATGTGAAGAACTAAGTGATATGTTGCGGGGAGCTGCCTCAGGAATGAGGGTCTGGTATTCAGGAGTTAATAGCCCTGTTTACAGGACATAGCCCTGGGAAACTTGTTCTGCAAGGATTCCCTGTCCCGCCACCCCAACATTCTTGAGATAATAGATTAACAGAAGATTCCCCTTGGAGAATCTCTGTGCTTTGTTCTTTGCCTAAGGAAAATAAGATATAGATAAAAGCAGGATGTCTTAACTTTATGACTGTATAGGTCATTGTTTAAGGTAAACATGATTGTACTCCTAAGACTTCCTATGTAATCTTTAACCTGGTATTCAATGTTTCTTCCTTCTTGGATGCTTTAAAAAGAATCACGAAATAAACCAGGTTGGTGGTGTCCGATAATGCGTGGCTTCTGCTTCAAGCCGTAGGACTCACCCCTCTAGACCCCATTCTGTGTGTCTGTGTGTCTTTCTTTTCGTCTGTGTCTCTTTCTTTTCTCAGTCGCGACGACCGCGTCGTCGGCCCAGTTCGTTTTGCCGGCAGGCTCCGGCAATATGTAAGCATAAAATTGAATCAGGCAGACTAGAATCTCTAGTGGTATTGTCACCAGATGAATTTGAGTGTGCTTTTGATGGCAATAGGACTAAAGGAACAGATAACAATGTAGTCCTATGTAAGGTGATAAGTCTAATAAAATATTTCCTTACATATAAAAGTAAACTGGAAATCAACCCAACAGTTTGGGGTCAGCAGTGGATCCTGTCTTGAGACTTGATGCTGAGTATATATATACACACACGTGTGTGTGTGTATTATGTATGTATATATGCATATATGTATCTAAAGGTACTCTTTATATATGTTGTTCCCACAATAAACTGTGTGGTTCATAAAATCTACAACTGAAAATTTGTTTAAAATAGTCCTGGTTAGGAGTTTTACTAAATGTGAGAAAATATTTGCAAATGATATCTCTGGATTAATCCCACGATAAGGGATTAATATCCTAAATATATAAAGAACTCATATAGCTCAATATCAAAAAATAAACATTCCCAATTAAAAAACTAGAATTAGACCTAAATAGACATTTTTTTCCAAAGAAGACACAGAGATAGCCAAAAGACATGTGAAAAGATGCTCAGCATCACTAATCATCAGGCAACTGCAAATCAAAGCCACAATAAGATATCACTTCACACTTATCAGAATGGCTGTTATCACAAAGAACATAAATAACAAGTGTTGGTGAGGATGTGGTGAAAAGGGGACCCTCATGCACCATTGACTGGAATGTAAATTGGTACAATCACTACAGAAAATAGTATGGCAATTCTTCATAAAATTAAATATAGAAGTACCACACAATCCAGTAATACAACTTCTGGGTATTTATCTGAAAAAAAAAAGAAAATGCTAATTTGAAAAGATATACGCACCCCCATGTTCATGAAGCACTGTTTACAATAGCCAAGATATGGAAGCAACCTATGTGTTCACCAATAGATGAATGAATAAATAAGAGTTAATAGATTTATACAATGGAATGTTACTTAGCCATATAAAAGAATATCTTGCCATTTGCAAGAACACGGATGGAACTAGAGGGTAGTTTGCTAAGAGAAATAAATCACAGTGAGAAAAACAAATACCTTATAATTTCACTTATGTCCAGAATGAAAAAAAAAACAAATGAACAAACAACAGAAACAGACTCGCAGATACAGAGAACAAACTGGTGGTTGCCAGAGGGGAGGAGAGTGAGGTATAGGTGAAAGAGAGGAAGGAGATTAAGAGGTACAAACTTTCAAATATACAATAAATAAGTCAGGGATGTGTTGCATGACATAGGGAATACAGTCAAACTGGAGGTAATCTCTTACGCATTACTGACAATGTGTCAGCCATTACACTATGCCTGTGGAATACTATAATGTTCAATTCTCTCAACATTATGAAGTGGTTCATTAATTCTCCACATTTTACTAATTAGGATATTGAGGCATAGAAATTTTAAGTACTTTGCTAGTAAGAAAGGAGCAAGAAGTCAAACCCAGGCAGTCTTCCTACTGAATCTATATTCTTTACAAGGTCCTGCATTCTGAGCTGTACCCACACTTTTTAGAAGAGAACACACAGCATCAATCATGAACATAAATTTAAAAATAAAACTTTGTAATGAAAATCATATGTTTTTTATGGGCATAGACATTTGTTAAGCCTATAAATAAATCAAGAAAATGATCAACATATAGCTCCTAATTGTAATTGCTTTTAAAATAAGGATGAGGGAAGAAAACTGTAAAGAGTACCCAGAGTAATTCAAAGTTACTAATTTTATTCTTTACAGTGACATTTTTGACTATTTAATACATAGTATACAAATATTCATTTGAATCTTCTCAGTATTTAATAAAGATTATTTTAAATGTGAGTGTATGGATATGTGTTTTCAAAGTGCACATTCAGAAAACCCAGTAAACCCTAAATTTTGAATGAGTTGACCACAACTGAATTATACGGTTCTATGGTTCTATTGTGGGGGTTATAGATAAAAAAGAAATGGTAGCATATGAAAGGGCAAAAAATTCAATTAGAAAACACAAGACAGGAGTTCCCATTGTGGCTCAGTGGTTAACAAATCCGACTAGGAACCATGGGGTTGCGGGTTCGATCCCTGGCCTTGCTCAGTGGGTTAAGGATCCGGCGTTGCCGTGAGCTGTGGTGTAGGTTGCAGACGTGGCTCGGATGCTGCATGGCTGTGGCTGTGGCGTAGGCCGGCGGCTACAGCTCCGATTAGACCCCTAGCCTGGGAACCTCCATATGCCGAGAGTGCAGCCCTAGAAAAAGCAAAAAGACCAAAAAAAAAGAAAAGAAAACACAAGACAATTTCATTGACAGTAGCATAAATAAGTATAAACCTATACACTGAAAATATGAGGAGGCTTATGGCTCAGAGAATTTGAAAGGAAAGAATTATCTAGAAGTGTTCTCTAGATAGGTTATAAGTTTTATATCAGTGCACAAAACTTAAAGATATTGAGCAAACATCTTTTAAGAAATAGATAATTCCCAGCTGAATATACAGCATTATCAAAATGCTGCTGATTTTCGGTTAAAGATAAATCTGGTAGGCATTTATTTAGAATGTACCTAGGATCTGCCATCGACCTTATTTTACTTAAGTGCTAATCTATAGAGCCAAGTTAAAGGTCATATATATATCTTTTTTCTTCTGGTTAACGTGAAGTAGTTAGGAATAGTCAATAATCTGAAATAAATTGAACAGCTAACCTTAATCACTAAATGCTATAAAAACTTGGGGTTAAAAAGATCTAAAGATTTTAGGAACTAGTAAGAGTAGGAGGTGAAGAAATAAATATTTATGGTTACCAGATAAACTATTATCTGAGGGCTAATTGTTTGCTTTATAATATGTTGAGAACATGAAAGTCACGATTTTCTTCTGACCTTGAACATCAAAGGTTTTTCCAAGTACAGAAAACTATAGGTAAATTTATACAGAGGTATATGACATAAGAATGATGTAAGTGATAAGGATGTTATTTGAGGCATCATTAGAAAGTTGAAAATGGTAAAATTGATAGTTGTCCATATGCATATATGCATTTTAATTAATTTAACAAATATTTTATTGATTATCTAAATATTCTCATGGGGAAAACGTTAATCATCTGTATTTCCATCAAACAAGGACTGTCAAAAAGAAGCCAGAGGAAGATCATTTTCAACTTTTCTGAAGGCAAAGTGGCAATTTCAGGAAGAATTTGGTTCTCAATATTGAAGGAATCAAAGGAAGTTTGGTCAATTTCATAATGCGTTTGCTGTAAAAGGAATTCTAATAATAGATGAGTTATTGGAAAAGAAGGAGGCACACTATAGTGAAGAAGCACAGATGTTTTATTCAGTCATAAGTAGATTTAAATTCTGTTTCTATTTTTTATTAGCTGGAAGACTTTGGCAGAAGTAGTTAACTATCTGCAGTGTTAGCTAATATTTTCAGGGTTAGGTGAACCCAGAACTGTTTCTTATAAAAACTATCTCACATAATTCACAACATCTCGCATGTTTTTGCATCACTTGCAGGTCTCTAGGATGAATGTATTCATATTCCCAGGGACCTAAACCTAGCTAACCAGAACCTGAAACATAGTTGCCCAGCCAAAACCAGCCTTGATCAACCAAATCACAGTGAATAGACCCATGAGCAGGAAAATAAATACTTGTTATGTATGGTTGCTTATATAGCAATATTATGACAGATGACTGATACGAATGAATCTGAAAAAACAAGAATTCTATAACACAGTGGTTTCTCGTATTTACATTAGCATAGAACATATGCATCAATCATTAGAATATGTAATATGGTAATTACATCAACATTAAGCTTGACTATATGTTAAATTAAAGTCATTTTGCAAATGAAATTAATTTCTTTCTCATTTAATCTCACTTAAAGGCTTAATAAGCATGGACTACTTATTTTGTCTATTACTGCATGGTAAGGAAGATAAAACACAAATTGCTGCCACATGAATCTAAAAAACAAATGTTCATTGAATCCAAATACTGTATAAGATAAATTCTGAAAGTGTTCCTAGCTAGGAGATTTGTAAAAACAGTATAATTAATATTTGGAATTAAAAAAACCTCCAAAACTGGCAACTTAGAACATATACACGATACATACATATATGATGTATACTATATATATACATAACTTGTTATAGTCTAACATGAATGAAACTTAACCAGAACTTTGACTTGATTTGATTTTCAAATATGATGATTTTTCTAATTCTCTACTATAACTGAAGAAATATCCAGTTATAAAGAATTAATAAAGAGGTAATTTCTGTTTTTAATGTTCTCCTTCATGTTAAAATCTGATAGCTAACTCCCTTCTTATATACATATATTCTATGTTAATATATACCGCTTCTTATATTTCATATAATTATTTTCTATATTTCAAAAAAAAGTTGAGAGTGATTTTCCAAATTGTCCTTAGAATTGAATTTAATGTGAAGCATTAATTTTAAAATCCAAATTCAATTCTTTTATCTTATATCAATTAGTTTAAATGGATTCTATTAGAGTTTTGAAAACCCTTATATATTCTTCATTATTTTCTAAAATTTGTGTGCATTGTGTTTTACTGAATCATTGCTACAAAACATACACACTTAACATTAAACATTACCAACCAAAATAAACATACTGAAAGCAAAAATAATAACAAGATAAGTTCCATTTCATTGATTAACCATAGCAAAGGAATTTTCCTTATATCAATTATTTTATACAATTGGTGCAGCACATTTTAGTTCAGTGCAGGCATAACTGAATGCCTGTTACATGCCATATTCTGTGATTCAAAGTGAGTCAGTCCCTTTTGACTCCTTCAAGTGCTTATAATCTAAGTTGAGTGATAGAATGACAAATAAATAATTCAAATAGTATACAAGGGAAAGGAGAGATATACCATAGATTTCCATTGAAGAGAAGACATCTTCCCTCTTTTTGAAGATGGGCCTCCAAAGGAAGGCCTTAAAATAAAATGATTAAGATGTATATCCAAATATGAGTGTTTTGTGAAGGAAAAATGGTGGTCATCATGAAACTTTAAAGAAGAGGCGAAGGAAAGTAGATGTGAGCATACACATGCACATGTGTACAGAACATGTAAGGTACTGTATTTAGCTCCTCAAACTTTATAGCTGAGAGAAGGTAAACTGAGGCACCCTCAGGTGAAAGGTGCATGGCCAGTTCCTCCTGTATAGATTGTATTAGTTACCACCAAAGATGAGTGATGAAAAGAAAAAGACAAATTAAGACAATCTAACTTTGCAAGATAATTATTAGAGCTCATATGAAAACAATAGTAAGTAGGAAAATTTGGGGGAGATATTTAGAATTTAGCTCATTTAGCCTTCATGACTGAGTCAGTGGGAGACTGGAGAAGAAAAAGTCAAGGAGATGCCTAGATTACAGATTTGGATGACTGGATGGAAGATGTTATTACTGACTCTGCTGAAAAATACAGGAGATATAAATCATACCCACAAGGATAGGCTTTGGCATCAGACAAAACTGGCTTCTAGCCTCAGCTATTCCACTTCATAGTTCCGTGACCTTGCTATTAGACTTCTCTCTCTCAGAGTTTGATGTCTTCATATGGAAAATACAAAATGTAATTGCTCAGAGGGTTACTGGACATTAACTATGATCACATATGTAAAATATACCTGACATTGTTTAAAAACATTAGCCAATATTTTTGTGAGTATTTAGAGTAGATACAGGAGTAGATATGTCACGGGTTAATTCTTAAGTTCCAGCAAAGTTTGAAGTTCAAGGAATTGTCTACAGCTTTAGATATCCATTGGGGACTATTTAGCATACACATGTTCATTAAAATTAATAGACAACTTTCCTAGGATAGAATATATGGTATGACCTGGAGATTGGCACTTGCCATCTGATTCTACACGGATTCAATCATGAGCCACTGCAGCTGCTGACCCTCAACACCCCTGAAGGGAGTCCAAGGTGGAGATCAGGAGTGAGGCACTCTGTGCTCTGAAACCCGCAGAACAGGTCTTCACATAGTTAGATATTTTTATGAGCCCAATTTTTGCATTTCCTAGTATCTAGAAAAGCACTAAAATCCATCATGGTGACATCTGCTCCTCATGACTAGTAATAACCTTCACAAAATTAGCAGGAGCCTTCTGTAAAATGTGTGCATGGTTGCATGTGCTTCCCACTTCACCAAAATCACATGCATACTGACATTCCCCCTTGCCTCTTTGGAGCAATATTTTAGACATATCTGAAATGCTGCCTCCCTGACTGTAGTTCTCATTTTGCCCCAGATAAAACTTAACTCTCAACTTTTAGGTTGTGCATATTTTTTAGGTTGACAATGGACAGATATAAGCAAAGGGATGTGAGAATTGGAGGTGTCACTAAAGTCTCAATGGGAGGAACCCATGAAGGGAAACAAAAACAGATACAAAAGGATGAGGAACTGTAAAAAAAAAAAATAACAAAATAATATACAAATATTTGGTATAAGAGGTAATCAAAAGAATAACACCTTCTTTTTCCTTTATTCTCAATAATTTATTTATTTTGTCTTTTTGCTTTTTAAGGATGCACCAGAGGTATATGGAGGTTCCCAGGCAAGGGGTCAAACAGGGGCTGTAGCCACGGGCCTACACCACAGCCATAGCCTCTCGGGATCTGAGCCAGGTCTGTGACCTACATCACAGCTCACGGCAACGCCAGATCTTTTTTTTTTTTTCTGTCTTTTTCCTTTATCTAGGGCCCCACCCACGGCATATGGAGGTTCCCAGGCTAGGGGTCTAATAGGAGCTGTAGCTGTTTGCCTTCACCACAGCCACAGCAACGCAGGATCCGAGCCGCGTCTGCAACCTACAAGGCCAAGGATCAAACCCACATCGTCATGGATGCTATTCGGGTTGGTTAACCACTGAGCCACAATGGGAATTCCCTCAATAATTTAAACACTTACAAGTATGTGGTTTTAAAGGAGACCCAGAGAAAATTGTGGGGAAAGAGAAGGGGCAAACATTTCAACTACTAACAAACATTTTTCATACAAATATTATTTTTAGTTTGAGTCTAGAGAGGTCAATAAGGTCCTAATTACATCTATCTATAATAATTATCTTTTCTCATTTGATGAGCATCTTTAGTAGAATTCAGTTTTTTTTCAAGATCATTCGTTTTTTTTTTTTTTTTCTTAAACAGCAAATACTTTATTTTCAAAATCCAAGGGTTACTCTTACAAATGCACCTCCATGATCTTTCTACATCTGGTAACTCATTTAGGTTTTACGTGATTCATTTTTTCCCTAGTCTAGATGAACTACTTTTTAATTATTCCCAACTAGATATCTGGTGAATTGAACTGTGTTTAACTTTAGTTAGACTATAGATGCACAGTTTCTCAAAACTAAGAAATATAATGAATATAACCAATATAACAAAATCCAGAATATTTTCTATGTCCCTGACAGTGTCACTGCACTGGCTAGTAGCACCAGGACTGGAAAGTAGTACAAAGAAAGCAGAGATAAAGCTGCATTCATCATAATCTCCTCAGAATAGACACAGTCCTTGGCATGTAGTTAAGACAATAAAAATGCCCTGTGTGCCACCTGTATTATAAAATCATAAAATATATTTAAAATTAAAACTATACAAAATTGGTGATGTGAAAGTCATGTTACAATTAACAGAGACAAACCCTCTTGTTAAAGAATTGATCGTGGGAGTTCCTGTTGTGGTGCAGTGGAAACATATCTAACTAGTATCCATGAGGATGCAGGTTCGATCCCTGGCCTCACTCAGTGAGTTGGGGATCCATCAATGCATGAATGCGTTGCTGTGGCTGTGGTCTAC
>PVHT020000009.1:592912-649836 GCA_004024745.2 Catagonus wagneri
TTTATTCAGAACTTTTATTTGAAATACTCTCTGTAGGAATTATTTCTTCCTGGATATCTAATTGCCAAGTATTCTTTAAATAGTCATAATATATAATGTTTCTATTGTCATTTGATTAAATCAAGATGCATTATGGCACACAAGAATTCCACTGACACTTTTGCAAAATCACTGTTTAATTGACCAAGCAGTCAATGCTGTAAGGCATGGTTATTTTCATAAATCAAGTAAAGCTATCAGTAAGTAAAATTTCAATGAACACAACTATTCCATATAAGACACAGAACTGTCTTTAATTTTGTTTTGAACCAAAGGACATGACCTTCTATTACCTCTGTACTCACTGTTTCCCCATGAGATATTCTGGACAGCATGAGTATCAGATGTTTTCATTAATAATCTTTGACCTTCAACTGCTAAACACAAAGCATTTTTTTGTATGTCTACTGAATTTTTAATTGTAAAATTCTTCATCCATTTGTTAAACCTCCTTATGTTTGGAAGAGGTGAGTGGCCAACATTAGTACCGTTTCTACTGTGCCAGTTAGGGATGTAGGAAATGGCCTTTTTTTTTCAGGTCCTCTATGTTTGAAAGCCAAAGTGGCAATTTTCAGAGCACAATGGGAACATAAAATAACTGAATGATTTATAATAGTTACAGGGAAGATTACAAAAAATGACAGCCTATTTACAGAGAAAATTCAAGTACTTAATTAAATTGACCTGAACACTAACAAAAATGTTTCCAAGTAGAGCTCTCCTAGGTATGCAGTAATTAAGTATGTTAATTGCAATGAGCATATTTAACATGAAAACAATGTACTCATTCACCATGATTTAAACCAGGTGTAATTTAAAAACTTCCTTTTCAAATCTTAACTCCTTTTAATATAAACCCAAGAAAAAGATCAACATGGCCTTTAATAAAGAAGGTTATACTCATTTTGTAGAAATCACACACTCATTAGATCAAGTATCCTGAAAGCCAATTAATTTACTGATATTTTGGGGATGTTGTAAGAAATTGCAACCATTTTCAACTTACATGATCAGAATTTACTAGCAAGAAGTCTAAACGATGATATTTTGCATAGAATTGTACAAAGAATAAAACTTTCAGCATATTCTAGAGAAAGGAAGAAAGTTATGGCAGATGGAATGTGTCCATTTTGTTCATCATTTTATCTACCGTATAGAATGAGTGACTGGAAAATAGTAGGTGCTCAA
Organism: Catagonus wagneri; assembly: GCA_004024745.2. NCBI lineage: Eukaryota > Metazoa > Chordata > Mammalia > Artiodactyla > Tayassuidae > Catagonus > Catagonus wagneri. The sequence goes on from PVHT020000009.1 coordinate 594,140, forward strand.
TACCTAACAACTCATTATATAAGAAAAAATTAAGACAGTGTATTTATGTTGGTAAAACTCTACAGACGATCTACAAAGAAAAAGAAGTATGTTGAAAGAATAAAGATAAATGAGGTCAAATGTTTTTATGAAAAAATTTAATATTAGATGAGGCTTTAAATAAGAGTAAGATACCATACTCCTGGAAAATTATTGTTGTAAAATGTGTGGAGAAGTATCTTAAGGAACCAAGTTTAATTGTCATGATGGTGTTATGTGAGTAAGAAAAATTATTAGGAAAAATAAATCCTGATTACAGTGTTACGAATGTTATATTTTATAGAAAAATCTAGAAGAAAGAAGGAAAGGAGTAAAGGGGGGGCAAGGGAGGAAGGAAATAAAGTCACTATGGGATATAAGCTTAGCATTTCAGCAAGTGAAAAGCATCGAATGTGTTCACAGAACAAAGAACTGTACAATCTTTTAATAAAATATGCATTTCAACTTAGCAAAACATTGCAATGATAAAGGATTTTGAACATTCCTTCTGCAAAAATTTGTTAGTCCTCTGTAAAAATGTACAAGTCTTTCAGAGGAAAACTCAGTGTAAAGCTAATTACCATATTTTTGCTATTTTTATATCCCTGCCCATACTCTAATCACACATAACGTACTTAATTTTTGCTTTTCCAGGACCAAAATTCTCAAAACGGTTATATCTTCTAATTCTTAAATGGGAAAATATTCTGGAAATGGAAAAACAATCTAATTATTCATAGGTTTATAAGTTATTGAAAGCTACAACGTCCTAAATGATTGATTACAGAAGGGAAGCAGCATTATAAAATATGTTAATATCTCAGATGCACCATACCATTTATTTGGGGAGTTAAGTACTATTTGAATATGACTCTGGTGTTAGGAGTAAAATTATAACTAAAATTAATTTGTTCTCTGAATCAGAGTTAGATCAAGGAGAATAATCTTACTAATTAGGAGATGAGTTTATTCAGTGATCATTCATTAGCTGCCATTATCTCTCTGTGATAACTGCTTTCCACAGCATTATTTCACAAGTAACCTATTTCTGGCAAGGAGATTGTATCTGCACTCACTACAGCATCTTCAATTAACAAACCATTAGTCTCACCTTCCCTTACTGTATTTACTTAATTTTCATTCATAAAAACACAACCGTGGTTCTGGACAGATCTCCAGGACAGCTGTCTCAATGCAATGGCTCATCCAAACACTTCCACATCAGACCATGGTTCCACAGTTGTTAGCTGATACATCAGTAGAAGAGGGTTGGAAAGCAAAGATGCAGCAATCAACGTCTCCTATAGGTAAGTGACTTCCCCAGTGGGTCAAGTTCCATTTGGTAAACTAAGTCAGAGGCCAGTTGATATCAGTATTGTTGAAACTGTAACCTTCCTTTTAGACCCCCAGAGAAAAAGAGGGTGAGTTGTTGGTCAACTGTAACAATGTATAGGAAGTGTATGAATCCTTCCTTCAAAAGAAGTTACCCTAAGGGCTCTTTGTAGAGCAGAAAATTTCAAATGTAATAAGCAGAAACAGACCAAGGAAAGAAGCATAATCTAAGGGGATACCATCATTAAATGAATAAGACAAGGCCATCCAATTCTTCCCTATAGAACAGAGACAGTTTGACTCAAATGAACTTTTTCCTCTGAGTGACAGAAAGCTATGTGACTGGCTGTGATCAATTAATTGTAAACAGCCCTGGACTTGGACCATACAAATGACTGAGAGGTACATGAAAAGTAACTCAACATCATAATCATGAGAAAAATTCAGGTCAATACCAGAGGGAGATATCGCCTCACACATGTTACAATGACTATTTTCCAAAAGACAAGAAAACAAATGTTAGTAAGGTTGTGGAGAAAAGGGAATCCTTGGGCAGTATTGCTGGAAATGTGAATTGGTGCAGCCACTATGGAAAATAGTCTGAGCTTCCTCAAAAAAATTTAAAATTGAACTACCAGAGTTCCCACTATGGCTCAGTGGGTTACGAACCTGACTAGTGTCTGTGAGGATGTAGGCTGAATCCCTGGTCTCGTTCAGTGGGTTAACGGCTCTAGGGTTGCCGTGAGCTGTGGTGTAGGTTGCAGACACAGCTGGAATCCTGAGTTGCTGTGGCTGTGGTGTAGTTCAGCAGCAGCTCTGATTCGACCCCTGTACTGAGAACTTTCATATGCTGCAAGTGTGGCCCAAAAAGAAAAAAAAAAGGTAGAACTACCATATGACCAGAAATTCCACACCTGAGTATTTATGCAAAGGCAATAAAATAATTATCTACAAAAGATATGTGTACCCCTGTGTTCATTGCAGCCTTATTTATGATAGTCAAGATATGAAAACAACCTAAGTGCCCATCTACAGATGAAAGGATAAAGAACATGTGACAGATATGCAACGGAATACTATTCAGCCATAAAGAGAAGGAAATTCTGCCATTTGCAATGACATGGATAGATAGACCTTGAAGGGATTATGCTAAGTGAAATAAGTCTGAAGACCAATACCATATGATTTATCCTATGAGTGGTATCTAAGAAAAAAAAAAAATCAAACTCATAGGAACAGAGAACACACTGCTGGTTGCCAGAGGCAGAGTAAGAGGTGACGGGTGATGGCATAGTGGAAGTTTGTCAAAAGGTACAAACCTCCAGGTATACCATAAATGAGTCATGGAATGTAATTTACAGCATGGGGACTATAGTTTACAACACTATATATATTTGAAAGTTGCTAAGAGAGTAGATCTTAGAAGTTCTCATCACAAGGAAAAAGAATTTGTAACTATGTGTGGTGAAGGATGTTAGCTAAACTTATTGAAGTGATCATTTCACAAATATCTAATCATGTACACATAAAACTGATACAATGTTATATGTCAAATATATCTCAATTTAATTTTAAAAAAAGAATTATGTGAATTAAAAAGTTGCGGGAATTTATTTTGGGTTTAGGAGATTATTCAAAGATATAGTGATTTTTTTTTTCTACAGCACTACCACAGTTCTACTGTAGGAAGTTCTGGAAATTGAGTAGCCACATAATTAATGAAGTTAACCACCAACTGGATACTATCATCATTCCCACTGTTTCTGTAGGAACTTCAAGACTGTGGCTCATCCAGAACTACTGCACCATTTAATTTTTTTTTAAATTCCTTGTCTGAACTTCTTTAGTTGCAATGGAGTTATTGTTTCATGGACTATATAGATTATAGAAGCTAATGATAGCATATCAAATCCCACACAGACAGAGACTTTGCCATTTTTTATTACTATATACACAGTACTTAGAACAGGGTCTGGCATAGAGCAGATGACTAAATAAATATTTACTAAATAAAAGAATGAAATAAAAAATAATACAATCCTGGATTGTATTCATATAAAATAATACCCAGATAAAAGAGGATAATATTTCAAAATTTTAAGGATATTATTAGGCCTTCCAGAATGTTGCCATATGTCAAGATAAACATCTTGTACTATACATGAATATAAGTGAAGAATGCCAAGAGGCTGTTGATATTTCAGTCATGTAAAAATACGTTCATTACTATGGAGAGAGAAGTGAAAGATCACACCATATTTTTTCATATACATTCTGGACAAACTGCAGTGTTGATCATTTATTACATATTGCTTTTCATTATTTTCCTTATTGTTTAATGCATACTAGACCTCAGGGGAAAAAATAGATGGATTAAATACAAACTATTAAATAGTAAATATAATTGACAGAAACTGCACTTAGATGTTGAACCACAGGACTATCATTTTGGGTGGAAACCTAACTTTGCTACTTCCTTTTTGTAGAAGTTAAACATAGCTGAAAGACGTGTGTTTGGATGTCAGGGTGATAAAGAATAGACCTGCTGCACCATGCTGTAACAGCTCGGTGTAGCTGGGAATACGTTTCATAAATACAAAATATGGAATATTTTTCCAGATGGTTGCTGAGAGGAACTGACCAGAAGCATAATTTAAAAGACAGAAGTGAAGGATCAACCAATATTCTCAACAACCATTACGGGCAAATATCTGATGGAGAGACCTAGAAGTGGACAAGTGGGCCCAAATTGTCCTCAATCTGCAATATTCCTCTATTCGCTCTTATTCCTGAAGGCTGCCCACACGAAGAACAGCAGCCTGAGAGCCCCCCAACCTTACTTTATTGGCTGAAGACCCACACATGCAGTCACTCAGCTAAGACAATAGCTTCTTAGAGACCTCTGCTTGAGCATCTTCTGATGACCTGTCACCTCAGCGGCCCTACATGCTTCGATTCCCAGATTTCCTTGCTGGCTTTGACCATTTCACCCCCACTAGAGCCTCAGGCAGAATGGGTAGCAGCTTCTTCTCTCTGACCTTTGTCTCCTTTTTCCAAACTTTCACTTCCCCAACTCATCCTCCGTTGTATGAGTTCATTCTAAAAATTAATCCTTAGTTCTCACGAAATTCAGAGTGTGCTCTGCTTCTGTGACTGAAGCCTAACTAATACACTGATTCAATAATTAATTTTATCAATATTGAAAAAACAGTAAGAAAACTTTCCATTAAAGACAGTGCTATTGTGTCTTCAAAATTTATATGCTGAAATCCTCACCCTCTATGTGATGGTTTTGGGAGATGGGGCCTCTGGGGGGGTGACTGGGTCATGAGGGTGGAACTCTTATGAATGGGATTAGGTGCCCTGATAAAAGAGACACCAGGGAGCACCCTAACCCCGTCTACGATAAAAGAAGAGCAAGAAGACCGGAGGTCTATAAACCAGGAATCACAGCTGTGATCAGGCAGAACCTGCCAGTGCTTTGATCGTGGACTTTCTAGCCTCTAGAACTGTGAAAAATAAATACTCAGTTTGTGTTCCTTTTTTAAAATAGCAGCCCAAATGAATGAGAACAGTCAGATAAGAGGGTATTTACCTAAAAATAATAGACATTGCATAAAATATTTTTAGCCTTTTAAGCTATAGGTTTACTTTCACTGTTGGTTTTTTTTTTTTTTAATTTTTCCATTAGAGCTGCTTTACAGTTTTCTGTCAATTTTTCAACTGTACAGCGTGGTGACCTGATTATGCATACATATATAGATTCATCACAAGTGATTAGACATAGTTCCTAGTGCTATACAGCAGTATCTCCTTGCTTTTCCATCCCAAAGGCAATAGTCTACAACTATTAACCCCAGCCTCCCATACCATCCCACTCTCTCCCCAACCCTCGTGGCAACCACAGGTCTATTTCATTGTTGTTTTAAGTTAACATAATGTTTACTAAATATATTTGGTAATTTCTTTAATCTTTTTCTTGTTTTCTTGGTGTACAATAGATTATTTGTATGACAACAGAAAAATACAGGGTTAAATAGTGTATTACATATTTGTAAGTGGAAAATATTTATAACTCAAATAAATGGGTATAATTCCTATACTTGAGAAACACCATTTAAAATTTGTCTCTCCTCCTCTCTCTCTCAATGCTCTCCTCTTTCTTGAGATGTGCATGAATATATGTGTATGGTTCTATGTATAATTTACACTTGAAATGACTTACACCTCTTGGAATTATGTACTCTGATTTGCTGTAAGTTGTTTTTGTAACAAACACTTAGACATATAAAGACACTTGTTGCATACATGTGCTCATGTACATGCACTCCCACACTTACATCTTGGTTTATAAATAAATAACTGAACACTTAAGAGTAAAAAGGGTAAAGTACATGAATATTAGATTCAAAAGAGCATCAGGCAGAAGTAATTTTTATATTTTTTATCCTCCACCATCACTGTGAAGGCATCTTAGAAAACATCGAGTTAAATCTCTGATTTCAATTTATTAAGTCCAATTGATACCACAAAATTACAGTCATACACCAAAAAACCAGAAGAAACTAAGACTGTAGATGTTTTGTTTCATGGTCCTAAAATTCAACTACATTTCTCTCCTTATAAATAAATATACAAAATGATTTCCTTTCTTTTTCCTTAAAAAAAAAAGACAGTGTGTTTGTTCATGCTAGTATATGCTTGTGTATGCTTTTAAAACACAAAAGTCATACAAGAAATCTGGAGTAATTTGGTCATTCATTTATTTATACATACAAAATTTATGTTCACATATATATCAAATGCTTACTATGTTCTAGTCTTCCAGATGCTGTTATGTCCTGAGATAGATCAGTGCACAAGATGTAAAGATCCCTATTCTCTAAGTGTTTACAGCCCAGAAAGGAAAGGTGGAAATAAATCATAAACACAATGTGGAAAAAGAAATATTTAGAACAGGATAAGGTGGTCGTACTGCAATATGGTTTGTGCAGTTTGCACAATTACACAGAATAGTAAGAACAGATCTCATAGAGAAGGGGGGCAGGGGCTTGAACAAAGATCCTTCTAGGCAGCCAGGCAAAACAGGTTATATGGTAAACAGAATTCCAGCTGGGAGAATGGCTAGCAAATGTGAGGATAAGCCTTGTAAATTCCAGGAAAAGCAAGAAGAGGTGTGCAAGCCTTATGAGCAAAAAGGAAAAATGCAGGGAGAATAGATCAAAAATAAGATAAAGGGGTACAGATCATACTGACCTTAGGCATTTCCTGTGATGTATGCTGACTTATTTTTAGGAGATGATTTTTGTTGCTAGTCTTTGGAGAGCTGGAAGGAGACAAGAGGCTAATGCAGTCATTGATGCAGGTAATTATTATTACTAGAATCCTGATGAGAACAGTGAAACTGCTGCAAATTGGGAAGATTCTACATACACTCTAGAAGTATAGCCAACAGGATTTCCTATCAGATTAGGTATGCATTGAGAGAGAAACAGAGGATGTAAGAGAGTTTGACAAATTTTAGCTTGAATTACTAAAAGGAAGGAGTTTATCAATAGACATGGCAAAATCTGAGAATAGGATATACTTGTGAGTGACAACCAAAAGTTAATTTGGGGCACGTGAATTTAAGATATCTATTAGGTATACATATGTGTTATGTGCCAAGAAAGCAATTGGGCATAGGAGATTAGATTTTGGGAGGTCTGAGCTAGAGATATATATTTGGGAGCTGTCAACATATGGTGTTTAAAACTATGAACTTGGATGAGATCACTAGGATGTGTGGGTGTAGACAGACAGAAGAAACCAAAGCTGCTTCAATATTAAGGGAAAAAGGAAGAAACCAGCAAATAAAACTAAAAAGGGACTACTAGTTAAATAAAAGGGAAACCAAAGGTGTGTGGGCATCTGAGAACTCAAGTTAAAAAATTACGTCAAGGAGAGGAAATGAACCAGGTCACACAATCATCAAGTAAATTGAAGACAGAGAAAAGTCTTCTATACGTTCATGCATTTATAAGTTGGCAGAAAGCTTCTGAAGAATATATGGGAACTGCTGGTGTGAACAGTAATCTCTGGGAAGTGGGATATCAGGTAAGTAAGAAGAGAGAGGAGGAGATCAGTTTAACAAAATGAATGAAGTGAATGAAGAGTTCATTCAGCAATAACTGATTTCCCTCGCCATGAGCAGGCATTGCACTTAGAATATTATGAAATATACTTAAACAAGAAAAGCAGCAATTATCATCTAAGTGGCAAAATACATCAGATGACAACTGATGAAAACATCAAACAGGTTATATTTAAAAAGAGGGAAAAAAATCCTCAAAATAGCACCATGGAACACTAATGGAATCCCAAATGCTGTTAGTCATGACTTGGATTAAACATTACCTCTAGATGGCTTCTTTTAAAATATAAACATGTCACCTGAAATGGGTAATGTTAAATAATTAACCTCAAAAGTATTTTAAATGGCAGATGGCTAAAATTATTATACGTACCTAGCTAAAACAAAACCCTAGGCAACACAGGGGAAATGAACATTCGGTGACTCTGTTAACATGGATGGAAATCGGTTTGTAGAGCTCAAGAGGAGAGCTATGTAATCCAGTGACAGGAACTCCGTGAGAGATATGGCCCATGAGTTTTTGACAAGGGAGTGCAGTAAAGTTATCGATCATTATGGAGGCTGAGAAGAGTCAGGGACCAGAACTAAGGTCAAGTAAATAACCTGAAATCACATATTAACTAATGATCCATTGACTTTACAGGTCAAGGGTACCTGGTAAGTCAAGAATAAGACATGATAGCTCTAGAATGTTAAGTTACAAAGTGAGTGATCACCCAGAAATAAAGATGAAATTCCATAAGAAAATCAGAAACGCTAACCCATCTGGATTTTTCAAGATAAGACTAGAGGTAAAACCGAAACTACTGAGAAATAAAGAACAAAGAATAGAGACTATGAGAGGTCTTGATATGTTTGTAATTAATCATCAAAAATATTCAAAATTCAAACTGATTTCTGCCATGGTAAGACTCTCTGTATATAGTTTAAACGTGTTAAAAGGATGCAATTAAATGCACTTTAAATAAGGCACAGTAAGTCAAAGTTGGAAAATGTCTTCATGCATTTTGTAATATTTTTACTTTAATTTTTGTCAGAGAATGATAGGTACACTTTTTGGTTTGTTTTTGATAAGAGAGTTTTGGCTCTACCTTTCAGCCTAAAATTAACTTTTACTTTCATGGAGTTTAAAATTTTCTTTGGCATTAAAGAATGGAAGTGTAAATATATTTACAAAAATTGGTTAAGTAACCACTAATGAAAAATTCTTGGCTCTGCATTAAAGTTATTAATCATAGTTTTGTAACTGGGAAGCACAAATATAATAATTTTTCAGGGTAGTTCTCTGTGAATTCACAGTACTGGGAAATTTTTCCCAAGCCGATTTGCAAAATCATTTATAACATACTAGTTCTCGATGGTGACATGAACTAATGGGCCATCTTTAAACAAATTCACTTAGAGATCCAGAGTATGACACAATGTTCCCTTTTTCCATTGTGCTGTAAAATTAGCATCAAACACAAAAGAATTCGCCATTCTTCACCTCCCCCAAGGTTGTCATCTCCACACCATAAATCGCAGAGCAAGAATAAATGAAGTTGTTTTCTTCCTGTCATTCATATTTTATATAGCTTTCTCTATAGTGTAGACATATTTCATTTTTAAGAAGGATTAATGCCAAAAGGGTTTATTGCTTTCTATCAGAAACATTTAGCAAGCTTTAGAGATCTTACTGGAGAAGTTGCTTTTAACATTTGTGTGTGTACGCACACACACACACACCCCATGGGTGATAAACATGAAAAGTGAGAGTATCACAGAAATGCTTTGAAAAATATTTAAAAGGTATTTTGCACAAAAATAGATTTCTTTCATTTTAAATATTTCTTAGCAAGAACATGTACAGAATTTATAGAAAATCAGCATCTAAAGGAAACAATCACCATGTTGGCATCATACAACAGATTTTTGGTCCCTTGATAATGACATTTATAATTGAGGTGACTTTTTTTTAATTATGGACTGATTCGATGTCTACTTGTTTCTCTGTGTGTTTGGGCAAACTTGTGTATACATGAATTAGGTAACAAGAATAGATGGTAAACGTGAATATAACATGAAGGATGTTTAACAGAGAGTGGAGGAGATGGAATGAATGTCTGCCTTTCTGTTCAAGATGCTCAGATGAACTTTTGAATAAGCTGCTGATATTCTCATGAGGAAAAAGACCCTTAGCTGAAATGTTATATTCGTGGCAAAAATAATAATTCATCTGAAGTTACCAGGCATAAAGCTTCATGGACTTATACACAAAGATTTCCAGTAATGACTTGGAACAAGAGAAGGGGCTTGACTCATTATTTGGTTGTGATAACATGACCCACATGAATGTTAGGGGATAATAGGCAACTTAGCTCCCTGAAAACCAAACAGCGCCATGATCCATCATTAACCTAAGTGAGCCTTCACTTTATTGAAGTAGCCCTCTAAATGAACAGGTCACAGCCTATTTAAAAGCTCGGGGATTTTTTAATGTTCCAAGGACTTGGAGTCTATTAGATCAGATGGCCTGAGCACGAACAAAACTGTAGGCACTCTGCATAGCTGACATGCTTTGGTGTGTATATACATATTTTAAAGAATATTCTTTGAAACTTAGTTTAAACAGGGCCAACTACATTTGTGACATTATCCTGTATAAATGTGCACATGTGTCAAGCTGAAAGGAAAAAAAAAAAGGACTCTGTAGAGATATACTTCAGAGAGGAAATAAGTTTCCACTATAAGCCGACTTTCATAATGCAATTAACTCCATTAGAGAGAATGGAATTTTGAATACTGTTCAAATTAAGGCAGTGCAGTGAGCAGCAGTAGCAGTTCAGGAAGAATTAGCAATGCCCTTCTGAAGAGAGCTACTGAATTAAACCTCAGAGGGTTTTAAGATTAAGCCATTTAACTGTTACTCTAGGAGCTCTGGACTTTGCAGAGACACAAGTCCAGGTGTTAATACTGATTCTTCTCTGTTTTCTTCAGATAACAAAACTGAATCTCAGAGCCAATTAAGACAGATCTTTATAGGCCCTCTTCCTCCTTTTTAGTGTGTACTGGGAGGTTTATTTTAATTGTAGACACCATGGGAAATCAGAGACACTATACACAGTGAGCTAGTATTGAATCTTGAGGTGAAAAGATAACTAGTACTTGTCTAAATTATTCTGTCTTAACTTTAAAACCATTTTTTTGGTAGGCTGACACTCAAACTGTTCTTTTTATTCCCTTCTTCATTTTAATGGGACATCACTGTTTCAGCACCAAATACTGAATACGAGCAATCACATTTATGGGCCAAGCTATATGCATGATTAGTCTAATAGTCATATAATTCACAAATACATCTAATTTTGCTCTCTCTCTCTGCATGCAAATGTTCAACACGCAAATTGTTCAAACTCCTTTCTAAACATATGTATGTTTAGATGAATTATACCCATTCTTTCATATTCATTTATTCATTCACCAAACACTTACTTCCTGAAGGTTCCCAAGTACCAGGTACTTTTGTAGGGCTTTCTCATGGGGTTTGTATTTTATTTGGGAAGACAGACAATATAATGCAGTATCATGTAAGTTGAAATGGGTCCGATTTAAATAAAATTAAATGAATCATGGGCAAAGATAATTCTTCTAGAGAAGAAAGTGCTATTAATAGAGTAGTTAGAGAACATAGCTCTGAAGCAAGAATTTTCAAAGCAAGATGTACATGAAGTAAAAGGGGAACCAAAAAGGGCAATGTCCCCAGTGCAGGGAATAACTGGGCATAATGAGAAAGGAAATGGTGAGGTGAGGCCAGATATTGGCCTGAAGCCATGAGAAGGAAGTACTTTGACCGTAATATTGGGGGGTTTACATCCGGCTTTTGTGCAACAAATTGTGGAGGAAAGGAGTTAAAGTAGAAGCAGTCTTTAAAGACCAGTTTGGAGACTTTGTAGTAGAATCAAAGGTAACCATGGTGGAGGTGAGAAGTGACTAGATGAAAGATATAACTAGACAAGCCACAAAGCCAGTAGATTCTACAGTAACACTGGCTGTGGGGAGAAAGGGGAAAGCAAAGCCTCAGAGCTGATCCTAAGTTCTCAAAAAATAATAATTATATAGGTTACTGATATAAAGAGAATTTTTAAAATTAGTGTATTTAGATTGTGGTAAGAATGAGCAGAAACCAAGAGTTTGGTTTTGAACAAGCTGTGTTTAAAATGATTAGATGTTGCTATGGACTGAATTATGACCCTCAAAACTCAGGGGCCATAAATGTTGAATCACTAACTCCAAATATAATGGTATTTGGAGACAGGGCCTTTGGGAGGTAATTAAGGTTAGTTGAGGTCATATGGAGGGGGTCCTCATGATGGGATTAGTGCCCTTATATGGCACACCAGAGAGCCTGTTCACTCTCTTTGCATCAGTACTAAGAGGTCATGTGAGTACAGAGCAAGAAGATATCCATCTGCAAACTATGAAACTCTCACCAGGAACTTAGCCAGTTGGCATCTTTTTTTTTTGTGGTTTTTTTTTTTTTTTTTTTTTTTTTTTTCTTTTTAGGGCTGCACCCAAGGCATGTGGAGATTCTCAGGCTAGGGGTCTAATCGGAGCGACAGCTGCCAGCCTACACCTCAGCCACAGCAATGCAGGATCCGAGCTGTGTCTGAGACCTACACCATAGCTCATGGCAACGCCGGATCCTTAACCCACTGAGCGAGGCCAGGGATCAAACCCACAACCTCATGGTTCCTAGTCGGATTCCTTCACCACTGCGCCACGACAGGAACTCCACCAGTCAGCATCTTAATCTTTTACTTCTCACCCTCCAAAATTGTGGAGGAAAGGAGTTAAAGTAGAAGCTTTCTACTATTGTTTAAGGCACACACAGTCTATGGTATTTTGTTCTGCTGTCCAAGCAGCCTAATACAGATGTGCAAGTGGAAATACTGAGAAGGAATTCTGAGATTGGAATCTGATGCTCAGCACAAGGATTAGAGACAAAGACACAGATTTGGTAAGAGAGATACAGGTGCCATTTAAAGCTGGGCTACTAGAGATTATCTCTTTAGTGAGTTTCTATATGGAGAAGTAGGGTCTAAGACTGGGCCCTGGGGTATTCTTATAGCATCTATTTAGAGCTGACCCTCGAACAACATGGGCTGACTATGAATACAGGCGGATTTTCAAATGTGTGGAAGGTCAACACCCCTAATCCCTGTCTTGTCCAAGGGTCAACTGTATAGGTCTAAAGACAGAGAACTCAGCAGTCAAGGAGAGAATAATAAAATCCAAAGGCAATGGGAAAAGCACAAGAAAATATTTCTGTAGAATATAATCTGTGTATTGGCATAGCTGGGTTTTAAATTTTGATGGAAGCTGCCAAATTACCCTCCAAAAAGATTTCACATTTTAAAATCCAGCCCAAACTCTAAGAGATGGTTCTGTTCTTTTGCAGTGTGCCTATCTATTTTGAAAGTGACTGACTTTAAATTTTGTTTTTCAAAGTAACAACTGTTAGACAATATCACTGGAGGTATGAGAGATTACACACCATACATTTTCATTTATACCTTTCAGTATACCTCATACTAGTATTATAATCTCGGGCATATACAATCCTTTATTAAATAGATATATGAAAATATTGAGGTTTGAATGTACTGTAGAATAAATATTTTAAGACTGTTGTTAAAATGTATAATATTTACATTTAGTATATACAGAAATTCACTGCATGTGCTAATTACTTGACATAAATTCAATTCAGGTTCCAACAGATAAAATTCTAATACTGAATTTCCTTCTATTTTAAGATCTTACAGTGATGACCTTCTAGCAGGCTGTTTAGCACAAATACTGGGTAATGATTAAGATAAGATGTTTCACTGTGAGACACTCATCTGTTTCAGAAAAGCATTTTGGGCTTCTCATCCTTGCCCAAGTAAACATATAACATAAAATCTTGCCAAGAGTTTATTTATAACTTTTCACTCACTCTCCTATTGCTAGTAATTAGAGAAGAGTAGTAAAATCTTGCTTTTAAATCTGCCTGAAATCACATTCTTGTAGTAATGGCTACCCTTCATGGAAATAAATATTGACTCACAAAGTTGTAGGAGGACAGTTCATTTTGGGTATATTGTTATTTGCTTGTTATTCTAAATATTCCTATACTCTTTCCTGAGAAATAGTTTTAAATACATAATACCATTTAGTGCCTATCATAGCACCCCAATTTTTTTTTTCCTCAACATTCACCAAGCACTTGGATTTCTTTCAATTACATTCTGAAGTATCCCATTTTGGTTATGTCCTAACAATCCCTTTTGATATTCAGGATATTATTTTAATAAATTACGAAATGTCAGCTAAAATTATTTTATATTTATTTCACTTGCATTATTAAAGTTAAGGACATCTCTGTATCTTCCACATATGTCCTGAGGATTATCAATTTTCATCTTCTCTATGTTGACTCCAAACTCAGGAGTTTCCCAGGTATATATTAAACTGGCCCCATACATGGAGGCTGAGAAGAGACTAAAGAAAAAGGCAGCCCACACCAGATTAGTAGGTGGTGGGTTTAACAAGCAAGGGAACAGCCACAAGACAAGCAGATCTCTACACCCAAGTGCCAGAATCTTAAATCTTCATATTGAGGCCTTCAAGGGGCTTAGTCCTGTATTCAGCCCAGATGGCCTCAACAACACCCTACTCTCTCAAGACTATGTCCTGAAACAGCTCCTAGTGTAGGATTACACTCCAAAGACTGGGGAGAGGGTGAAGAGCCTCCAAATGCACCATCCAGTTTGAGGGTCAACTAGCAATCATGTGCTCTTTAGGACTCCTCCAATACTCTAAAACCTTGATCCATTATTTATCTTCCTTACCATTGCTAAAGATTTTCACATGCTCTATTCACACATTCAAGTACCTGTAAGAAAACAACCCCACAAACTTCCTGTGACTCTGTCCTCTCTCTCTCTAGCTACCTCCTAGTCTCTTCTTTGCTTGACTTACTAATCCTTTTGATATATAGTGGCAATATATTCTAATCTAAATTCCACTGATTCTTTAAAGTACCAGAAACATTCCTGCCTGTTCATTAAAAGAATTCTTGCCAAAAATAAATGGACTATTTTTTTTTAGATGAGTGACCTGAAACTACTTCCATCCCACCGTGACAAGTAAATTCCAGGACACAACAAATCCTAGCCACCACCAGCAGGCCAGCTCTGTCTGCAAGTTACTTACCACAAATCTAGCTTGCTATAGTCATAGAAATTTAAAAAGAAAAAGACCTGACTGTCAGTATGCTGTGTCTATGGAACAATATGCTAAATCAAGAGGAGAAATTAAAAATCAACGAAAGCTAAGTAACTTTCCCTAAAATGTCTTTAAAGTAATTCTCAAAATTTCCATTCCATTGTCTGACTCTCAAGCTTTGGTCTTTTGACAACATTATGCAGACAATAAGTCATGACTCTAATCTTTACGTAGAAAAATATTTTAACATGCTATAGTGATTTTTATGCAAATATGAGTTATAGAATTCATTGATTATAGGACACACTTAAGGTAATCAATGATACCTGTAACTAGCATCCTACTTTGTGGATAAGTTTGTATTCACAACATCACTAAAAGTATAATTACTTCTTTCGTACATGGAACCAAGAATGCATCCTTCAGCCATTTGAACACTTAAGTGTAGCAGCTGTATGTAAGTGCTATATTTTTGTGCACAGATTAGGGCCTCATCCTCCCTCACTAAAATCTTTACACGTATATGTATGAGATGTACCCATTTTAAGAAAAAGTTTGCATTGTTCAAATGAAACATCTCATAGTCAAAGTAATATAAACACAATTATAGAGTAATTACTTAGATAGTTACAGAGCAAGGGTTATGAAAGAAAACCATAACCCTTTAGTAAAAAAATAACTGAAGCATACTGAAGATGTAATTGATCCCTTAGTTCATGAACTATAATATGATAGAGTGATATAAACCTAAATGAAGCTAAATTTATAAAAATAACAAACATAATCCCTGCTTTCAGGTACTATGAAATAGTTTAACAGGTGTAATTAAATTAAGTAATAATTAATCCTTTCATAAATTAATTCTTAGAATATTTATCAAGGATCTCACAAAAGGCAGAATAACATTATGTGAGGTTCATCTGTTACTTGGTTTTTTAGTAGTCATAATTTTCTCTTAGTCTTTTCTAAAAATGTTACTCCATATTATTAGTCATCTCATCATGTGATACTTAAAAATAACTTTGAGTAACCACTATTGATATTCAACACAGGCAGTATTACTCACATTCACACATACACATATTTTCCTTCAAAAGTTTGGTGGTGATATAGCACACTTTTAGGATGATAATTAAAAAAATATATAATTGCCCCAAAGCCAAAGGTTAAAATGCTTTTCAAAGCCAAGAGTATAAATTGTTCAATCATCAATTATTAGTAAAGTTAAAAAGAACATTCTTAGTAAAAATCATAGATTTTCTTCCTTTACTTAAATAATTGAGTTTATTTTTCTCCAAATAAATTGAGTCTATTCATAAAAATAAAACTGTATTTGTTTAACAGGAAGAATGAAATAATTTCCACCTATAGCTTAATATAAATAGAATCAAGAATTGGTGCTACATTATAGGTAAAATGTTTATTCATATGATAACACTGACATGGTAATACAGGACATACTTAGTTAAAAACAGCTATAATTTGTTAAAAGCCTAAAAAAATGGAATCTTACCTTAAATGAGACATCTGGAATCACACTTTTCCTTTGGAAGTAAAAAGCCTACTAGTATATCATTTTGTTATACAAGTTCTTATATTTGATTTTTTCACGTGAAAATGTGGCTCACTTCTGAGGAGAACCATCACTCTACGTATCTTCCCATCACAACTGATAGGTTTAATGACATGGCATTTAATTGGCATAGGTATTAAAACAGTAATGTTTCACATTTCATGTAAAAACAGTTTAAGCAGGCTATCTGCCATTCTATTTCATCAGCAAGAGTGATTTGACATTCATCACAGTGCATTTTAAGATGTAGGAGTGACAGATATTCTTACCAACCACTGCATAATAAATGATTGATTTTAACCAATATCATAGACATGAAACACATTCTGCCAAAATACCAGATGCAAAGGATGCTCAATCTATGTATATCAGTTTTGTGCCTCATCCTTAAAGGATGCAACTATACTGAAGTATATGTATATAATGTGAAGCATTAATAGGGATGTTTTTCTATAAACTAAGCAGAGTTTTTCCTGTGCTAAGAACTAAATATGTGTATCATCCCACATGGAGAACAAACAGTACTCTCCTTCTCATAATAATGCAGCTCCTTTTGTGGGATTTATCTAAAATGATCACATCACTAAGCAGGACAGAGGAAAGAATGAGGTCCAATAGGGAAAAAAAGCATTCTTGGCATGAAAACTTCCCCCTACTGTTTGAAAATGGTCCATAGCAATAGAAGTTAAGAATCTAGCAACCAGAGATTTGCTGAACACAACAGAAAAGAAAAAATGGAATTTTTTTTTCCTTTAAGGGGAAGGGGCTTAACGCTAGCAAGGTTACAGTTGGAAGTTAGTCCTCAAGGTATGAGCTATTAATAAAGGGGGAAATATATTCTGGAATTGGATTTTCAAATTAATTTGAAATATCTTTTTACTCCAGTGGTTTCTATAGCAGGTGTAGGAATGGTTCCCAGATTTTGTTACAGAACCAGCTGATGTCCCTGTTAGTTATTAAGTGGAAAGCTCCTACTTTGTGCATGGTTATGCTCTTGAGCATTCTAAAACAATTCAGCAAGCAACCGCTATGACTTGGGGAAAGTAACTGTCTTTTAATTCTGAAGAGAACTTTCTTGGAATCATGAAAATATTTATGATAAAAAGGTATTCACTTAAATTCCTTTCTAGAAATAATAATGAAGACATAAAAGTTAAAATGATTCTCAACTTGTTAGGATACTTTAATGAATAAGTGATGCTACTGAATGATGAGGCTCAATATTTCTGGGCAACTGTGCGTCTGGATATTATTTTATAGTCTTAAAACTGATCGAGTGTGCCGGAAAGATCAAGCTTGGCATGGTTGGAGTTTCATGTTTTGGTCACGTATAGTGTAATTTTAAAACTGTAAACACATTTTCCAAATCTACTCCATTTAATTTTTTTTCCTACTCAGAATGTAAGGTAATTTTCTAGCTAAGCAGTTTGTGAATGAGCTTCAAAATACCTGATGAGAAACTGAAAATCATCCCACAGTCACAGAATCAACCAAAAGTATGTCAGTTCCCTCTCCAGAGAGCACAGAGAAATATATCTATAAGATGAGAGACATCAAGCATTCTGAACTACAAAGGTTCTGAAACCACTGTGATTCAGATGGAAAAAGAGAAAAATAAGGATATTTAAAAAGAAAATATTTATAAAATGCTGAAGTTCTCTTTAAAACTGATTTACTACCACGCCCTGTATTATACATATTTCTTACTTTTTAAATGGACCACCAAATGATTCATACCATTATGATAATGTTGAAATGCCTATTATATAACCCACAGCAGATCTACCAAACTGTACCTCTTCCATTTGTCCCAAATTAGTTTTGTGGTAGGAAATTCAAATGACTGTATACTGAGAGACCAGCTATTGAAACATCTAAATTTCTTTACAGCAGTTTAATTTTTAATGAAGAATGAAGTTTAAAAACATATATGTCAAAAAAAAAAAAAACAGTGGAGAAGGTGGTAGCAGTGTTAATGTATGTCAATAAAAAGCAGATGAAACGTATTTACCGAAGACTTTGAAAATATGTGTAAAAAAGGTATCTCCAGAACTGTTTATAATATAACTAGCTGAACACCTGGCATTATTTTCCTTTAAAAATCTAGCCAAGCCAAATCAGGTACATTAGTGGCTAAAACATTTCTTTCCCTCTCCTTTTAATTTAACTCTAGCTTTGCAGACAAGAGACTTGTTTAGAACTTACTGAAGTTTCCCAAAGAAAAACCACGCACCAGTTCCTAATTCAGAAGCCGGATCCTTGAGCAACCTCCCTCCTTTAGCTTCTGGTTATGCTAGGCAGCACTTTATTACTCATGTATGAATTTCTGCGAGTGTATCCTGAAGCAATCACACACGATGCAATCCCCCATCAAAAAAGGAAACCTTACCTGATGGAGAAACGGCGGCTGCAGGAGCAGCAGCAGAAAGAGCAGCAGCAGCAGCAGCAAGATGCAACAAGCCAGGCTTTGCAAGGAAGGTGAGATAGTCTCTCTCTCTCCCTCTGTTTTTCTGTGTTATTCTTCTAAATCACTGTAACAGCAAACTGCCTTGCATTGTGTCCTCTTTCAGTCACAAAAAGGTCCTTCAAACAGCGCAGCCAGCAGACAGCACTTTCTTCCTGGAAGCGGCTGCCTCGCTTCTCAGAAACGCCTGGACCCCTCTCTGTGCCTCCCTCCACGTTTACCCTTCAGATCAATGATGCTAGCCCAGCCGCTGGAGCTCAGCTGCAGCGCAGAGCGGCCAGCCAATGGGGGCCCAGGATTCCTTCCCAGTCATCTCCCCGCCCTCAAAACAAAACACAGCGTGCCTTTGACACATCATCGAGTTGTGAAAAGTAATTGAATCCTATATTTTAGATTTATCTTGGTTGTTCTTTTTCTTCCCTAGTGTTCACTGCGTAGTGCTTGCAAGGAATCAAAGCTCTCGGAACACTCGTTAAAGGAGCTTAGTAGAGGATGAAGATTGGGTGCTGAGAGTGAGGACACCTGAGTTAGCGCTGGAGCATTGGCCTTTAAATGTTTGAGGACTGTTCTAAATCAAAGAATTATCTGCAAAAAGGTCTGGGAGGCAAAAAGCTTGGTTGGGTTCTAGTCTTCACTGCCATAAGTAGCTTCCTTTTTTTTGTGGAACCAGAAAATAAAGTCCATTTTTACCTGGATGTTATCGCATTCTCTAAACCTTGTCTGAACAAGAATCAGCTGATAATTAACTGCTAATTAACCTTATTAAAGCAATTTCTGCGAACTTATTTACCTGTTTCAACTCTGTTAGAACTTGGTCCAGATTCCTTGAGGTACTAAACAGTGTTCAGACTATATAAATGAATCTAATTTTGGTGTATTTAAGTACTGTAAAAAATTTAAAATTAACATTAATTTCTCCAACTGGGGATTTTTTTTAGTTATAAATTGCAACTTTATTGAATATGATAATGATCAGAAAATCTTACAATGAAAAGAAACACTATTGAAAACAGCAATGCTACTTCTTCAAAAATCCCAAAAGTACAAGGAGGTCTGCATTATTTGTGATGATATTTCTTTACTAATCTGTTGGTTCACAACCTTGGGAATTCCCCAGGGGTGAAATTGGAAAACTAGCCCCAGGACACAGAGGTCAAAGAAAGACCGGAAGAAGGGGCAGGGCATTCAGATTAGTAGGTGCAGTTTTAATAAACAAAGGCATTTACATAAGGGTTTTGCCTTAAACTGCTGAAAAACAAGTGAATTTCCGCACTTGCCCACAGGTATCCAAAAGTTTGTAGGGGGAGTTCCCGTCGTGGCTCAGTGGTTAACAAGTCTAACTAAGAATCATGAGGTTGCTGGTTCGATCCCTGGCCTCGCTCATTAGGTTAAGGATCTAGCGTTGCAGTGAGCTGTGGTGTAGGTCGCAGATGCGGCTCGGATCCAGCGTTGCTGCGGCTGTGGCGAAGGCCAGCAGCTACAGCTCCTGTTAGACCCCTAGCCTGGGAACCTCCACATGCCTCAGGTACGGCCCTAGATAAAGCAAAAAAGCAAAAAAAAAAAACACAAACGAACAGAAAAAAAATTTGTAAGGAGGCCATAACAGCGTTCAGTCCCATATACAATCTAGATGGTTTTAATAACACATTCCTCTCTCAGTACTGCATCCTGGCTCATGGTGGCAGGAAAAGTGTCCCAAATGTATATCCCGAGGATCTGGAGGCGTGGAGTTGCTCCTGATTACCTGGGTCTCGCTGGGGGGTCAACCCGCAGTCGCGTCCTCTTTATGACCTCCTCCAACAATTTCACTATGGAGTGTTAACAATTGAATAGAACTGTGTTTAAACAAGTTTATGGGGAATCCTTTTTTCTCATAAGAATTACAGTTACTTACCTGGCAAGAACACAGCAATGTTGGAGGTAATCATTTGATCTAAGTAGGTCAAAATCTCAAGAGTACATAATGTCTATGAGGCTTTAAAAATATGTATAACTACAAATATAGGTTTGGTAGCTAAAACAACTGTGCAAATGGGAATGTATTTTCAATGTCACTATTAAAAAATAAGAATAAAATTAATGTGTCTTTCTGAAAGCTGTTTGTCCCACTGAGGTAATGCAGATGGGTTGATGCATTCAGTGTAGCCAAGCTTTGTGTGTCCTGACACTTTGAAATAGTTCAGGGAGGTTTTACAAACAAAACAATTTTGTTACCAGTCCATTATACGAAGAAGATGTGGAAAAGCATATAATATTCACAGCACTGTACATGTGTCACTGTAAAAAGATGAATGCTAACTTTATTGTAACTCACTCATGTAGACAATACAACTTTATTCTCTGGCTAAGTGTCAGTGGCTTTTATGAAGAAAGAAATGTGCTAATGAGATAAAACCATAAATAGTTTACTTCTTTATTTGTAATAAAATTTGTTCATTTATTTAAGTCCATTTGTTGATCACAAATAGCAAGGCATTGAATACAGAATATTGGCTTATTTTGTAGGTCAGTGATTTTCAGTGTGCAATCCCCAGACCTGTAGTAAAGGCATTACCTAGAAACTTATTGAAATAGCAAATTCTCAAGCCCTTCCCCATTCCTATCCAGTCAGGAACTCTAAAAGTAGTATCCACAACTCTGCTTTAATATTCCCTTAGATGTTTCCAATGAACACTCAAGTTTGAGAGTCACTGCTCTAAGAGAGAGTTCTGCAAACTACTGCAGCAGACCAGCACCTAATTTGGAAAATAACATTTGAATGGAGCACAGTCACACCCATTCTTTCAATATGTTCTATGACTGCTTTTGCACCAAAATGATAGAATTGAATAGTTACCAGAGGAACCTATGTCTTAAAACCTATAATTTTTAGTATCTAGCTCTTTAAAAAAAAAAAAAAACTCTGTCCCTGCCTAGCATATTACAATATGTACTATTTAATTAGTACAGATGGCAAGAGTTGTGAAAGAAGTAATATAAAATATGAAGTGGATAAGATCAGATTAATGAAATCAGTGAAATTTGGAAAAGATTGAAAATGATGATGTGGAAAATGTATATCAATGTGTGCTTCGTACAGATTTTAGCAACTCCACCATGAGGGAGGGACATGATTCTCCCCTCCAGACTTGGTCTTTGACTTGCTTCAAAACACAGATTTTAGAAAACATTAGCACTTCTCAGCAGACTATTTAAGAACAAATAAAAGTTTGTCTCACTCCATGTAGAGATTTTCTATCAGCCTGGATTGCTAAACGAAGAGAAACCTCGAATCTTAGCTGTCCCAAGATGAGTATGTAGCTTGAGAGAGTGATAATGCTTTTATTTATAAGCCAAAGAGGAGTTCAGTTGTGGTGCAGTGGAAAGGAATCTGATTAGGAACCATGAGGTTGCGGGTTCAATCCCTGGCCTTGCTCAGTGGGTAATGATCCAGCGTTGCTGTGAGCTGTGGTATAGGTCGCAGACACAGCTCAGATCCTGCATTGCTGTGGCACAGGCCAGCGGGTACAGATCCGATTAACCCCTAGCCTGGGAAAGTCCATATGTCGTGGGTGTGATTAGACCCCTAGCCTAGGAAACTTCAAAAGCCACAGGTGCAGCCCTAAAGAGCCAAATAAATAAATAAATAAATAAAACTGGACAGAATCCACTGCCACAGACTGTAGCAGGAAGTAAGAAATGTGGCTAGTCATCCAAAAACAATAAAACACTACAACCACTATTACTAATAATAAATGGACTAATGTTCACAGAGCACTTACTAGATGTCAGGTATAGGGATAAATATTTCACTTATATTTTCAACACACATGTGAAGGCAGTAATATTATTTTCTCCAGTTTACAAATGAGAAGACAAAGTCATAGAGAAGTTAAATAGCATATAATTGTCATAAACATAGTAATCAGTGGAGTCAGAGATTGAACCATGCCCGCTGAATTCCAGAACTCATTTCCATAAACGCTAAAATCTACCACTTGCCTAATATTTCTTTATTGCCATATGAATACAAACTCTGAATACAGCAGCCTTGTAGATTTTATTTAAATGGTGGAAAAAGCTTTGATTATTAAGAACCAGTGATTTTCCCTCATGAATTGACTGATATTTTCATGATCCATTGAACAAATAATTGTTGATTTCTACAATGCACATTGCATTGTGTTAAGGGTGAATCATGAATACAAATTAGTAAACACTGTAATTTCTGGGGATCATTGAAAAAATCTTCGGCCCTCAAAAATTTACAGCAACTATGTATTTTTCCACCGACAACTGTATAGAAACTAAATATTCTAAAAAACGAAATGCTGTTTTGTCCAAGGATTATAAATACATCTCCATTTGGAACAGAAATAAAGGTAGTTTAAAAAGGAAAACAGTGAACTTCAGACCCAGCAGAGTTGCAAACATGTAGAGATCAGACCTGCTTCAATAATTTCCTCACTGTCTTGATTATAAATATACATGGGATTCACCCTTATATAAAAGAAACTAATTTTTAAAGATTTGTGGAGAGTTCCCCTCCTGGTGCAGTGGAAACAAATCTGACTAGCATCCGTGAGGATGCAGGTTTGACCCCTGGCTTCACTAAGTGGGTCAGCGATCCCACGTTGCCATGAGCTGTGGTGTAGGTTGTAGTCAGACCTGGATCCTGCATTGCTGTGACTGTGGCTTAGGCTTGAGCTGTATCCTGGGAGTGTTCATATGCCACAGGTGTGACCCTAAAAAGCAAAAAAAAAAAAAAAAAAGACTGTGTGTGTGTTTGACATATTATCTCGTGTAAATGTTGCAAAGATAAGGTAAGAAGATGCTGCTGGCCTATGCCACAGCCATAGCAACTTGGGATGTGAGAGACCTACACCACAGCTCATGGCAACGCCAGATCTAACGCATTGAGTGAGGCTAGGGATCGAAACCACATCCTCATGGACCCTAGCTGGATTCGTTACCACTGAGCCTCAACAGCAACTTCCAGAAGATATTTTTTTTCATCATTTTATAGATGGTGTAACTGAGGTTCAGATAAAAACTGCCCTTTGCTCAAGGTCTCACTGACAGTGTCAGGATCAAGATCACTGTTCATACTCAGTGGATCTCATTCTAATGTCTTTTTCAATTTTTGCATAATCACATGTGCCTAAAAAACTGAGCTGACTAAGCACCGTTTGGTAATAATGTCTCCTTAGCCTGTGAGCTACATCAATCAATATAATCCCACCTCTCACCTTCCTAACCTCATGCTACTTCCCGTAAAAGGAAAAACTCTGGTTAGGTATATTTTGGGAACAGGCCTGGGGATTACTGAATAGATGCAAGAAGTTCTCTAGTGGTGCAGCAGGTTAAGTATCGCATTGTCACCACAGTGGCCCAGGTCATGGCTATGCATGGGTTCGAACCTTGGCCCAGGAACTTCCCCTTGCTACAGCCATGGCCAAAAGAAAAAAATGAGAAATACAAGAAACATGAGCAATACTGACAAGTTCTGTGGTTATTTGGGAAGAAAACAAAATATAGCTGGGTTTAAACTTGGAGTCTAACAAAATACCTTGCATAGGTAGAAAATTTCACATATTCAGACTTGAAGCTTATGTGAACTAGTCCAGTTTGGGCTTGGGACTTCTGGCAAATTAATAAATATATTAAGCCAACATACATTGTAGGAGCTATAAAATTGAGTTGTTTATTTTTTTAATCTACTGGGAATCAAGGAAAAGGCACCACTATAAAATAAGTATCATTATTCAGGGATAGCTAGGGCATGGATTAAGATAAATAAGGAATACATAAAAATGCAAATATGAAATAATACTGAAATAAGAAATTATATCATGATTTTCTGAATAGAGATGATAATGCACAGGAGGATATCCTACATCGACCTGAATTTTCAAATTTAAATAATTAAAGAAACATTAGTGCTATTGCCTGATGTTGGGAATTCTGGAGCTAGCATTTCTTGTAGTGAGAAGATGGATCTAACTCAATAGTCATTTTCACAAAGAAAATTTAAATGAGAAGGAGTTCCCGTCATGGTGCAGTGGAAACGAATCTGACTAGGAACCATGAGGTTGTGGGTTTGATCCCTGGCATAGCTCAGCGGGTTAACAATCCGGCGTTGCTGTGAGCTGTGGTGTAGTTTGCAGGCACGGCTCAGCTCTGGTGTTGCTGTGGCTCTGGCGTAGGCCAGCAGCAACAGCTCCAATTAGACCCCTAGCCTGGGAACCTCCTTATGCCGCAGGTACAGCCCTAAAAAGACCAAAAAAAAAAAAAAGGAAAATTTAAATAAGAAAAATATTATGACAATCCATGGTATAATTAAATTCCTAAGTGTCAATTTTATGTAAGAATAACAACATTAACAAATGCTACAAATTAATGGTGCAAAATAATTATAAAATAATATATGAAATACATTAACTTTTACTGCTATCAGAGAATATGCACTCTAGAAATTCAAGCATATGTTAATAATTCAGGAGTACAACATAAATCCATAAATCTGAATAATGTTTTTCTATTTGACAACTTTATATTTCTGTTTGCCTGTAAGTTACATCTATCATAAATTTAAAAGATTTTAAATTTATAACCAAATCTCACAAAAATATTTGATATAGGAAACAATATTTTAAAATTCAAATATATTTTATACTTTTTTCTACTAAGTATATAGAGTCTTTTTATTGAATAAATATGTTTTGTGTCTCTAAACAATAGTTTGATAATAAAATAGTTCCCTTATAGATATCAGTTTTAAGTAAAATCTACTTATTTCCTGATGAGTAGCTTTTAGTTTTTTGTCTTTTTGTCTTTTGGGGGCCACACCCACAACATATGCAGGTTCCCAGGCTAGGGGTCTAATCAGAGCTGTTTCCACTGGCCTACGCCACAGCCACAGCAATGCCAGATCTGAGCTGTGTCTGGGACCTACACCACAGCCCATGGCAACACCGGATCCTTAACCCACTGAGTGAGGCCAGGATGGAATCCGCAACCTCATGGTTCCTAGTCGGATTCATTTCCCCTGTGCCACAAAGGGAACTCCATGAATAGTAGCTTTTATAATATATATTTAATGTCATATCCTCTAGGAGTATAAATACTCAAAACTGAATTACTAATGGAAAATATTGATACTGTAATTTTTATCGATATCCCTGTTTTCCATTTTAGTAGTTTTAATCTCCTCTTTTCTATATGTATTTTGATAATCCATTTATTTTTAATTGAGTTAGTAACATTATTATTTGTTTTTATTATTTCCTTCTCTAGGAAGATATATAAATAAAGAGAATATATTTTAGCCTTTTTTGTAATGTTAGGTTTTATGACCAAGTATCTGCCAATGAAACTGAACAATCAGAAAGGGGGAAATAATGTTTTTATACAACTATATATAGGTGGGAGGGAAAGCAAAAAAAGATGAGAAAAGATTGTGATATTTCCCAAATCATCACTTACTCTCAGATTTACCTTTCTGACTATTGGTGTACAAGGTCCAACCTATACAGAGAAACTTTGGTCTTTTGGCACTTGTTTCTTCCTGCAACTCAGGGTGACTCTGAATGATACAGTTAAACAAGTCTACAGTGACTCCAGCCTAAAGAAGCCCAGGAACAGGAGTCCAAAAAGGTCAGGGAGAGGATGTGACCTCTGGCTGACCCTCAGGCTGGATTTTGCCCTCCGGGCTCCTCAGCCCCTCCTACATCTTTGGGGCGTTTCCCTCAGTGAGAGCTATTTCGAGGAAGCAGTCTTGAGAGAGCAATGTGGCACTGAGACCATATGGATAGAGTGAATGACTCAACCCAGGTAAGGCCTCTATAAAATCCGAGGATTCTGGCAGGTGAGGGGAGTTTTTTAAACCTGGCACCTGCCCATCAGGCGTGGCTACCTCCCTTTCTCTCTCTGCCCTCTGTGTGTGGGGGTCGGCTTAAGATTTCATTCAGAAAACTCTGACGCTTGCGACCCAACCACAGATAATCTTTGATAACGTTTAATTCATAAATAAAATAGAAACTAAGGGGGAGGCAAGCTCCTGGACGCATCTCCCATCGGCAGCGACCGCTGTGGAGGCTGACAAGTAGCCGCTGTGTTTCCACCTCCTTTGCTGTGCTGGCCAGGAAATTTAAAATAAATAAATAAATAAATATATATAATATATATATGTACATATATACATATATATACATATATATATACATATATATATATATATATATAATGGCAGTAGGTAAATAAAGGTCATTTCCCTTCTTTAGTGGTAATACCTACTCAGCATTGAGACTGGAGGGCTAAAACAAAAGTCCCAAGACTACTTTTGAAAATAATAAAATCTTGAGCTAGGGAAAAATGTATGTGTGCTTCATCATAAAACGACAACAAAATAAAGGCATAAAAATATATCATCGCAGTACAAAGATACTTGTAACACCGCTATTAATGTGATAGAGTGACAGTTTCCTCTGTCCCCGTCTCGCCGCAGCAAAGCACTGGAATGGCGGACGTTTCACGAATTTATCAAAACGAAAGTACATTTGTAGAGAGAGAGAGAGAGAGAGAGAGAGAACTCAAGGGGGCACACAGGTTAAAAAGAGGGCCTGATGCTTTACAGTTTGTTCTTATACCCACCCCCAGGCGGACCGGAATGGAGACCCAATTTCTCCTGCCCCAGCCCCCAATACCTGTGTTAAGGGCTGAATGTTGTTTGATCTTGTATGGGGCATATTTTATCTTCTGATCGATCTTGGGCAGGATAACTCTTTTGCGTGGGGAACAGGTTATATAGCAGTCTGGTGAGGAATGGGCGCTATTCCTTCTCTAACAGGGAGCGAGCAGCCCAGGCTGATCACAGTGGGAGAAGGAGCATCCCAATGAGACATGGCCAGAGGCTTTTAGGTTTAATCTCCTTGAAGGAGACTTGAAACCTATAACACCATCATCATTAGATTCAGTTCTAGAGTGGACTTACCGGATTTTTAGTTGAACAAGACAATACGAAAACCACTCTCCTATAAGTTGTCTGGGGGTTTTACATGATAAATAGCCCACTCAGAGTTCGCATGTTTACCAAGGGCATCCAAGGAGAAGCATAGTTTCTGATAAGTGGCCAAGCAAATTGTATTCCATTTGCAATAAAAAGATGATTAGAGAAAACTTTTAGTGGATACTGGAAATCATTGCAGTACAAAATAAATTTTAGGATGCAAATTTCTTTGCTATTGTGTTACCCAAATCTACAAAATCCTTGGTGATAAAGAACTATCTAAATAGCATCATGCATGAGAATAAACAATAATTTTATTTTGTATAAGCTCTATATGATTAAAGTAATATATGATTACCAGAAAGCAAAAACAATCATAAGTGAAATGGCTAGAAATATAGTACAGACAAAAAGAAATAATACTTGTTCACAAAGTTCCAGGAATATGAAGAAGAACTTGAAAACTTAATTAAATAAGCTCTGTGGGGGAGTTCCCACTGTGGCTTCAGCAGAAAGGAACATGAGTAGTATCCAAGAGGATGCAAGTTCTATCCCAGGTCTCGCTCAGTGGGTTGAGGATCTGGCATTGCTGTGAGCTGTGGTGTAGGTCGTAGATGCAGCTCCGATTTGGTGTTACTGTGGCTACGGCCAGTAGCTGTAGCTCCGATTCACCCCAGCTTGGAAATTTTTTTTTTTTTTGTCTTTTTGCCTTTTCTAGGGCCACACTTGAGGCATATGGAGGTTCCTAGGTTAGGGGTCTAATTGGAGCTGTAGCTGCCGGCCTACACCACAGAAACAGCAACACAGGATCTGAGCCGCGTCTGCAACCTACATCACAACTCACGGCAACGCCAGATCCTTAACTCACTGAGCAAGGCTAGGTTGTGAATCTGCAACCGCCTGTTTCCTAGTTGGATTCGTTAACCACTGAGCCACAACGGGAACTCTGAGCTCGGGAAATTTGATATGCCACATCTACAGCTCTAAAAAGCAAAAAAAAAAAAAAAAAAAAAAACCCTGCTAATTTACATATTTTCATGTGGATTAAGCATCTAACTAGGACTGCTTGGCTTCAGAGGGCAACATGATACTCAGTGGCAAACAGTAACAGCTTAAAGTCAAATTTCTAACTCTGGAATAGTGGAAAGATAAAGTCATCTTCCTGAGAATACAGAAAGTTTCCCCTGGTAACAGAAATGCCCTGAACAATTTCATATTTGCAGAATGGTAGAATGACAGGAAAGGTTAGACTACTTATGCTACAAGTGACATTATGAAAAGAAAAATAATTATTTTATTCTTATTGCTCTGTTCTATATGGTATAAACCGTGACTGGCTTTAGAGGAGAAAAGATTAGTTTTCCTACTAATATCAGATCAATAACATAGATGCTAATGCTAATTCTCATTTCCTTGACAGCTGCATTTTGAAAAAACACCCACTTCCTGATATCTTTTACTTTTAACACCTGTACTGGAAAAGTAATTTATGGACCGTAAAATCCACCCATTTTAAATGCACAATTTAATGACTTGTAATAAATTTATAGTTATGTAAGCACTACCACAGCCCAATTTTAAAATATTCAAATCACCTATTATGATCCCTGGTGCCAATTTGGAGTCAGTCAATTCTCAGTCTTATCCCAACCCCAAGGAGCCATTCAGCTGTCTCAATAGAACTGACTCATACAACATGTGGTCTTTTGTTCTGGTGTCTTTAAATTAACATAATATTTTGGGTCTCATCCATGTTGTAGCATTGGTAATTCATTCCACTTACATTGCTGAATAGTATTCTGTTGTTTCTTTATACCATATTCTATTTATCCATTCACCAGTTGATAAACGTTTGGATATTTTCCACTTTCTGCTGTTATGAATAATGCTGCTGACTCAAGTACAAGTCTTTTGTGGATATATGTTTTCATTCTCTTAGAAAGATTTCTAGGAATGGAATCTTTTTCAAGTGTTATACTTGCTATTAATTTAAAAATAAACTATCATACTGTTTGTCTTTTTTTGCCTTTTTGTCTTATCTAGGGCCGCACCCACGGCATATGGAGGTTCCCAGGCTAGGGGTATAACAGGAGCTGCAGCTGCCGGCCTTCACCACAGCCACAGCAACGCAGGATCCGAGCCGTTTCTGCAGCCTATACCACAGCTCATGGCAACGCCAGATCCTTAACCCACTGAGCAAGGCCAGGGATCGAACTCACAACCCTACGGTTCCTAGTTGGATTCCTTAACCACTGAGCCACGACAGGAACTCCTATACTGTTTTTCAAAGTGATGATTCCAGTTTACATTCCCATCAGCAATGTAGAGGGTTCCAGTTTCCCATATGCTTGTCAACTTTTGTATTATCTAGCTGTTCTCCACTAGAGTTGCTATATATATATATATATAGCAACTCTAGTGGAGAACAGATTGTGGGTTTTATGTAAATATTATCCATTTACATAGATTCTTTGGTGAAATGTCCGTTTAAATTTTTGTTCCTTTTTAATTAGAATTTGTCTCCTGGTCATTGTAAGATTTCTCTGCACATTTTAAAAATTAAACAAAACGTGATTCACAAATATTTTCACTCAAACTTTAATTTTAATAGTGTCTTTTGAAAAGCAAGTATGTGTTTCTTTTTAATTTTGAAAAATTCCATTATTTTTAATAGGTTTGTGCTTCTGTTACTGTATCTCAGAACTTTTGCCTAACCCAAGGTCACAGAGATTTTCTCCTATATTATCTTCTAAAACTTTTAACATTTTAGACTGCACTTTGGGGTATGATTCATTTTGAGTCTAAAAAATTTATATGATGCCAGATAGGTGTTAAATTAATCGTTTTTACATGAGGATATCCAATTCTCTCAGTGTCATTTGTTGAAAAAAAAAAACTTTCGTTTTCTCATTGAATTGCTTTTGCCTTCATGGAAACTCAGCTGAAGTAGAAGATGACATATTCTATACACCTTGAATATCTCAGAATCATTTGTCTTTAAATATAGGTTATATTTTCAGAAAACAAATGAAGTAAATTAATTAATCAGCAATATGATCTCTCCCATGTCCAAATTCCTCTAGTGGCGTAGTTGCATAGGATTAATATAAAAACCTACTTAATCAAAATTTAGTGTTTAGTTATTGATGATGTTTGGTGACAAGAGAAGAGAAAATTATTTGTAAAAATGATCTTCCAATAAGTCTTGATTTTTTTTAATGTCTCCCTTGAGTAAATTTAGTTTGAAATTTCTCCTATATCATTTTTCTTTTTTTCTGCTACTTCAGTGTTTAGAAATATGTTTATTAAAATGTCGTCGTTGTTGCTATACTTCACTACATTTCTTCCCTGCACTTACCATTTAGTAGGTTAATTATGTGTTGACACAATTTGTGATAAGAGCTGTAGCCCATATGGAAAGAGGAGGACAGGGTATATTGGAGAGTGCTTTTCAAAATATTTTTGCTAAGAGCTGCTACTTATGGTTGCCAAGAGAGAGATAGTATCCAACTTAAGATACTCCTTAGGGAATGAGGGTGATCTTTAATATTACAGGCGAGAAAGCTGACTCTGAACTACTGTTGTAGCAGTTTAATGGTTCCCAGTGGGAGATAGTTACAGGATTTATTTCTTACATGCTGATTTGGGAAAAGTCATGCCTGCACCCACGTTATGTATAAAGAACCTATTCAGAATCAGTCATTCACTGATAGAGAAAATTTTCTGTTATACATAAAGTCAACTAAACCAAAAAGCAAAAAAAAAAAGTTTAATTGGCTGAAATCTTAGAAATCTAAGCACAAAGGAAATAAAAATTTACATCACAAATTAAATGCTAGGATTAAATCAGTAAAGATGCTAAATAAAGCTATGGGAAGCAGAAAATAAAATTAAAGAAACAAAAAAGAAGGAAGGAAGGAATTAAGAAAGGAAAGAAGGAAGTAGAGAAAGGAGGGAGGAAGAGAGGAAAGGAGGGAGGAAACAGAAATGCCAGAAAGATAGCTCCAATATTTGGCAATGGTGTAAATTTTAAAACTGTGGTAGATTGCAGTGGCCTTGGCTGCTATTTTGTTCACATCTTTCTGTATCCACTTGTTCAGTGGTCTCCATCCACTCTGATTCTTGTCTTAGATATGTGTCAAAACATGTCCAATGGCCAGGAGAAAATCTGACATAAGTAATTGCTTGAAAAGTACTTGAATATTGGAGTTTGCCCACCTACTGCTCTTGGAGGGCCCTCTGCAAATTTTTACATCTGAAATTTTATAAATATACAATATTTTGGTTAATAGATAATGCATGGGGAAGATATATGCTATTTCAGTTGAGTCATCTTAGATTAGCCATCCACTGCCGACCACAGACTTAAAAGCAACCCTGACCACAATCAAGTGAGTCTAGCCCAGACTAGAGGAACCAAGAGCCCCTAACTTACCCCAGAACAAATTTTTTACCAATAGAATCATGACCCAGATAAGTCGTTGTTGCTTTAAGCCACTTAATAACTGAACCACAAAGATTTATTATGCAGCAAATGCTAACATGTTTCTAATTTTCAGTGAATATGATAGGATATTGTATTCATTATTAAAGCAGATGTTCAATAACATACATTTAAGAGATTATCATTTTTAATTTTATCTACATAGTTGGTAACTAGATTGATGATTTTAATATTGACTGTGCAGTGACAATATGCTAAGAGCAAAAGAGCATACTTTTATTTTAGAACATTTTCAGCTCCTGTATACATAGAACAAGTGATGATTTCATAACAACAACTAAGCAACCATGAGATTTTATGCATAAACAAAATTGGCTTGAAGAAAAATTCCCATTGGCAGATTTTAAATATATGACCCAAACAACAACGCTGATAATACACACCGCATTTTTTTCCCTTTAGTTATTTTCAAATATCAGGTTAATTATATTCAGCCAGAAAATATATCATTATCATTTTTGCTTAATCACATACTAATGCACATGTTGGAAGAGGAAATTATTTCTTGAATCTCCTACCTATCTAGCAGAATTGTATGAAATGGGAAAACTGTGTATTTACAAAGTTAGAGGGAGTGGTAAAGAATGACAGTGTATATTTGGTATACCAGTTATTTTAGAAGTGCTGAATGGCATCACAACAAATCATTTCTTTGTGTATTATGAAATAGCAGCTATATTTTTCTCAAGTCTGATCACGTTCAGTTTATATTTGTACTTTGGCAATAAATCACCTTCCTTAGAATGTATCTTTCCTTTTCATTTTCCCACACTATTTACATTCACTCAGAAGTACTTCCTTGAAAATCATTTCCATTCTCTTTTATGTTAGGATATATCGTACTAGTCTGCTATTAGCTATCTGAAAATACTTTTGAAATAGAATCATTTTAGGAAAAAAGTAGTAAAAGAGAAATAGGAAAAGAGAACAGGAAAATAGCACAGACTAAAAATTAAAAAGGCATTCATTTTAATCAGAAATGCAACTGATTACTAACTAAATATCCATTCTTGGTTATCAAACAATAAGTGTAAAATGAGCAGAAATATGGGGAGATATGAAGAAGCTAGCTTCTGTAAGTAATTCAGCCTAGGTATTCTATTTGTTCTGTTTGCCGGTATGTTTTAAACAGGAAATACAAATATATAGTGCATTATTGAAAATGCACAAAATTGTATGTAGGGAAAGGACATTCTACTACAACTTTGAATACTAATATTCAGGGTTCTCTCTCAAAAGGCAACCGGTATCACTATCTTTGATATTATTTTTTATAGTAGTGTATGGGTTCTTATAGCTCAGAAATTCTCCTTATCTATTCAAAGGATAGTTTTGGGTGCCATAGCAGTCAAACCTATGTTTTTTTCAGTAGGATTTTTATGGAACAAAAATCGTAAGAGTTCTGTGTTTTTGATCTAATAGAAAAGTGAAAAAATGAGTTTAACATCTTCGATGTTTATAAAATCCATATAGCAAGTATTGCAGAGCCCTACAAGAAATCCATATCTCTCAGGTCATTCATTTTTTGACCTCAAGACCTGAAAGAAACCTAGAAGCTTTCACAATAAGCTCTTTTGTGAAGTCGAATGCAAGATCTTTGTTTCATTTGAATTACCTTGAATAGTTTCTTTTGAGTTTGAAGAACATAAAACATGCCACAAGTTATATCTTAGAATGAAGACATTTTCACTTGACTTTTATAGAGATTGATGAAAGTCTACTTTTTATTTATTTGTAAGCAATTATTCTTTCCTCAGATGTAAGATATGATTAGACATCCCCGGCATGATCATACACTATGCAGTGTTTCGCATGCGAGGAGTCTACCTTTCCATATCATTCATATCAGTCTTGATCATGTGACTCTCTTAGTCCAATGGGATATGAGTAAAAATTATGTGCACTGCATCCAAGTTGAGCTTTAAGGGCCACTGAATGTCTTTGCCTTTGGTCTCCCCCTCTCCTTCAGAGAATCACATCACAAGATTCATATGGGAACTGTTTATTCAGTCTGGTCTCTGGCTTGTAGATATAGAACGGAGTTATAATCAAATCAGAGGCAACAATAAAACCTAAATATAAGCCACAGGAATGTTGAGACTGCTTGTCAGTACGACAAAAATGTGGCAAAGCCTGACCAATGAAAAGTATGCAAAAAATGTGACCTCTAAAAAATTGCTTTTTCAGATATTAAATAATATTGGTTTTATGGGTCAGTATGTATCAGGATTTTTTTTTGTAAATATAACATGGTTCAGTATAAAAAATTAAAAGCATAAAATTTGCTTCACCTTATTTTCACTGCCTACTTGGTATCAGAAATTGTAATAAGCCCTGTGAATATAAAGGTGAACACAGTTTCTTCACACAGTCTAAACTGATTTATTTTTCAGTCAATAAATACGTATTGAACATCCTGAATATCTGTTCTAGGATATTATTTGGCCTGTAATAGGCACTGTCTTACAGGACATTCTCAAACTCATAGTCATTTCTCCCTTGGGCTTGTGCCCTTCATTGGTATGCTGTTTTAGGAAATAGCTTCAACAACCGATTAATGCAGTTTGTGAATATTATTTCTATTCCTTCTGGCTAAAGCCCTTTCTGCATTAAATACTGAAATTACAGTTAAATAGTATAGCTACTCATCAGGATTATGGCATACATTTGGCAGCAATAAATATCAGTATGTTGGTTATTAGCAGTTAAGGCACACCTTAGACGTATTTCTCAACTCTATCAGTGACCCTCTTGGTAATGGATGCTGTAGGGCATCACTGAGATACTCACGTCT
The DNA here is from genome assembly GCA_004024745.2 of Catagonus wagneri. Classification (NCBI taxonomy): domain Eukaryota; kingdom Metazoa; phylum Chordata; class Mammalia; order Artiodactyla; family Tayassuidae; genus Catagonus; species Catagonus wagneri. Next base: position 629,192 of record PVHT020000009.1, read on the forward strand.
GCTCATGTCCCTGAAATACTCACGAAGCATTTATTCTTCCAGTGACTGGAAGGACCATCAGTCAACAGATACCGAGCCCTTTCTCTAAGAGAAACCCTGAGCAGAAGTGACTGTCTAGCGCAATGGGCAGCCCACATCCAAGGACTGTTTATGAAGGGGTTGAAAAGCTTGACTTAACGTGCCTCACCTGGTCTATTTCTGAAAACAGTTCTAACTCCAGAGTTCTTCATTTGCTCAGCTTAGACCTTTGGCACAACTGTTTTGTAAATCAATTTCTTCTCAGCTCAATCCTACCTTATTTACTCCCCAAGAGGTACTGAACTTGAGATTACTTGCCAATAAACTTCAGGTAAGTAAATTTATATATGAAGTGAGGGGGGCATTCAGTTGCCATTCTCAGATGTGACAGATATGAGGAGATGGAAGGTATTGACCTACTGTCTCCCCCCTGGTTTTTATATGTCATTGTTAACCCCTATCAGTTAGTGTGAACATATAGCCTTTGGACAATGGCTCACGTCGACATCCTACCAGAGCCTATAACACAGCTTATGTTTTAAAACTCCCCTCTCAGGTTATTGGCTCGCATGAATAGACTCGTTCAATCCAACACTCTTGCCCTTGCTCAACTATTTACATGCCTCATGGAAGAATGAATGTGTGAACAACATTCTTTCTTTTCTTTTTTCTTTTTCTTTTTGTCTTTTTGCCTTTTATGTAGAGCCACACCCGTGGCATATGGAGGTTCCCAGGCTAGGGGTCTACCAGGAGCTGTAGCTGCTGGCCTTCGCCACAGCCACAGCAATGCGGGATCCCAGCCGCGTCTGCAACCTACACCATAGCTCACAGCAACGCCGGATTCTTAACCCACTGAGCAAGGCCAGGGATCGAACCCGCAACCTCATGGTTCTTAGTCGGATTTGTTAACCACTGAGCCACGAAGGGAACTCCTGTGAACAACATTCTTTGGTTGAAAGGCAACTGAGCCAGGATTATGAGATACTTCGTCAACTCCAGTCTCCACTCATATCCTTTCCTTCCTCGGAGTCATTATTATTATGTCTCCAAATTCAAGATTTATAAATTCGGATGAGGTATCCCATTTCCAGATTTTGTGGAAGAGGCTTGTGATGGACAGCACATTTTCTTCTCGAGCACCTTGTACCCCATTAAAGTTATTGCTAAGTATATAGTGTGTGAATGCATTTTAGAAATACTCTAAACACCTGCTATGTGGAGTAAACTGGTGCCAGGACAAACACAGCAGAGCCAAAGTTCATATCTTTGAAATTAAAAGCTAGTCCATGGAACATGGAATTAGCTAGTCCACTGGCTAGCTAGTCCAAAGCTAGTCCATGGAATTATCACTTATATGAAATTAGAACAGGAAAGTTTAGTTCTCATAGGTATCTGATGAAAATGGAAGCCCACTCTGACATCCAAGAGGAAATACTGACTAGAGGAAATTGTCTACTATTTCCTTGCAGAAATATTTTTTGTCTATTATTTTGTGGATAATTATAATATTTCTCTGTGAAAATATGATCAGAAATTATGCAGGCAGACATTGATTATAGTGGTATGTGACAGCTAGTTAATCCAATGTTTTGTTATCTTTGACGTTTTCAATTTTTAAAAATGCTTTGCAATTTCTGTGCTCATTCTACATAAATATGTCATTTCCCTGCCTATTTTTTCAATAAATATTCTTTGTTGTTTAACCCAGATTTTGATTTATTATTTTATTTTTAATTTTTTTTTATTTTTCGGTCTTTTTGTCTTTTTAGGGCCACACCTGTGGCATATGGAAGTTCCCAGGCTAGAGCTTGAATTGGAGCTGTAGCCACCTGCCTACACCACAGCCACAGCAACACGGGATCCTAGCTGTGTCTCTGACCTACACCACAGCTCACAGCAATGCCCAGTCCTTAACCCACTGAGCAAGGCCAGGGATCAAACCCGCGTCCTCATGGATGCTAGTTGGGTTTCGCCAACTGCTGAGCCAAGACGGGAACTCCTTTCCTGCCTGGTTTTATGTTCATAATTTTACCTTTTTTTTTTCTTATAGAGTCCCCCTAAATTATTTAAATATATTGCCCCATAATATCTATACCTAGTTTAATCTGTGGGTATTTCATTTTATGTTTTTCATTTCTCTTTGCTATCAAAAATAAAAAGAAATGGCTTAAAGTGGAATGGACTTATTAAGACGCAGTTAGAAGAGTGAGTTTTTCTATTCTCCATACTAAGCCAAACTTAGTATGAGTGAGAAAGTTTCCAGGCTAGACAGTAACATACGGAGGGACGGGTTTCTGTGAAAGAAGAAAGTAGAAAAATCGGTGAAGTTGTTCTTGAATATGAATGCTTAATTTGTCCTACCATCAAAAAGCCCTAGACTGGGAATTTACTCTGAACAGAAAGTAAGGGATTGTACCTAGTGATAATATAGACTATAGTTTAGTAAATATTCATTCCCCTCCACCTCTTGTTGTGTGTGGCATTTATTTCCATGTTCTAATGATGGCATGGCCATGTGACTGGCTTTGGTCAATGGGATGTTAGCAAACCTGATGCAAGTAAAGACTTGCAATGTGCTCCTTGCAATGGAATTTGTTCTCTTGTGTTTTCACCATTGTCGTGAGAAGAAAACACTCTGAGAATGACAAGAACTTTGCTTGAGCCCTGACCAGGATTCCACGCCGTGACTCAACATTACTCAGCTTTTACTCTAAGCCGTCCTTTCTTCTTGTCCTTAGCCTTGTCCTGCCGAGCTTAGTTCTTTTTTTTTTTTTTGTCTTTTTTTTTTGCCTTATTTGGGCCGTACCCGCAGCATATGGAGGTTCCCAGGCTAGGGGTCTTACAAGAGCTGCAGCCGCCGGCCTACGCCCCAGCCACAGCAACACGGAATCCGAGCCGCGTCTGCAGCCTACACCACAACTCACGGCAATGCCGGATCCTTAACCCACTGAGCAAGGCCAGGGATCGAACCCACAACCTCATGGTTCTTAGTCGGATTCGTTAACCACTGAGCCATGACGGGAATTCCCACGAGCTTATTTCTATTTATACAGTTGATGAAGAGTCCCATCACTCTTGACATTCAGTCAAGCTCTTCCTCTCCCACCCTTGATGTATAATAAAGTTCCTCTTCTTCCTCACCCTTTATACTTAACTAAAGTCTCTCTTAGTAACTTTCCATCCATTGACCCCTCACCCTCACTGTTGGCTATACTTCATCAGTGTCCCTGTGCATTCAGAATTGACTTCAATTCCTCCTCTAATGCAAAGGTGTTGAAGTCTTCCATGGATACTTAGCTAGACTGATACAATTTTTCTTTTACAGTAGTCTACTAATCATAGGTAAAACGTGGAGGAAAACCGAAACCACAGGACTCCTGCTTGAAATTGCGCCCCCTGGTGACTTGCATACGTCAGTCTGAATCTGAGATGGCCCAACTAACCCATGAATCTGTAAGTGTGAAAAAGAAAACAACATACTTGTTACATCACTGAATTTTAGGGGGATTGTTGCCTAGTAGTGGCTTATTAGTGACTTTTGATGTATTAATAAGAATATGAAACAAAATGCTTGCTTCTTGAACAAAATGGAGTTGAAAAAAACCTTAATGGGGATTTCCCTAAGAGATGCTATTACAAGGAATAGTCATTGCAGTTACATTAAGATATAGATGATGTCAAAAATAATGTTTCTGAGGAATATTTGTTTAATGGGGATTACCAGGGGATTTTTGTTTTAAATATTGCATTCTCAGAAACTTTTGATGTTTCAGTAGATACTTCAAGAGGTAAGGGGTCTTTTGATAACGTCATGGTTTTGAACATTTGAGTATATATTCAATGAAAAATGGTTCTTTCGAATTGTCTTAAGTGAGAGGTAAAATTCATTTGAATTTTATTTTGATAAGAGTATAATCAATCACATTACAAAAATATTTTTCCTATAAGGATTTTCTTATTTAATTTTTTAAATTTAATTTTGTTGGTATATAGTTGATTTAAAATGTATTACTTTCAGGTGTACAGTGAAGTGGATACATATAAATATATCCATTCTTTTTCCCATATAGTTTATTACAAACTATTGAGTAGATTTTCCTGTACTATACAGTAGGTTCTTGTCAGTCATCCACCCTATAGTAGTAGTAGTGTATGTGTTATTCCCACCCTCTCAATTCTTCTCTCTCCACAATGGTTTCACCGACAGTAACTGTAAGACTGATTTTGAAATCTGCGAGGTTGTTTGTGTTTTTTAAATAAGTTCTTTTGTGTCATATTTTTATTAGATTTCCACATATAAGTGATATATGATATTTGCCTTTCTCTGTCTGACTTACTTCATTTCGTATGATAATCTCTAAGTCCATCCATGTTGCTGCAAATGGCGTTATTTCATTGTTTTTTTATGGCTGAGTAATATTCCATTATATATATGTGATCCATTCCTCTGTCAATGGACCTTTAGTTTGCTTCCATGTCTTGGTTTTTCTAAATAGTGCTGCAGTGAATATTGGTGTGCATGTATTTTTTTTTCAAATTAGAGTTTTCTCTGGATATGTGCCCAGGAGTGGGATTTCTGAGTCAAATGGTAGTTCTATATTTATTTTTTTTAGGGAACCTCCCTATTGTCCTCCATGGTGGTTGCACCAATTTACATTCCCACCAACAGTGTAGGAGGGTTCCCTTTTCCCCACAACCTCTCAAGCATTTACTGTTTATAGACTCTTTGATGAAGGCTCTTCTGACAGATATGAGGAATTCCCTAGTGACTTAGTGGTTAGGGATCCGGTGTTGTCACTGCTGTGTTTCCAGTTTGATCTCTGGCTTGGGAACGTTCACATGGCATGAGTGCAGCCAAAAACCAAAACAAAAAAAACACAAAAACAAAACTAACGAATCTTTAGAAAATATCTTAAACCTTTCTAGCCTCAGGTTTTTCATTAGGAGGAAATGGGAAATATTATTTCATAATTCTTTTCAGGTCAATTAAACCATGATTCTTAGTATTTATTATGAGTACTTACTGAGCATATAGAATCATAGATTCTACATGGATATAATTGTATATGGTCTGACACTAATGAATTACAGTGTGGCTTGAGGAAAACAAAAGTCTGCACAAAGAATAATAAATATATACTCAGTTGTATGGAATGGAACAGACTATGTGTATCTGTTCTTTCCTGAGGAAGGAAAGATACACATAGGCTAGAATAAAAGAGTAATCACAATTCCAGAAATGGTCTGCATTCATTTTAGCAAGTTAAAAATGAGAAGAGCTAATGGTGGAACAGTGCTCACTTGGCTGACAGGCAAGTTTCTCTACACTAACTTGAGGTTGGTATCAGAACCCAACTACATTATATTCCAAATGCACTATTTTAATAGATCACAGTCCAACTGCACTATTGATATTCCTCATGAAGTATCCTTTATTGTGAACCCTGCCTCTTGCAGTCTCAGATCAAACAAAAGGTAAATTCAGTTCCCGTGTTGGAAGAACAAGGCTATTACAGTTTAAAAAAAAAAAAAAAAAACTTGTTAGAATAGCATATTGCTCCATAGATCTAATATAATGAGTTTCTTGTTTTTCTATGATGCATTATATCATTAATTGTGAATCATTTTCCTATTGTGGTCTTGTTCTCACAACCTGAGGGATATTGAAGAGACTGAAAAGCCACTGACTGATACTAACATTTAGAATACATCATTACTTAGAGCGTATATGATGGAAAGTGCGCTTCTCTTTTTCCTGTCAGGACTTAGCAAAAAATCTATACCTGGAAATTAATTTAAGATACAGATATATGTTCACCAAAAAGAAATAAGAAGAACTAAACTTCTGTCCATAATTTTTGTGTGTTTAGTTAATGTCTAAAATTTCCTTGAATATTTAGTTTCAGTGAACACTTTAGGTGCAGTGTTCACTGCTATTTAGTCCAAAGTGTTTTTTCCCATATGCCAGTTTACAGCTAAACTTCATATTATCTGAAATATTTATTGTAGCTTTTAGAGGAAATCACGTCCTTCATTCACATAGGCTCTGGATACAAATCATAAGGAGATGGCTTTGAAATACAGTGTGGACACTAACATGTTCAAAGTTTCAGATGTATATAGGAGACTTTAAAACCTAGATCAAAGTTGTTTTCAACCACACATTATTAACTGACACCAATGAGACCAAGGATATTCCATAAATTAATATTTGAGGGACATATTTTGGGAGATATTCCCAAATTCACTTAACAAACATTCTTTCCTGATCCTATGCCTTTAAGGAGTATATGTTCTATTAGCAATTCCATTTCCTTCTTTTTAAGGCTTAAATCCATTTGGCCTATCCTATTCTTTTTAAGGAATTATTTCTTACTCCAGATTTTATTGCTCTCATTATTAACTTAAAATTTACCACTCTCTCAAATCCTAGGAGGACTGCTTCCTTGCTATCTTTCTTTCTTATGGACATTTGTCTTATATTTTTTAATTATACAAATAAAACTTGTATCTACAGTCTTGAAAATTACAACCAATTCTGTTTATTCTAACTCCCAAATCCCCTTCACTCCATTAATCAGAAACTATCAATTTTCTGATCATTTTATTACAGAACTTTTTAAAATACAGTCTTATAAAAAATAGAGTTCTGACTTCATTAGTTTTCCTTAAATGGTGTCATAGTGTACATATTATTCTGCATAGTGTACATATTATTCTGCAAACCAATACATGCGGTTGTATTAGTTTATATGTTGTTTAAATATATATTTTAATTTTACTTACAAATATTTATATATATACTAAATAATTATCCTTATACTACTTCCTAGAATGCATTTATACCCTGGTTGTATTACTTTGTGAATTCTGTGGGGTTTTTTTAAATTCTAAAGTTGTAACGTGTATTCATCTATCATTTAATGATTTTTATTCACACATGAACTACTTAAACATGCGTGAGTGTACACTTGTGTGTGTCTGAGTGCTTATGTGATAATTTCTTTAAGATATATATGTACTTGGAAAGTTTCTGGTATTTACCGACACATAAGTATATTGATATAACAACAATATATTGTTTTCATATGTGTTAATACCTGAAATAGAAATATATTATTATATGACTTTTTATGTAATTTTAAAGCTATCATTTTTCTTTTTTCTGTTTTTGTTTTGTTTTGTTTTTGTAGCAATCACTTTTCATTTATCATTTCATACATAATTTAGAACCATCATAAAATAACATGCATTAAATTGATAGACTATTGGGGGAGTAATTAATATATTTATTTTTGAGTATTTTTTAATCAATTAATAAGATACTTCCTTTTGCAGGGGGGTCTTAAACCCTTCAGTAACATTTTATTCATAAAGATTTTTAAATTTCTTTCAGTTTTTACATCTAAGTATTTAATAATTCACCATTGTGAATAAAATTTATTTTTCTGTCTACTTTATCATTTGGTGAGTATGACATATAACAATAACTTTGGTTCTTGTAAATTAATTTGTATTAGTTCATAAAATATATTAGCTTGTTAACTTGGAATTTCTAAGTAGATGATGTATAGTCTTCCAATATTCATATTTTAACATAATTTGCCTTTTATTTATTATTTCTATTCTCCTTGCATTGGCTAGGTCACAAGTAGAAAGTAATACTGTTAAAATTTACTGGAAAATCTTACAGTATTTTGTGAATAGATATTATATGTGTGATAGTTTTCTCATGAACGTACAGTTTTTCAATTTTGATAAATATCCTAATATTTTTGCTTGTTTTGTTTTTTCTTTTCCTTTTTTTCTTTGTTGCCTGCTCTGCAGCATATGAATTTCCTGGGCCAGGGATCATATCTAAGCTGCAGCTGCATCCTACGCCACAGCTGTGGCAAAGCCAGATCCTTAACCCACCACGCCTGGCCAGGGATGGAACCTGTGTCCCAGTGCTCTCAAGATGCCACTGATCCTGTTGTGCCCCAGTGGGAATTCCTATTTTTGTTTTTTTGATAGTCATTTGCCTGATTGCTTGTTAGGATATATAATAAATAGCCAATGTAAAATGCTACTTTTTGTCATCGATCTTAATGATCACATTGCATTTCTCTTTTAATAAAATGATGAATTACTTCATGTTTGCTGATAGGGGACCGTCATGACTTCCAGTGAAACCTGACATGAAATACTGGTTTTCAGACTTCTGTCTTATGATTTGGAATATCAAGTTTCTGATTTCAGTATCTACATACAAATGTGATTGTGATGAATATGGATATTCGACATTCAAATTTCCTTCTTTTTACTCTAGTACTGGGAGTAATTAAGAGCAGTCTTTAGGATCAGCTCAGCTACTGTTAAGGACATAATTCTTGTCAGGTAGAAGGTTGATGCCTATCAAGTGATGGATGGTGGCGGGACTACAAAGGCCAGGCCATTCTGAGCCAATATGTAACAACTCAGTCAAGCCATTTTATCTCCAAAAGACCCTCTTGGGTTCATCTGAGCCTGTTTTTCAGGCATACTTCACAGTTGAACCTTTCCCTTTGCAAATTCTACATCTGGCCCCTTCCTTCTAAGGTTGTTGATTCCAAGACCATTCCTAGCAAACATGCTGCACAGTAGTCTCCAACTCAAGATCTGCTTCCCGTAAAACATAATCTATGAGAACTGGTGTCAGAAGTTGTTTGAGAAATAGTTGATGAGATAATGTTGGGGACCTGTGTCACCCCATATCAAGATGGAATTCATCACTGCTGCTAGCAGAGAACAGTTGATGGTAGACTTCCATTGATAACTAACTGGACAGGATAGTTTGGGAAGAAATGCATTAACTGCAGTGACCTATCAGAGATATGAATATTGTGTCTTTATATCAACCATAAAGACAATGGCATAGGATGGACTGCATAGATCTGTGTAGTTCGTAGGTACTGTGAACAAATGCTAGAAAGTAGAAAAAAAAAAGATAACATAATGCTGAAATAATTAACAAGCATTTTACACCAAGTATGAAAATCAGAACGTCTCCTTAGTACACATGGTCTCTAATCTCCTACCCTCCTATAGTGAGAAGGCAGAGGGATTGAGGATTAGGTTAGAGATTTACTTTCAATTTAAAATGTAGGCCAAGGCAAGCAAGTGGTTATGTCAAAGTCAGAAACCTGTTTGGTTAAGAGTGAACTCTGGTGTATAGGATGTCAACGTCAAGGTCGACACCCTGAAAAATCTTGACGTTGCAGCAACAGAGAAAAATACTGAGCCCTGAAATGGCAAGATTCCTTGAGAAAAGCAATTGACCATAAACTGGTGACTTGAGTATATTATAAGCCCCTTTCACATTGGAAGGACTAGTGGTTTATTCTTGCAGGAACTGATAGCTTTTCCAAGTTTGGATTTGTCTTTCTTGCCCTCAGGGTCCTAGCCAGCACCACTATTTGAGGGTTTGCAAAGTGTTTGTTTCATTGGCACAAGATCCCACATTACATAGCATCAGGGGACTTATATTTCAGAACAGGAAGGGTAGAGGTAGGTCTAACAGCATGGGATCCATTAGCTGTATCTTTCATCAACTACCAAGAAGCTACTGGGCTAAAAGTGGATTGAAACAACTTTTTGGAAAGCACTTTTGAGACACTAGCTCAGAAATGATAGTTTACAGCAATGGGGAGCCATCTTCCAGAATTCAGTGTGTAATTTGAATAACAAAAACCTTTATAAAGCATGGTGTTTTCCATAGGAAGAACATGTAGTGTCCTTGCTTAAGAGCGTCTCCCATGACTCACTCAGGGAATATGTGCTCTGGGTCCCACAACTGCAGTCTCTACAGGTTTAGAAGTTGTGAGCCGCAAAGTGAGGACATTTCACCAGGAGATACAACAGAAGACCCATTTAACCTTATAACTGCCTCAAGGGTGCTTTGGGTACCTTATGAACTGTTGTTTAAAAAAAAAAGGCGTGGCAAGGATATTATGTTTGAAACTTAGCTAATTTACCTGGAGTCCGTTTAGCACATCCACATCCTCTTGTGATGCTAAACAAATGTGTGCAGCAACTTTCCTCTGAGAATGACATGGAAATCAGCTCAATCCTCAAGACTGATGGTCTGGCTTAGGCTGTGAGGTAAGTCACAGAGACCAGAAGGGTTGTATCTGAGGGTGAGAGGCACTAAATTAGGTAGTGGACTAAGGAGATGATGAGTATCTGTTACAATGCCAAGGTCTTCTTTGACAGTGGGAGCGTCTTTCACTGACTACCTTTACTCCAGAAAGGGGGGACCTCTTGAATCCTGTGGGATCTGCCTCCGCAAAGTATTTAAATAAGTAGATTTTAGGGTGACAAGAGAGGAACTGTGATGAGGATGAAGGTATGCCATCCAATCCTCCCTCAAGGAAAAATGTGTTTCCCAGATGCTGGGAGTAATACCAGTAAAAAGCCTCTGCCTGTCAGCTCACTCAGGAATTATCTCAAGGGCAGAACTACCTTACTCAAGGTCATGCCTTTTTGGAACAGCCCAATTGCAATGATTCATAGAGCCTGGCATATAAAGACAGGGCATTTCAGTCCAATACAACACAGCTGAGACAGAAGATTTAGCCTTAGAGCCACCCATCAATTGGACCTCATATTTCATCCTCTCTCTTTACAAAATCCTTTCCCTTCTCATAGATGTCGATCCCATGATCATTTGCTAGTAAACCTTCTTTTTACCAAAGTCCGTTTGAGTCAACTTCCTGAAAAATTCAGTCAACAGCAATGATAATGCTCAATATTTTTAACTTTATTATTCAGCCCCAGTTTTCTTTTCTGCGCATTTAATAGTTTTACTGCAGAAAATTTAAAACATAGATGCAGTAACCTAAGTAGTATAAAGAACCACTACATGTCCGTTACTTACTGTCAAAACATCAATATTCTGTCATCTTTAAAAAATATCTATCTTCTCCAGTTTTGTTATTATAGATATCTTATTCTTATAAAATGATATGGGTCTTTTTATTTTTTTCCCTATACTCTAAAATACTTTTGTAAGATAATGCTATAGATGGAGTTTTGTCTTCTCATTATTCATATGTTGAAGGCCTAACCCCCAATATGACTATATTCAGAGAGAAAGCCTATAAAGAGGTACTTAAAGTTAAATGCAATCATAAGAATAGGGCTCCTGGGAGTTCCTGTTTTGACTCAGACATAATGAACCTGACTAGTATCCATGAGGATGTGGATTCGATCCCTGGCTCACTCAGTGGGTTAAGGATCAGGTATTGCTGTGAGCTGTGGTGTAGGTCATAGATGAGGCTCAGATCCCAAGTTGCCATGACTGTGGGATAGGCCAGCAGCTGCAGCTCCGATTTGACCCTTAGATGGGAACTTCCATATGCCACAGGTTCAGCCCTAAAAAGTAAGAAAGAGAAAGAGAGAGAGAGAGAGAGAGAGAAAGGAAGGAAGAAAGAAAGAAAGGCATTTATAATCAACAGGATTAGTGTCTTGCTCTGAAGATACAGCAGAAAGTGAGCTTTCTCCCTCTCTCTCTATTTGTGTGTGTGTGTGCGCATGTGTGGGTGGGTGTGTGTATGCACACAGAAGAAAGGCCATGTGGGGGCAGAGTAAGAAGGTAGCCATCTGTAAGCCAGAAACAGAGCTCTCCCTGGAAACTGGCCTTCTGATCTCATACTTCCAGCCTCCAGAACTGTGAGAAAATACATTTCTATTTTTTAAGCCACACAGTCTACGGTTTTGTGTTACGGCAGCCCAACTGACAACTACAGATTTTGGTACCTAGAACTGGAGTGCTGCTGTAACAAATAATTAAAAATTCAGAAGTGACATTGGAGCTAGGTAATGAGTAGAGACTGGAGGAGTTTGGGGGTATGTGGCAGAAAAATCAGGGATTGCCATGAAAAGATTATAGGTAGAAATACGGATGTTAAAGTCCATATTGTGGAGAAGTTGATAGGATGTGCTATGGTCTGGTGCCTCTCCCTTCTTTGATCCCTGAGGAACTTTTCTGCAAATGTATGGTTCTGAAAGCCTCTGTGACCTCAAGAATAAGAAATAGGTGATCTCTGTCTTTTATCTGAGCAGGGCACAGCTCCTCCTTGCTCCTGCTATAATCTTTATCTTGAAGTATCTGTCCACAGGGGACAGATTCCAGTTGCTCAGCCAGGGACCCATCTATGTCTTGCTTCAAGAGGAGGGAGGTGAACTGAAAAGCAATCACTTAACAAAAAGTAATTGGAACCTAAAGATTTGGAAAATTATCAGCCTTTCCATTTTGAAAAAAAAAAAAAAGAGAAAGAGAGAAAACGTGTTATGAAGAGGGTAATACATGTGTGGTTGAGCAACAATTTGATAAGGAGATTAGTATGAATTTGAGCTACAAGTGTAATCAGCCGCTTCAGTAGAAGCCAGCAACAGAGATGGTTTGTAGCAGCAGAGGTTTTACCAGTTTTGATCAACAGGAATAAAACGGAGCAGCAGGCATGTTTCACTGCAAACATGATTTATCCTTCAAGAAAGGGGAAGAATGACCCCAATGGAAATTCGAAGATCATTCGGGTTCCCACCCCGCCACAGGCCTAGGGCTAGACTGACCCTTCCTCTAGTTGAGCAAGCTCAGTGGTCCTTGGCGAGAGCACCCTGCAGAGACATAGAGGTAAAGCCGCCCATCAGAGCTACCCTTTTGTGCCTGGAAGGCAGAGAATCAAACCAAAGAGGATGATTCTCCAGCCTTAAAAGCTAACAGAATTTGCCCTGCCAGGTTTTGGACTTATCTGGAATCTGTCAGGCCTTTCTTCTTTCCAGTTTCTTCCTTTTGGAATGGAAATGTCTAGCCTCTTCCTGTCCACCACGGCATTTTGGAAACACATGTCTGGTTACACAGGCTCACAGGAGAGAAATTCACACTATAATGAATTCAACCTTGAATGTTACCTATACCTGATTTAGAAAATAACTTAGCTGAGTCTTTGATTTTAGACCTTAGAGTTAATGCTGGGAAGAGTTAAGACTTTTGGAGTCATTGGGATGGAATGAAATGTGTTTTGCATGGGAGAAGGATGTGAAGAGGGGGTGGGGGCAAGGTTGGAATGTTATGAATGGGACTGCATTCCCCAAATTCATATATTGGAGACCTAATACCCAAAATGGCTGTATCTGGAGTTAGGGTCTCTAAGGAGGTAATTAAGATTAAATGAGGTCCACGAATGGGTTATAAGAAGAGACACCAGACAGCTTTTGTGCTTTTTCTCTGTGCATATGCACTTAGGCCACAGAAGGATCTGGTAAGAAGGTGTCCATCTGTGAGTGGGGAAGATAGCACTGACCAGAAACTGACCATCCTATAACCTGATCTCAGAGTTCTGGTTTTCAGAACTGTGAGAAAACTATTTTCTGTTTCTGCTGTACTGCATTGTGACAACTTAAACTAATACAGGTCAGAAATATGCTTCACTCTTAAAAGAATTTTCTCATAATTCTGCCGATCCCTACCTTTTGGAAATCTAGGACCGTCGCTCCTATTCAATTTTTTAAACTTTGAGGTATTATTCTCCTTGCTTAGTCTGACATATATTTACTGAAATCAAATTATAAATCACACCAAATTTCATTTTTTAAACCCCTCAGCGTCATTACTATGCCATACTCTGTCGTTGGCACTATTACTATCAGAGCTAATATTAAGGTATTTGTTTTTCCCCTTTCTCAGACTTTTTCCCGTGAACATCTTTTGTATGTGTGTATGGCATTTTTAGGGCTGCACCCATAGCATACCGAGCTAGGGGTCTAATTGGAGCTGCAGCGGCTGGCCTGTGCCACAGCAATGCCAGATCTAAGCCATGTCTACAGCTTACACCACAGCTCATGGCAACCCCGAATCCTTAACCCACTGAGAGAGGCCAGGGATCAAACCTGCATCCTCATGATTACTAGACAGATTTGTTTCTGCTGAGCCACGATGGGAACTCCCAAACATCCTTTAATATTTTCTCATTCATTAATATTTCAAAGAACTATTATTGGTTATTTTAATCAACAATTCTACTGTTCTTTATTGTTTGTTTGTTTATAGCATTGATTTGTTTTATCTTTTAATTCACTCCTTCCTGCTTCTGTTTTTCAATTTGTTGAACTGAGAGCTTGGTTTTTTAGCATAGCTCATCCTTGCTTTTTAATTAATTTATTTGGAGTTATGTTATCTCTGAATAACCTCTTAGCTTTTTCCCTTTGGATTATGATAGGTAGAAACCCATTATATTTCCACTCTAAATAGATTCTATCTTGATATCCTCTTTATGATAATAATTTACTAGTATATTTTCCCTAACACTTAGATTTTTTAAAATATAACTTTTTCTTCATATCTTATTTCATTAGTTCAGTCAGTGGAAACCATAGAATGCTTGTCTGATTTTTTTTTTTTTTTAAGATTTAATGTTAGTCTGGTGCATAGTCAAATTTTGTGAATGTTTTAGGTGCATTTGTAAGTTAATGTTCCATACCTTATACTGAGTTCAAGCTTATTGAATACAGTTTTCAAACACTGTATATTCTTAGTTATTTTCCCTTTTACTCTCAGAGAGGGATTGTTAAAGGCGGTTACCGGTAATAATGGATTTAGCCCATCAATAACCAAATGATGTTTTTCCCTCTGGCCTAACTGATGGCAGTGGGTGCCTTTACGTGTCAAACTCTGAATTAAAGTCAGCTTTAGGTGGCTGATGAACTCTAAACACTGATAGGACTGAAATTTGACATTTTTTTCCCTAAAATGAGTCATTCCTATATAGGACCATCATTGGGAAAAGGAATTATGACACAAATTATATTCACTGGGGATAAAAGATAATTGAATGCAAAAAAAAATAAATCTAGGCTAGGTGAGAGGCAGGGACTGAAAATGGAGCAAGAGAGGGTTAAAAAGAGGGAAATAACTCAAGAATCAACCAAGTCGAATGTTAAGATCCAACAGACGGACCCAGCTCTAGAGATAATCTTCAAAAGGAACAATACACCAAAAAAATAGTTTGAAGAAGGTCATAAAGCTAACTTTGAGGGAAATGTAGAGGATAGAGTAGAGATGGGATAAGAGATCAATTTACAAAACGGCATGAAGAGATTCTTCCAATGGGTTTGTTAATATTAACGTTCGCGTTTATTTGTATTTGTTCCATGGGTGCATTACTAGTGCTTCTCAAGTTTTAATTTGAACATGGATCACCTGGCGATCCCATTAAAATGTAGATTCTGATTGTGTAGGTAGGGGTTGGAGCCCAGATTCCAAATTCCTGGTACGATCCCAGGAGATGACCATCCTGCTGAGCAGCAGGACATTTACTCCACTCCCCTAATTTGGAAGCAATTAACTGGGATGGAGAAGATCAGGAGGGGGGAGATAAGAGCAGCACACCCCCTGGAGGACAGAAAGATCAATCTGTAGATTTTAGATCCTGACTTTGGAGACACTGGGAAAGAAACATCCCGGGAGGCAGGCTGACAGGACAGGGGTTCTTTAGAGCCATGCTGTCTTTCATGTCTATGTTAAAGAAACACGGTGGAATCAGAGGCAACTCTCCATTCCACCCACAGAACATGTGTTCCTCTGAATGAGAGGGAGACACAAGCCCATGTTCTTTCGTGCTAGTGTTAAAAGCCTCATGATCTAAAATTTCCTAAAATGAATGGCTGGAATATACTACAATGTACAGAAGGAACCATGTGGCAGTGTTCCTCATAAAGTGAGTAATGCAAGCCCCTCGTGAAAAGCAAAATAATCAAAGGAATTCTTAAAATTACAAATGATCATTTCCTATTTTTCTTTCTCCATCGAATAGTGTCTTTACACTCAGAATCTTCACCTGTTTATTTAATTTCAGTTTTGCCATGTTAATAAAAAAAATTTTCTGCACAGGGATTACTCAGCCAATATGCTGATAATCTCTTCTTTAAAATGATACTTTTGAAAGAGTTTAAGGAAACAAGATGTCTAGAATTCTTATGGGAGCAGTAAACTTAACACCTAAAACATCCTCCAATGACTTACTTACATGGATATCCTAAATCAGGGGGACATTATAAATAATAATAATGTAGGTTGTTCTTTTATTTTTTCTATCTTTTGTCTTTTTAGGGCCACACCCATGGAGGTACCCGGGCTAGGGGTCTAATCATAGCTGTTGCTGCCAGGCTACACCATAGCCACAGCAATGACAGATCCAAGCCGTGTCTGCAACCTACACCACAGCTCATGGCAATGCTGGATCCTTAACCCACTGAGTGAGGCCAGGAATCAAACCCACAGCCTCATGCTTCCTAGTTGGATTTGTTTCCTCTGCGCCACAACAGGAACTCTGATGCAGGTTTTTTTTTATGCTGAGACACTCGCAAGAACACTATGTTTATCAAGCCTAATTTCATTAACAGAGAGAAATGTGTATTCATACAAAAATAATAATAATACGATTTAAACAGCTCTAATATCTATCCATCTGAAATGCTTCCTAAAAATATCAGATGTCTCCTAATATCCACCCATGCTTGATCCAGATGAATCACAGTATATATGAAGGTACTTTAAGGGTGGAATACTGAAACATGATATTGAGCTCCTCAGAAGGCTGAGCTAATCTCCCAGAGACACCCATCCTGAAATCTACTACCTTTCCTATTTCAGTGTGAGGCTAGAACACAATCGTTATGTTTCAGATATCTGGACTCAAGTCTCCCAATTGGCTTGTTAAATATCCCCAGTTTCACTATGAGACAGGATGGGACCTGGGACCCTTTGCTGCAGTGCTTAAACTTAGACAAACCTCTCTAAGCAACTGAATACAACGGGACTAAAAATAGCCCTGTGCATGAATAGTTGGGGCACATTATGGACAACAAGATAGGAAAAGACCAAAATCCCAGCTGGCACTTCTGAGGAGCTATGAACAAAAAACGAAACCAGAAGCAAAAGCAGGATATTGTGCGTAAACCCTGCACACAACACTATCAAGGGCGTGGGCATACCATCTATGCAACCCCTCTGGCCTGATCCCTGGACCCACCTTTACCTCCACCCCATAGAAGGAACCAGGCTACCACCACTCCATCAGGGACAAGCAGGAGAAACTGTTATTTGTTTTCACTCCATCCTGCTATAGCAAGAGCCCCAAATAAGACCTCACCTGAATATCTTGTCTAGTTTCTTATTGATTTCTGTTGATTAAGGAAGGCCAAGAACCGTTGTCAATAGCAATCCCTCTAAATTGTCCTATCCTCATGCAATGAATAATTTCACTATTCCTTTACAGCCATCACTAAGAACTTTTCCCAAATGTATTTAACCTTGTACCTGAGAAAGAAAGGTGATGAAAATAAAGAGAAGCTATAAAACCTTCTTTGATGAACTGTTTCAGTTTCTGTCTCAAAATTGTTCAGGTTTATCTGTGGATAACTTTTTTATTCTATCCCTCACATGCTCTGTGTTTTCTTTTCTCATAATAAGTACTTCAAGTAAACACTTCATCTAGAAATTCATATTGCATACTTTATTTATTATATGCAATTGTCTTCTATAAAGAGCAAAGAAAGTCTTCAGCCCCAACTCTTATTTTGTTCCAAGTAATTGTTCTTCGTTCTGTAATTTCAGTGTAGTCATCAGCCAGAGAGGAAACTGAATCCCAGCTCTTTCACTTACTAGTAATCATATGACAGCCTATTTACTCATTCTCTGTCTTTATTTCCCCATCGTTATAATGATGATAATAGGAATTTTTTCATGAGATTTTTGTGAGGCCAAAATACAGTAGGAAGATTTTGACGAGGAGTTGCTGCCTTACCAATATGAAGTCTCTTGTCTTTCTCTTATGGATTTTTTTTTTTTTTTTGTCTTTTTGTGGCTGCACCCATGGCATATGGAGGTTCCCAGGCTATGGGTCGCTTCGGAAGTGTAGCTTCTGGCCTACACCACAGTCACAGTAACGCCAGATCCGAGCCTTGTCTGTGACATACACCACAGCTCGAGGCAATGCTGGATCCTTAATCCACTTAGCAAGGGCAGGGACTGAACCCTCGTCCTCATGGTTACTAGTCAGGCTCCTTAACTGCAGAGCCACGATGTGAATTCCAAAGGAAATGCTCAGGGATTTTTTTTTTTTTTTGTCTTTTTGGGGCATCCTTTGGCATATCTTATCTTTCTTTGAATCTTGTCCTTGTCTGTAGTACTAGAGCAGTACTACAGACAGAGAAGCTGGGCTGTGAACTCTCCAAAGCTAGGAATCTAGGGCCTCTGCAATAAAATATCTAGCAGTTTAACATAAACTACAAACATTTAATTAGATTGTCCTACTGGACTAATCCAGTTAACTATTGATTATATTTTTGGCAAAAAACATTACAGAAATCTTGCAGTTAGATAGTTCTTCTAAACACTTGGAACTAAGCCAGTGCCAGAGTGAGGCTTCCAAATTTTAAGGTTTTTATGAAGACAATGGTGATTTCTATGCCTGTTACATTAATGTATTTGTATGAAATAGTGGATATTTACCATTCTATATCCTAAAGAGATTGAATAGAATGACCAAGTTCATAGAAACTAACAGCCAACTGGACTATTTCCTAAATAGCACTAATTTTTGGTTGTCACCTTTACTTAATTGAAACAATTGAAAATATCTTCTTAAAACGCAACTCAGTTTGAATTAATATCAAAATCAGTATGCTTTTAACATGTAAATATTACTTTTATACACTCTGTATTGGGATTAGTTAATGCAATGAAGGATATCAAGGCCCAATTTTAAAATGTGCAGTTTTTAAAGACTGGAATTCAACTTCTCTCCCAAAAAACAGCAAAACTACAACCAAATGCCGAGCAGCCTTCAACTAAATGGACTCTAAACTTCCAAAAAAGGTATTCTACTCCAGAAGACAAAGAGGAGACCACATCAAGAGGTAGGAGGGGCGATTATGCGATAGAAGCAACCCCATACCTCCTGGGTGGGAAGCCCCACAGACTGGAAAGTAACTGCATCACAGAGACTCAGGTACAGGACTGAGAGTTCTGAGCCCCACGTCAAAATCCCACTCCTGGGGATCTGGCACAGGGAGAAAGAGCCCCAGGAGCATCTGGCATTGAAGGCCAGCAGGGCTTGTGTGCAGGAGCTCCACAGGATTGGGGGAAACAGAGACCCCATCCTTGAAAGGCACACACAGACTTTCACGTGCACTGGGTCCCAGGGCAAAGCAGTCTCCATAGGAATCCGGGTGGTACCTGACTGAAATTCTTGGAGGATTTCCTGGGAAAATAGGGGTGACTGTGGTTTGTTGTGGAGGAAGGACATTGGAGGCGAAGCTCTCGGGAACATTCATCAGCCTGCATTTCTCTGGAGGGGGCCATTTCTGGGAAAATCTGGTCCCTCCCATCAGCGCTCAGAAGCCCCAGGTCTAACAATAATCCAGGTGGGATCACAGCCCCAACCATCACTAAACAGGCTGCCTAAAGACCCCTCAGGCACACAGCCAGCCTCTAATCTCATCCAGAGACAAAGCCCCACACATCAGAGGGAGAGGAATCAATCCCACCTACCAGTGGGCAGGCATCACTCCCTCCCATCAGGAAGCCTACAGCAAGCCCCGCCCATACCAACTTTAGTCACAGGGGAGGCAAAAGCCAGAACTAAGAGAGGCTACAACTCTATTGTCGACACAAAGGTCACCACACCAAAAACCTATAAAAATGAAAAGACAGAAAACTCTAACTCAGATAAGGGAGAAAGAGAAAAGCCCAGAAAAAAAGCTCAGTGATGAGATTATCAGCCTCTCAGAAAGAGACTTTAGACTGTTGATGCTGAAGATGATGCAAGGCATTGGAAATAAACTGGAGGCAAAGATTGATAATTTACAGGAAACACTGAGCAGAGAAATACAAGCTGTAAAAATTAAACAAGAAGAGATGCAAAATACAATCACTGAAATAAAAAATTCCTTCGAAGCAGCCAACAGTAGAATACAGGAGGCAGAAGAACAAATCAGCGAGTTGGAGGACAGATTAGTGGAAATCACTAATTCAGAAGAGAAAAGAGATAAAAGATTGAAAGGAAATGAGCAGAGTCTCAGAGAACTCTGGGATAATGTTAAACGCACCAATATCCGTATTATAGGGGTGCCAGAGGGAGAAGAGAGAGAGAAGGGGACAGAAAAACTATTTGAAGAGATAATGGCCAAAAACTTTCCTAATATGGGAAAGGAACCACTCACTCAAATTCAGGAAGTGCAACAGGTACCATATAAAGTAAACCCAAGGAGGAACACCCCGAGACACATATTAATCAAAATGACCAAAATTAAAGACAAAGAGAAAATTTTGAAAGCAGCTGGGGAAAAGAAACAAATGACATACAAGGGAACCCCAATAAGGTTATCAGCAGATTTTTCAGCTGAAACCCTGCAGGCCAGAAGGGAGTGGCATGATATACTTAATGTGATGAAAGGGAAAAACTTCCAACCAAGATTGCTTTACCCTGCAAGGCTCACATTCAGATTTGAAGGAGAGATCAAAACCTTTACAGATAAGCAAAAGCTAAGAGATTTCTGCAACACTAAACCAGCTTTACAACAAATCTTAAAGGAACTTCTCTAGTCAG